>OY776280.1:49560852-49648352 GCA_963675445.1 Linnaemya vulpina | reverse complement strand
GTATAAACACCCTCTTATTATCTTGAGGCTGTTCCACTGAGCCCAATAAGATTTGGCGAGTGGGCTTTCAACCGAAATTGCATTCCGGAATGGTCGCCTGTCCTCTTCTTTGGCCGCTATAATTTTCCTTAGTATGCCGTCGTCCCTCTGTGCCGCTGAACAGTCTTCATCAGGGCCGATGTGAATTAGCCGAACATCACCAACGCCTTCCTTTTGCTCGGTTCTAACACAATGTTTACACTCTAAACAGCAGGGTCTTCTTGAAAGAGCATCCGCATTGTTATGCTTTGTGCCCCTTCTATGCTCAATGCTGTTTCTTGGTGGCGAAACAGATCTACCTCTCTTCCTTGGCGCTTTGCAGCTGCGCTGAAAATGACCGATCTTTCCGCAGTTAAAGCACTTAGGCTTTTCTTTGGTAGCACTTTCTGCCAGCAGTTGTCGCATTGCCTCCTTAACGCTAGCAACTAGGTTATTATCCTCCTCAGACAAAACCTCTACATTCCGCACTTTACATATTTGTAGCTTGAAAACCATTCTTGCAGTCTCCTGAGCCAGCGCAAATGAAACAGTTTCAGTGAATGTGGATTTCTGCGTAGCGCACACCCCCTGTTTACGCAGTTAGAGTATCATAATAATATTAGAATTTTAAATGACTCCAATTCAATATAGATTATTTAATGTAATGTGTACATATAACAAATTTTCAATATATGTTTTTACATACAGGATTACGTTATAATATGATATGTATGAAAGGTGTGTTACTGTGCACGATCAGAAAAGAAGTGTTTTTTTAGGTTTATGAATTCGCATATTAATCTTATGAACAAAGTAAACGTTTAACAGTTAATTTGCATTGCTATTTTTGTTAACGTATTTTGCACACGACACTAAAAGTTAGTAGTGACCTAATAAAGCGATAAGCACTTGTCTTCTCTTGTAATTAGGAGAGTAAAATCAATATCATTAATTATCTCATTACTCTTAATGATGAATAAATAAAAGAATAAGTAGATGTTAATGATGTTAACGTTAACGTGATAATTAAGTTACATGATTATTACTATTTAAAACACACTACTGATAATAATAATAGTAACTTTGATATAAAGAATAAGAAACTATGTAAATTTAATAGTTCCTGCAACATGCTCCCTCCGAAAAACGACTGTTTTTAGATTTTGTTCTGATGCTTGGAAGAAAGGCCTTTGTTGGGAGTATTTTGTTTCAGTCGGTTGACTACGCTATGCACCGACTCACAGCGTGAAAATAAGGCTCGATCCTCCTTCCATATATGGCTACTATGATGATGCAGAATTTTCTTCAATAGCGTCTGTAGGGAGAAACATATCTTGGTAATTGGTCTTTTTATAATTTTGTTTATTGTTAAAAGGGATACTACCCGCACCCGACCATCAAGGCCAGGGTGAATTTCGTGAATACGACCTAGTGTCCATTGTGCAGGACCACACCTATCGTCAGCAATAAGTACTAGATCTCCAACCTTAGCGTCAGGTTTCTCTTTAAGCCATTTTGGGCGAGCTTGCAAGCGACTTAAATACTCTTTGTACCATCTCTTCCAAAAATGTTGCTTAAGTTTTTCGATTGCCTTCCATCGAGTTAAATGATTGATATTAATATTTAATAGGTTTGGTTCCTGTAGACAATTTGTTGGTTCTCCGATTAAGAAATGCGCTGGAGTCAAATCATTCAGATCCGATGGGTCAGAAGACAATGGACAAAGAGGTCGTGAATTTAGTACACTTTCAATTTGGCAAAGAAGCGTTGCCAGTTCTTCAAAATTTAGGGTTTTATCGTGCTCTATTCGTTTTAAGTGATACTTTACAGATTATACTCCTGCCTCCCAAAGACCACCGAAATTGTGCCTATTAGAGTTAGCGTTTGAAGTAAATCCTCAGGAAGTGATTTTTTATTTTGGTGTAGAAGAACCTGTAGCTCCTTTGAGGCGCCCAAAAAAATTTTTCCCCAGTCGGAGTATATATCTGTACATGCACCTCTTCTGGAAATGAACCGTCTAAAAGCAGCTAAAAAGGAGTTTGGGGATAAATCTGAAACAGCTTCTAGGTGTATGGCTTTCGTAACCATACACACAAAAACGCAAATATATCCCTCTGAAACGGCAGCAGATCTTAATTTAGAATTTTTTATTAGTGTAGGGCCAGCATAGTCGACACCACTATGCTTAAATGGTCTGGTAGGTTGTAGTCGAACAGATGGCAAATTTCCCATTATCTGGGTTGCAGTTTTAGCAGAATAAGTGGAGCACCGCATACAATTACTTATTACGGACTTAGCCAGTAGATTTCCTGCAATAATCCAATACTTCCTGTTCACATAGGACATTGTTAATGTTATTCCACCATGTAAGGTTTTTTCATGAGAATCCAGCACTATTACTTTGGCTAGGGGATTTTTACTCGATAAAAGAATAGGGTGTTTGACATTAAAAGGTAAGTTCGCATTTTGAAGACGACCACCAACACGTATTATGCCTTCGTCTATAAAAGGCATTAGTTTCTGTATTGCATGATGTCAAACATAAGTTTGACATCATGCTTACGAACGAGAAGTTCTTTTTCTTTGAAAAAATCAATATTTTGAGTTATTTTTATTAATAGCGTCTGATTGAGAATAGTTGGTGTTAGTGGACCAGTTTGCCCAGAGTTACCATTCTTTATGTTGTGACCAAATTGATAGCAAATTGAGATTGCTCTCAAAAGCATATTTAACTCAGAAAACTTCAATAAAAAATAGGGATATTTCGAAGCCTGGACACTATTTTCTGATATTGTAATATCTTCGGCCGTATTCTCTTTAGGCAAAATGTACAAGAAAAGATTGGCTACAGAATTGGAGTTTATAGTAAGTTTATTTTTAGATTTTTCTTCCGCAGTTTCTAGATTTGACAACTTGGGTGGCCATAGTGATTGAGACCCTAATAGAAAATTTGGTCCCTTCCACCATATATTGTGTTGCAACAATTGACGAGGAAAAATTCCTCTTGAAGCACAATCTGGAGGATTAAGTTTCGAAGGTACATATCTCCATTGCAGTGGGTTGCTGTATCGCTGTATTTCAGAAACTCTGTTAGCAACATACACAGTCCAACTTGACGGTGGCTTACGTATCCACCTCAGTACAGTGGAGCTATCACTCCAAAAGAAAATATCTTGAATAGTTAAGTCTTTAAACGACTTTTGTACCTTGTTTGTTAATTTCACTAATAGCGTTGCAGCACAGAGCTCCAATCTTCGAATTGATATAGTTTTAATTGGTGAAATTTTAGATTTTGCTTGCAGCAAATTGACAGAAACGTTATTAGTTGTAACAACCCTTAGATACACTGCTGCAGCATATGCCACTGTTGAGGCATCGCAAAAACAATGAAGTTCATGTTTACAGTAGTCAGATATATTAAGCCATCTAGGAATTTTTAGCTTTGAAAATTCAAAAAACGTTGATCTGTATTCTAACCACTTTTCCTCTATATCTCGAGGCAGCGGCTCATCCCAATCGACTCCATGTTCCCATAACTGTTTAAAAAGGGATTTCGCAATAATAGTACAAGCTGTAAGCCACCCTAAAGGATGATATACACGTGCAGTTTCAGATAAAATAATTCTTTTTGAGACTTGACGATTAGCATCAGTGTTAATTTTAAAAGAAAAGGTGTCGTCAGTCGTATTCCACTGGATACCAAGTGTCTTGACTACATTGTTACCTTCGAAATTTAAAGTCAAAAAAGTTTCTCTTAACTCCTCAGGGATACTTTTTAATAATTCAGAGAAATTTGTTATCCATTTTCTTAGTTTATATCCACCCTTTTCTAATAGAGAGCATAGGTTTCTTTGGAAACTGATTGCATTTTTCACACAATCAGCCCCAGAAATAATATCGTCAACATATGAGTCATATACCAGAATTTTAGATTCCTTAGGAAACTCGGTTTCGTAGTCCTCTGCTATTTGTTTAAAACACGTATGGAAAGATATGGAGCTGAAGTTGTTCCATACGTTACAGTATTTAACTGGTATACGGAAATGTCATCTAAAGGACTGTATCGCCAAAAGATTTGTTGAAACGGGCGATGGTTTGAAACTACTTCCATCTGTCTGAACATCTTTTCAATGTCAGCACTGAAGGCAATTTTATGTACTCTCCATTTGGTAATGATTTGTGGTAGATCATACTGCAAGGCGGGGCCTGCGTAGAGCTCTTGATTCAGACTGTTATGGCCGTCTGTATGGCGGCTATCGTCAAACACTACTCTTAACTTTGTAGTGGTGCTATTTTCTTTGAGTACACCATGATGAGGCAAAAAATATGAATATTTTTTAACGTCCGCAGGGTAAGTACCAATTCTAGTCATATGTCCTAAGTTTTCGTATTCACGCATAAAGGTTTTGTATAAATCAGCAAGAGATGGGCGACTAGAAAATGAATTTTCTAATTGATAGAAACGTTTCAGAGCTGGCATCATATTGTTACGTTTTTAGACCTTTTCTTAAAAACGGTTTTATTATTTATCCTTCAAGGATTCGTTTTATTGAATCAAATTAAAACACGGACAAATTAATTTTAGAAATATAATGCGGCAACACTTTATTTATCAACTTATTTACACGAGTATTTGTTCTACTCAACACTTAGCGATGTTAACTCGTCTATATTTGAAATCACTCTGACTCCCGCTGAGCTCTGGCAGCGCCTTTATATAGCAAAAATGACGTCGTCTGGTAACCTCGCGAAAGTTCTGGGCATGGTGGTTGTATTTTACTTGACATGTGTGTGTTTGTATAGAATGCTGACTTGTTTGGTTTGCTTATGGTAACTATGTGTGGTTGAATGTATGAGTGTTCTGTGTGTTTTGCCTATGGTAACTATGAGTGTTTGTATGAATGAGTGTGTGGTTTTGTTTCTTCTACGTGTATATGGATGTGTATACTTGTGAATCTGTTTAGCCTTATTAGCAGCGAATACTTGCATACAAGATCAGTAAGAATAACATCTCTTAGCATTTATGTTGCTAGGTTTGTTGTTGTTGTGGTTTACTCTTATTGGCACAGCCTTGAATGATCTTGTATATTCTGGAGTATTCCATTTCCGTTAATTTGAATATTATCTATATAGTGTTGACCAGGGTTGTAACATTTTGACAACTATAGATAAATTGGCAGTGCTGCCAAGTACATATAGCCACATTGTCGTTTTATTTAAATCTATTTCTAATCTTTGTAACCCTGCCGCCCACTTAAGCCTGTTCGACCCGAATAGGCATACAATCACCTCTTCCATAGTGCGCCAATCGTTCGAGATGTACTATCTTCATTTTCGACCTTTTAATCACTTTATACGGGCCATCCCAGTGAGTCTGTAATTTTGGGGACAATCCTTTCTTCCGTTGTGGGTTATACAGTAAAACCAATTGTCCTTCCATAAATCCCTCCGAGTTTGCTGCGCGGTCATACCTGGCCTTCATCTTGTCACTGACCATCTTGATTCTATTGCGCACGAACTCATGCAGTTCGTTTAAGTCCTCCTGCTTCTGGGACGTAATAGCTCTTTCTTCTACAGTTGGCTTAACACCAAATTCCAAATCAACAGGTAGTTTTAATTCCGTCCCGAAGATAATTTTGGCTGGCGATCTCGATGTTGAGTCGTGTACAGCTGACCTATATGCGATCAAAAATTTGGGGATGTGCTCGTCCCAATCCCTCTGATGGGTGCTTACTACTTTTCGTAGGTACTCTTCTAAGGTGCGATTGAACCTTTCTACCATGCCATCAGACTGTGGATGCAACGGCGTCGTTCTGGTTTTCTTTTTCCCATATAACTCGCACATTGGCCATTTACTGAAATGGTCCATTACCACAAGTACATAACGATTTCCGGCTTCAGTGACGGGAAAGGGACCTGCTACATCCATTGCGATTCGCTCGAATGGTGCTCCTGAGTTGTATTGTTGCAGCTGTCCCCGGCTTCTTCGCACTGGGCCTTTGGCTGCTATGCACTGTGAGCAATTTGCTATCCAGTCGGCTACGGCTTGTTGACATCCAACCCAATAAAAACGCTGCTTCAGTTTCTCAAATGTTTTTGTTACTCCAAGATGACCGCCACTAGGTCCATTATGAAACTCCTGTAATACTTTACTTATCTTGGAGTAAGACACAACTATTAAATTTGAGGTTGTTTTGCCATCTACACTTTCCCATGCGCGGTATAAACAACCGTTTATTACCTTGAGGCTGTTCCACTGAGCCCAATAAGATTTGGCGAGTGGGCTTTCAGCCGAAATTTCATTCCGGGATGGTCGTCTGTCCTCTTCTTTGGCCGCTATAATTTTCCTTAGTATATCATCGTCCCTCTGTGCCGCTGACCAGTCTTCATCAGGGCCGATGTGCATTAGCCGAACATCCACAATGCCTTCCTTTTGCTCGGTTCTAACACAATGTTTACACTCTAAACAGCAGGGTCTTCTCGAAAGAGCATCCGCATTGTTATGCTTTGTGCCCCTTCTATGCTCAATGCTGAAGTCGTAGCTCTGCAGGCGCTCAATCCACCTTGCCAGTTGCCCTTCAGGATTTTTAAACTGCAATAGCCATCTCAGTGCAGAATGATCGGTCCTTAATGTAAAGTGTTGACCATACAGGTACTTATGGTAATGTTTAATGCATTCCAATACCGCCAAAAGCTCACTTCGTGCCACACAGTAGTTCCTCTCAGGTTTTGAGAGTACACGGCTATAGTACCCTATGACCTTCTCAGTGCCATTGACTACTTGGGATAGCACACCCCCTATGCCATAGCCGCTCGCATCAGTATCCAGCACAAATTTTTCTCCAGCTATGGGATACGCTAGCACTGGTGACGTACATAATAATTCTTTGAGTTTCTGGAAGGATTTTTCCTGTGGCTCGCCCCAATGGTATGGTCTTGACTTCTTTGTCAGCTCATGCAAGCTTGCAGCTACATTAGCAAAATTCGGCACAAAACGTCTGTAGTATGTGCAAAGCCCCAAAAAGCTGCGCAATTCATGAAGATTTTTAGGTTGATGCCAGTCCCTTACTTCTTTTATTTTATCTTCATCTGTTGAGTTCCGTCTGCTGTAACACGATGCCCCAAATACTTTACTTCTTTCTGGAACAATGCACATTTCTTCAAGCTGAGTTTCAATCTAGCTGATGATATCCGGTTAAGAACTTCTGCCATGTTTTTGAGGTGTTCATCAAAAGTTTTCCCCATCACGATTATGTCATCGAGATATACCAAGCATATGTTCCAATGAAGTCCTATCAATACCTTCTCCATTAGGCGTTCAAATGTGGCCGGAGCATTGCAGAGACCAAATGGCTTGACGTTGAACTGCCATAATCCGTTGCCGACACTGAAGGCAGTTTTCTCCTTGTCTTTCTCTGCGATCTCCACTTGCCAATATCCGCTTCGCAAGTCCAGCGTAGAGAACCATTTGGTACCAGCTAGCGTGTCCAAAGTGTCATCGATTCTGGGGAGCGGATAACTGTCCTTCTTGGTTATGTCATTGAGCTTCCTGTAGTCTACGCAGAATCTAGTACTGCCATCTTTCTTTTTAACTAAGACTACAGGCGAACTCCAAGGACCAGAAGATGGCTCAATTACGCCATCACGCTCCATTTCACTTACAAGCTCTTTTACTTTATCTCGCTTTTCTAGGGGTACGCTTCTGGGTGGCTGTTTAATCGGCCTAGCTTCGCCTGTGTTAATTTCATCTTTCTTTTTAACTAAGACTACAGGCGAACTCCAAGGACCAGAAGATGGCTCAATTACGCCATCATGCTCCATTTCACTTACAAGCTCTTTTACTTTATCTCGCTTTTCTAGGGGTACGCTTCTGGGTGGCTGTTTAATCGGCCTAGCTTCGCCTGTGTTAATTTCATATTTAACCAATGCAGTTCTACCCTGGCTTTGGCTTCCCATGGCGAAGATGCTGGCATGACTTTTTAGTAACTCCTTGGCTTTATTTTTATCTGTCTCTGATAGACCTGCTACCCATTTCTCTACGTATTCCTCAAATTGTTCACGTTCTTTTGCGGACAAATTAGTAGGCTCTATCTTCTTCTCGCAGTTTATTATTGCCTCTGCTGGAGTACACTGGCCAACATCGGAATTTTCTTTGATGACTTTATCATGGTCTGACAAGTTAAGCACTCTTATAGGGACTATTCCTCCTTTACTAGTTTTAACTAAAGCTTTCGCGTTATAAGCTCTCTCTTTAGATCTGCCGGTTCTACAACCCACAACCGATTGTCCTCACAATCTCCCTTCATCCGTGCCCATATGACTGTTTCAGACTGCGGCGGTAACGTCTGACTCTCAATAGCAAATACTCTTGTTACTTGCGGTTTGTTGTCATATCCAACATCAAGGGGTATTTCCACATTGCGCCAAATCATCAGCTGTTGTCCCATACGTAGATTAATGCCATGATTAATCATAAAATCGGTTCCAATAATAACCTCTTCGACAATATCGGCAACAATAAACACATGTCTCACGTTGATGTTGGTTATGGTCACCTTCACTTCAATCTTACCATAGACAGTGGCAGGCTCTCCAGTAGCTGTACGTAGCCGTATATTGCTTAACCGCTCGCATTTCCCCTTTACTATATCGGGTCTTATTATTGACTGCGATGCCACTGTGTCTATGGTAAGTACGCGCTTTTCCCCGTTGATGTGTCCGGACGCAGTGTGGTTGCTATTTTTCTGCTGCATCACTGATATGGAGATTGTGGGGCCCTCGTTTGTGAGAGCTAGCTCTTGCCCCTCAGTGCTAGCTCGTTTTAGTTTAACGGGGACTCTTGTGATGTTGTTTGGTTCACTCGTTTGCTGTTTCTTGGTGGCGAAACAGATCTACCTCTATTCCTTTGTGCTTTGCAGCTGCGCTGAAAATGACCGATCTTTCCGCAGTTAAAGCACTTAGGCTTTTCTTTGATAGCCTTCTCTGCCAGCAGTTGTCGCATTGCCTCCTTAACGCTAGCCACTAGGTTGATATCCTCCTCAGACAAAACCTCCACATTCCGCACTTTACATATCTGTGGCTTGAAAACCATCCTGGCAGTCTCTTGAGCCAGCGCAAATGACACAGTTTCAGCGAAAGTGGATTTCTGCGTAGCGCAGACCGCCAGTTTAACATCAGAGTCGCGAATACCGTTAACGAAAGCCTCAGTTTTAAAATGGTACAGAAACGGGTGACTCTCGCCTGGATATGTGAGCTGCACTAAACGCTCGATTTCCATTGCGAAATCTTGTAGAGATTCGTTAGGCTTCTGAACTCTACATCGCAAACCATTCTATATAAATCGCGCTTGTGCTCACCACCACACTTGCTCTGCAATGCTGCCATTATTTCATTATAGATGTTTCTGCAGCTTACTGGCACAGTCTGAAGTACCTCTGCGGCTGTACCCTTTAAGGACAAGATCAACTCTATGGCCTTTTCTTCAGCATCCCATCCATTTCTGCTAGCCACCGTCTCAAACTGGAATTTGAAGATGCCTAATGGTACGCTGCCGTCGAAGCATGGCGCTTTTGTCCGCGCAGAAACCTCCGCAACTGCTCGTACTGGCCCGCCACTACACTCCAGGTTATGCACTTTGTCCTCTAGAGCATGCAATTTCTCTTCGAACTCCTTTGCATGCTGTTCCAGGCCACCGCATTCTAGATGTTGTACTCTATCCGCCAGCTCTGAGAATTTATTCTCAATAGAATCCATCCTCCTGTTGATGGCTTCAGAAACCTTTACCAGGATATCGTTCGTGGCCTTATTTGACTCCTGTATCTGCTGAGAGTTCTGTTTTATTTCGGTTATTTCGGCAGCAAGCTTGTCCTGCATCTGCTGAGTTTCGGCTAAAAGCTTTTCACTGTTGACCCTTGATGCCTCCTGTATCTGCTGAGAATTCTGTTTCATTTCGATCATCATAGCAGCGAACATTGAATTTATGTCCATGCTGCTGGTCGTTGCAGGAGGGCATATCTGCACATCGTCTTTGTCCTCAAACTCGTATGTCCCGATATCCATGCCGCGATTCTTAAACTCATCTATCAGCCTCTTCTGCAGTTCAGCCTTCTTACCTGCAGTTGGCAATTTCAGGTTACTGAGCTCCTTTTTCAGCTGTTCAACTTTTAGCTCATCAAATTTCATGATTATTTATTTTAATTTTATAATGTCCTTTTTTTCAAATTGCAATGTCCTTTTAATTATTTTTGCAATCCCACTTCTGACACCAATTGTTACGTTTTAGACCTTTTCTTAAAAACGGTTTTATTATTTATCCTTCAAGGATTCGTTTTATTGCATCAAATTAAAACAAGGACAAATTAATTTTAGAAATATAATGCGGCAACACTTTATTTACTACTTTATTTACACGAGTATTTGTTCTACTCAACACCTAGCGATGTTAACACGTCTATATTTGAAATCACTCTGACTCCCACTGAGCTCTGGCAGCGCCTTTATATAGCAAAAATGACGTCGTCTGGTAACCTCGCGAAAGTTCTGGGCATGGTGGTTGTATTTTACTTGACATGTGTGTGTTTGTATAGAATGCTGACTTGTTTGGTTTGCTTATGGTAACTATGTGTGGTCGAATGTATGAGTGTTCTGTGTGTTTTGCCTATGGTAACTATGAGTGGTTGTATGGATGAGTGTGTGGTTTTGTTTCTTCTACGTGTATATGGATGTGTATACTTGTGAATCTGTTTAGCCTTATTAGCAGCGAATACTTGCATACAAGATCATTAAGAATAACATCTCTTAGCATTTATGTTGCTAGGTTTGTTGTTGTTGTGGTTTACTCTTATTGGCACAGCCTTGAATGATCTTGTATATTCTGGAGTATTCCATTTCCGTTAATTTGAATATTATCTACATAGTGTTGATCAGGGTTGTAACATTTTGACAACTATAGATTAATTGGCAGTGCTGCCAAGTACATATAGCCACATTGTCGTTTTATTTAAATCTATTTCTAATCTTTGTAACAATAAATATATATATATATATATATATATATATATATATATATATATATATATAAATGTATATGTATATATACATATATAGATATCAGTTATTTCTCTTTTATCATGACTGAACTGTGGTAAAGCACGTATTTAAAAAATACATGGTGTCAGTATTTGAAATAAATTACTTTTCAAGTGATGTAACTTCTGCTTGTGCTTCTGAAGTTCACAACTATTTAAAATCAGTTAACAAAAATTTTTCTGGCTACCAAGGCTATAATGGGAAATAGTATATATGAGTTATAATTCCGGAGATTTCAGAGTTAAACGTATTGTAAACTTATGCCATCTTCCTTTTGCCATGAAGATAAATTCATAATAATGCTTAGGCCCTTATTACAACTTGGCGACAAAGTGGACGGTAGTAACTCTCCTTTATTGCAACTTGCCGGTACTATTAAATGTATATTTCTTATTGTGTGGCAATACCGCTAGCAATTACCGATTACTTTTGAAAGAATATTTAGTTAGCGAAAAATTGTAGTGGCAAGGACGCACTTGTTTTTGCTTTTTGAAAATATACATATGCAACTTTTGCTTGTGAAAATATAAGTTTGTGTTACAAAATAACAAATACCAGCATCTAAGACAACAATCACGCGAGCTGTGAGAGAGCGGCCAAAAAAGTTTTCAAGTGAAGAAGAACTATGTTTGGTGCTACCACATTTTAAAATAAGAATGTATGGTAATAGAAACATAAATCCTCTTGGTAAAACTTATCGCAAAGTCGAACTTGCCTTTAATTTATCGCTCATACTTAGGTAAAAGGAAAGTTGTAATAATGAAAATGTATTTAGCCGACCGAAAAAATCTCACGTTAAGATAACATGAAGTTATAACTATGGCCCTTAGTGGTTTATTAATTTGCTATCCTTTGCTAATGAATTTTGAAAACACTCATGTTAATTTAATAAAATACCTGTTAGAGCAGCACAATTCATACTTCATTTCTCTTAACATTTTCTGACAGTATCTGTTTTGTAGAATAACAATATGTAATATTAAACTATAAAATAAGTTATAAACAATACGTAGAAAACAAAATTCCGCCATCAGACGGAATTGTACACGTTTTTAGTATATAAATGTATACAAAATTAACTAAATTCGATATTTCCATAATAACACGAGCACATATAGGCAACTAGAAGGATGTACATATATATATATATATATATATATATATATATATATGTATATATATATATATATATATATATATATATAGACATATAAATATATATATTTATATATATATATATATATATATATATATATATATACATATAAATAAATATGTATATATATATATATATATATATATATATATATATTTATATATATATATATATATATATATATGTATATATATATATATATATATATATATATATTTATATAAATATATATATATATATATATATATTTATATAAATATATATATATATATATATATATATATATATATATATATGTATGTATATATATATATATATATATATATATATATATATACATATATATATATATATATATATATATATATATATATATTTATATGTATATATATATATATGTGTGTGTGTGGGTATGTGTGTACAAGTTTTTAAATAAATTTTAGAATTATTACAGGCATGTTATAACTGTTGTTCAAATACTTTCGTATATATCATTGTACGACTTTGTTATGTACTGGTAGAATGTTAGCGATTATTCACTATACTATTCTCATAATTAGCTAATATTGCGCAGTTTAGAAAAAATAAATATGCAGTGCTCTTCGAACTAATGTGAGCTTACCACTTTTTCCATATTCTAGATACAATATATTAAATGCCCTTTTGAAAACCGAACAAGTTCCAAATTTACCTGCCGGGGTATTACAGTGTAAACGCATTAAAAAAACATTGTGTGTGAATACACAATTCGCGAATGTCTTCTTATAAGTTAACCTAAGCAGCAAAAAAATTTTAAAATTTTTATTAACGACCTGTTTGCCGATATCGAAAGAAAGTGCACTTTCGCTTTCTAGGCGAAAGAAAATTGATTTGGGATTTTTTAACAACACTTCATGCGAACCATGACTCGAACGTTAAGTCGAAAGAAAACGTATGTGCTTTCATATAAAAAAGCGTTCGCCAATAACGAATGCGTTGTCAGCACTGCGAACTCAAGTGTCAAAATCAGTCACTTGCTGTTTTGGTGTCGTGTAAAAAAGTTAATCGTAAATTAAACTCGAAATTTTATCATGGAAAGTAAAAGGTAAGTAAAATGTTACAAAAATACTCATTCTATTAAAAATTTTAAATTTCAGTATGAAAAAATCCACAATCAATCAACTGCAAACTCTGGTGGAATACATGGAGGAAAATCCAGAGTTCGCCAGAGGAGCGCCAGTGTTTGGTGCAAGTAAGTTTTCGGTAGACGAAAACTGGAACAAACTTTGCCAAAAGCTTAATTCCGTGGGACCTCCAACGCGTACTATTGCGGATTGGAAAAAGGTTAGTGTTTTTATATTTTTTTGCTACTTCCAAACGTTTTAAGTACTTTAATTTACATAAAATTTATTCACAGACATGGGCCGATTTGAAATCCCGCACTAAAAAGAAAATTGCTGAAAATAAAAAAAGCCTACAGGAAACTGGTGGCGGCCTATACCGCTTTAATGGTCTATCAAAATTAGAAGAGGCCATAGACCGCACTTTGTTGCTGTCGTCTGCTGCAGCGCCAAGTGGCCGTGAATTTGGTTGTAGCAAAAAAAATGTTGGAAATCAGTCGATTGAAGACTGCTTTCTATCGCTCGTTGAAGCTCCGCCCAGAAATACAAAAGCAGTGCCGGTAGTCACACCGAGCAGATTGAATGCCGTTTCTACCACACAGCCATTAGAGCACATTCAACAAAGCACGGGAAATGATAAACATGACCCCAAACGCTGCCATTCTTTTAATAGCGATGATGAACACCCTGCTTGCTCCTCAGCCAAAAAAAAGAAAAACAACTGTTGAGGAACAATTGGCACTAATTCGTCGCCAAGTTAGATTTGCTGAGGCTAGCGCTGCAACAGCCAAGGAACAGGTCCTCGATATAAAAAGATTAGCCGATCCTGCTGAACTAAAAGCTGAATCGGCCAAAAGACAAGCTGATGCGGCTGAAACGCAAGCAGAATGCATGAAAGCACTATTGAAATCAACGCAAAATACTGAAATAGTTTTAGAAATTTTTTTATCAAAAACTAATTAATAATCTATTTGAATACAACACTATAGTAGCAAGGTGAGATTTCCTTACAATTTAATAATCATAATATTTGTACCCGAACTATTTACTATCTGATCCCATATTTTCTTTTTGTACAACCATCTTTAGACTACCGGAACCTTTATCGCCTAACCCAACGTATATGAATTACACCAAGGAGTAAATAAATTTGTGATTTTAATTTTATATTTTATTTTTAGTTTTTAGTAATGTAATGAATAAAAAGAAAATAAATTGGAGTTTTTAATTAATTGTTTATAGCACACGGAAAAAATATATTTGTGATTTAAAAGCATCATGTGATTTCAATCACGTGATATTTAATATTTACTAAAGATTAATGGCAATATTTCGTCTGATTGCTATCGCTCTCACTTCTCCTTCATCATCTTCCACTTCTTCAATTTCCCCCGTTTCTTCGTCCGAGTCATTTTCTAAAGTTTTAGGATCTAGGCATTTATAATAAATGCACATGTTGTGAAGTGCACAGCATGCATTTATGATTTCCGTTGTTTTTTAGGATCGTAGTGCAACCCTCGGGAACCTATGATGCACCGAAATCTGTTTTTCATCACACCAAAACCACATTACGTGCGCTTGTATGTTTTTTGTTGTACAGCCTTTCGTGGCCATCACTTGGACGTCTAAATGGGGTCATGAGATACGGTTTCAATTTATAACCTCCATCACCTAAAAGGAAAATAAATTAAGTATAAATAATTATGTTAAATATTAAGTTTAGTACCAAGTATCCATGTGTTTTTTCCCCGCTTTCAAAGCGTTCTTGTAGTTGTTGGTTAACTACGCTATGCTCCCATACAAAAGCATCGTGGTTAGCACCAGGATGCCTAGCGTCGACGTACATAATTGACATTCTGTGATCACAAATCTGTAAAATTAATTTATAGTTTTAATTAACATACTGCATATCGTTAGCTGAAATGTAAAATCACGTAGCTACACTATTCATAATTTAAAAAAAATTAACTAAACTTACTACCATGGCATTTATACTGTAATATCCTTTTCTATTGTAGTATAAATGCTTCAAACTCTCCCCTGGAGATTTTATGCGTATATGTGTTCCGTCAACGCAGCCGATAATGCCTGGAAAACCTGTTGAGTCGAAAAATGATTGTTTTGCTTTAAGTTGTTCTTCTGTGGGAGACATTTTTATCCATTCTTCGCAAATGTAGCTCTCAAAAAAATTTAAACATTCCTCAACAATTTTGCATACTGAAGTTTTGCATGTGGAAGAAAATATTTCATTCCTTACAGTCTGCTGATACCCACCAGTAGCCAAAAACCGTAAAAATGTTGAAAGTTTTAGATCTGGACGCAAAGAAGTGCTTCTATAGGAAGGTGTTACTAAAACTTGGAATTTATCCAGGAGCATTTTGAATATATCTTTCGATACCCCGAAGTTCGAAATAAACCTGTTAAAGAAAAGCATTTACATATTTATATTATATATTTCTTTTTTACAAATACTCTGACGTACTGGCTTGTGGGCAGATCCAGAACATTGTATTTATCTCGTAGTTCTCTACGATTGATTGGCACTTGTTCGGATTCTTCCAAAAAATGAACTGCAATTGTTAAGTCCATTGTTTATACATTCACTTTTATTTATCTTAACATTTATTTGTTTTATTTTTTTTGTTTTTTTTATGATAATTGTTTTATTTTTTTGGTTTCTTTTATGATGACACTTGTATACAGCTGATTACTGCTAAACACGGTTGGATTTACTTTAAAACAAAATAGTAATATTTTTCGTATTTTCAAGGAAAACCGGCAATTTATTGAAAATTCGCGATGTGGCAATATTTCAAATTATACTTACGTAAGAAACGAAATTTGACACACGTAACTGCACGCGAAAGAATACTTTCGTTATTGACAAACCCAAATTAGGTCGAATTCGAGTGCCTCGCTAACTTTCGCTTATGCTTTCATTCGATATCGGCGAACAGGCCATAAGTTTCAAAAAACATTCACAAAATTTTTCAGATTAGCTGTTTATTTAAGTTTAATTCATTTTAGTTTCATAAAAATCAATATACATATAATAATGAACTCTAATCATAAAATTTACTTTACGCCAAGATACTAGTATGAACAATTGTAAATTGGAGTTTTTAATAACACTTATAACGTTCTAGTTACGTTACGTGCTTAGAATAAGAACTAGACATAATTTTGAATTGATTTTTTATAACGGAAAAACCAAAAATTAAATTAAGCTCAAATCTTTGCCCTATACATATGAGACTTATCTCGCAAAAAATCAAATAATAGTCATATTAATAAATGCAGCAAACAAAAACAGTTCTTATTGAAAGTTTGAAAATGTTACTTATGATTAACTAAAAATAATAAAAAACACGTTTAAAGTTCACCACAGCATTTGCTAACAACTTGAAAAATACACGGTATATTCCCAGCAGTTATTTTAGTAGAGGAACTCTCTTGTAGAGAAATAAATTGGTGCTATAAAAGCAGTATGTGTTCTCCAGCTAATTATATAATTTAAACGAAGTGTATGCAATTTTATAACAACAAATTCGTCATATTACATAGGTAATGTGCAATTTTTTAATGGTAATATTGTTAAGCGTTTAACGTACATTTTTTTGCACTCTTTAAATTGTTAGTTAGTTTTGCCATATATTTTGCATATTTCAAGCACGTTCTTAACTTAAAGTTTACACGAGAAAAAATTGGGTATAATTCAAGTGTCTTATGTTTTATTATCAACAACACTTCGTCAGCTTGAGCGGACATACAAGAAATAAAAATTAACCAAATAATCGTTCGTATAAAGCAATAAAACAACAACGAAATATTGATGATTTGGTAAGCAAAACGCACAAATAGATCACCGCTACAAAAAATGTGAATTGGAGCCAGCCAGGCTCAATTGAATTCAAAACAAAATATTACGTGATTTGAATTAGAACAAACTCGTTGCCCAAATGTTTTTAATTTTTACTTTACTTTGCTACATGTTAGCCCGTAGATTTGTTAGCTAAATATATGCTGTTAAAAGTTTGAATGAATTTAGGTCAATTTTATTTTGTGTTTATTTTTTTCTTCGCGGTTTTATTTAGTTTTCAGATTTGCGATATTTTTTAACAGATATTGGCTATATTCGAGGTAAGGAAATATTTAAGAAAATTTATATATATATATATATATATATATATATATATATATATATATGCATGTATAAGTGTATATACATATATATATATATATATATATATATATATATATAGTATTTGTCATATATATTTCCATATTTTGCTGCAAAATTTTCTTCTAAATTAGCAAAAGAAATATGTATATGCACAACGCTTCAAAGTGAATTAAATATTTAAAAAAAACACTCACCCACAAATAGTGTCATTAGCTACAGCAACACAAACAAATAATAAATACACAATGCTGCGCGAAATGCAAAATTTATTGGCTGGACTCCTCAATAAAAATGGTTTATATATATATATATATATATATATATATATATATATATATATATATATGAGACCTATTTTTTTTTCTTAGCTATGGCTTGTGCTCTTATGACATTTATAGCCAACAGTTACAAACTCTTTGCCGGACCTTGTTTTAGTTTTGTTTTCATCAATGTAGTAAATGCTTGTTACGCCTAATTTTTCACTTTATACTATTGCCACCTTTATTGTTGGCAAGTGTGCAGATAAATCTATGGCAAACTAAATACCATTAGCAACACCAAAAACACAAGAAAGTTTAATGTTTATACGCTACAAACATATACACATAAATTATTTTAATGGCTTATAACTGGTCACTTTTATTTTGTTTGTTTTATTTTGACCAAGATCGTTGCCAAATTATTAACATATTTTTGTATATACATATGTACGTATATCTGTTAATTTTTTTATTTTGGAAATTTCTGGCTGCTACTCTGTATTAAATTTTTTTATTGTTGCTGTTTTTGTACAGTTTTTCTGGTTGTCATTTTTATTTATAAAAGTTTTTAACAACAATTATCTACATTCGCATCTTCATACCATGTTGTGTCAAAGGCATAACAAGAATATATTACTGTACATGTGATACTTTCAACATTTTGTTATGGAAACATATATGGATAAGTATATTTGGACTTGTGGAATACATTATAAAGGGAAATTATAAAAAAAATTTATAAATATATTATTAAAAATGTTATTAAGATATTATGTTGAATATTAATCCGAACTTGACCATTAGAGATTCAAAGGACTTTAAGTTTAAAAGTTAAAAGTCTATCAATTTCTTCGAAAAAATACATAGAGATATAAGTATATCATTTTTTACTGCATTCAGTAGTATTGCTTAAATCCCATCATTTTATTCGAAGTTATTGATAATCAAGACTATGTTAATATAAGCTTAATCGCAGAAAAGAACATACATTTTTTTTCATCTTGTTATACAAAAAATATTACACCGATTTAAATAAACATTGATTTTCTCATAAGTAACTTCAATCTCCTTATATGTCTTCATCTCTGCTCTTAACACTATCCAATAGTTTCGACTTCCGGCACAATGTACTGTATACCTCTGAGTGCTGGCACAGTTTTAAAATAAAGTTATTTAAATAATTCACATTCTAATATGTATTAGGTATATGGTAGGAAAAGAAAAGCGAAATATATAAAAGAAAAACAAATAGATATTATTCAATAATTTCTACAATCAATTTTAACCTCAATATTTCCCACCCATTATTAATTTGTTTTAACTCATTTAACCGACATTACAACAAACTCTACCGAAGAAATATTATCGATAAAAATATAAAAAAACGAATGAATATAATTTACACTCAAAAAAATTTAATATAATAAAAACCATTTAAAAAAACGAAATGTAATAAAAACATTTTAAGTTCTTCAAACAAAAAAACAGTAAATAAATAAAATAAATAATAATAATAATAATAATGATAATAATAATAATAATAATAATAGTAATAATAATAATAATAATAATAATAATAATAATAATAATAATAATAATAATAATAATAATAATAGTAATAATAATAATAATAATAATAATAATAATAATAATAATAATAATAATAATTTTATTATTTAATTTTTTATTAGAAAATATAAAAAAAATTATTCATTTCATTATTTATATCCTTGCGAAGCCCTTTTGGCTTGTCTGCAGGTTAATTTATAACTAAATGATCAGTATTCATTTCAAACATACTTTAAACAAAAAAAAACAATTTTTTTCTTCTTCTTCATAACAATTCATAATTAATTAATTAAATTTATATTTATTGTTGGCTAATAACGTTGGTGGTTTTTGCTATTATTTCCATTGGCAAAGTATTGAAAATAGTCGGCAGCATGACCTTTAAGGTGCTTCTTCCATATTCATTTTTGAATTTCTGGACATAGTACCTTCCTTCTTCATTTCTTCTTGTTCGATATTTGTGGTCGATTTTCCATAAATATCTAGCATCGTTATAAAATTCTGTCACTAACGTGGTTTTGTAAATGTTTTTAACATTCAACACATTCACATTTTTGGCAATGTTAGTATTGGCATTATTTGTATTTGAGTCATTTTTCTTTAAGATTTTTAGCACTTGATTTAGTGTTTGCTGTAGCTTTCTGCAATGTTTGGAGTTTCCCCAAGCTGTTATTCCGTGTCGAAGGTGTGATTCAACAAGCGAAAAATATGCTTGCCTTAATACAAAGTTTTGCGAACAATAACTTAGTCTCTGTATGAATGAAGCATTTCTGAGTTTTTTACGTACTTCTTCCACGTGCATATCCCATTAAAGATTGTGGTCAACAATCACGCCTAAGTATTTGTATGACTGTAGCATATCGATTATTGTCGTGCATACGTCTGCGTGAGGTGCAATAGTGTTATACCTGTTGTTGTGAAGACAATTTGCATTGTGAGATTTTATGTTGATTTCTTCATACCGGAAATGACTGGGTTTGATGTGCATTAATTTAGTTTTAGTTGCATTGATTATTAACCCGTGATCATGACACCACATTGTAGCAATATTTAGTTGTTGTTGCATAATAAGAGTTGCCTCATTCAGGTTTTTGTGCGCAACTACAATCGCAGTATCGTCTGCATAAGCAAATGTTTTACCTACTCCAAGTAAGTTAATTAGTTCGTTTTTATATATTATGTATAGTATGGGTCCAAGCTTTGAGCCCTGAGGTACTCCAAAGTCTAGACTACTTTCAACACTTATGTTACTTGATATTTTTACGTGATATTTTCTAAGTGTTAGATAATTTCTCACTAATTTTAGACGTTGTCCTCTGATGCCACTTTTCTGGAGTACGTTTAATAATTTTTCATGAGGTATTGTGTCGAATGCTTTACTAAAATCAATGAACATTGTAAGTAAATGATGATGTTTACTCAATTCTTCGTTAACATAGTTGGAGAAATTGCCGATGAGCTGATTAATATTTTTGCCTTTTTGAAAACCATATTGGTTTGTATTTAATATATTGTTTTTTTTTTTATAAAAACAGTTAATCTTCTGCATATTACTTCCTCCATTACTTTTTCTAACACAGATAGTATTGCAATCGGTCTGTAGTTGTTAACATCCGAACGAGAACCATTCTTATATACTGGACGAATAAATGCTATTTTCATGACATAGGGGAGGGTCCTTGTGTCAATTACTAAGTTTATTAATATTATGACTGCTGCCAGTATGTTTGCATTATTTTTTAAATCGATTGCCCTAAAATCATCAAATCCAGGACTTTTTCTTGCATTCAGAGTATTTAAAATAATTTTTATTTCAGTATTCGTTGCATTTAGAATACACATTGAGTTTGGAAGTGTATTTGTGGCGTGCCTAATAGATTTAATGCTGCATTTATGTAATATATTTTCAACTTTCTGTTTAAAGTTTTGTGAGAAGTTGTCACATATGTTGGTAATGCTATCGTTTTTGAAATTTCGTTGTATGAAATCATCAACGCTACGTGTTTTTTTTTTCCTATTATTTCATTTATAATCTGCCATGATTCGCGGATATTATTTCTATTTTCATAAAATTTTGTTTTGTAGTATTGGTTTTTAGCATAATTTAATTGTTTGTTTAATATATATCTGTATGTTTTATATTCTCGTTATTATTTCTGTTTCTATACCATTTTTTATAAAGTTCATCCCTAATTTCACAGTTTTTTATTAATGTTTCACTTATCCAGGGACTAGATATTAAGTTTTTCTTTTTTTGAATTGTTCTTAATGAGTTTTTGTATATATTGTTAAGAATATTACAGATTTCATTGTACATTACATTTGGGTTGGTGTGGTTTATTATTTAATGCCATTTTGTTGCACATATCTGCATATTGATTTTGGTATTACAAATTTGACCACATTTTGATGGGGTTTTGTTTTCTCTGTTATCACACTAAGAGATGGAGGTCTATATATTGCTACCAGAGATAGTGATCCATATGTTGTTTCTGTATTTATTTGCATTGATCCGAAGAATGATGTGTTTGTTGTGCTTGTTGTATAACGCATATTCTCTCTTATATATATTGCAATACCTCCACCGCATCTTACATCTCTGTTCCGTCAATTCCACATTCAGGATGTCATCGTAGGCTATGTTCCAGAACTCGGGCCTTAGGATCGATCCCTGTGCCGCGCCTGATGTGAGCATCTTAATCCTCTTCCCAGCTGCCGTATCATAGAGGAGGTTGCGATCCCTTAGGCAGCTGCGAAACATCTTCATCAGATATACCGGGACGTGGTACCTTTCCCGCAACGCCCTTATAATATCTGCCCACCGTAGACTGTTAAAAGCATTCTTTACATCAAGTGTGGAAAGTACGATGGTTCGCTTTGGATGGTAGCGTCTGCTCTGCGCGTGTTCGAAATAATTTACTACATCTTCAATTGCACCCAGTGTCGATTTTCCTGGTCGAAATCCAAACTGTCTCTCTGATATTCCCCCAGCAGACTCAACGGATTCTGCTAATCTGCAGTAGCTTCTCCAACAGTTTTCCGGCACTACCGAGCATGCAGAGGGGCCGGTATGATGCTCGTTGTGTTTGGTCACCTCTTGCCTTGCTAATAATTTGGAGCTTCTGTATTTTCCACTGCTTAGGGAAAAACCTTGATTTAAGCAAGCTTTATAGACCTCGAGCATCGCGTCTGGACGATTCTCGGCGAGGAGTTTGAGTACCTCAACAGGTATTCCGTCTGGGCCGGGCGCTTCGCCTTTTTAAGGTTTCTGGCTGCAGTCCTAAGCTCTACCTCTGTAAAGGGCATGTCTGCATATAGTTCATTCTTCCTGAAGTGGAGCCATGTCTAGGATGTACCTTTGGCGAGAATTCGTTGTTGAAGCTCCCCATTCTATAGCCTTGGCGTTGAAATCCCCGGCTATTATAAAGGCACCTCCCATCTCCTGTCTGGGCCAGAACAGTTTCCCTGGGAGTGTCCCAATCGGAGACAGCGGTAACATATTTTGATGTCCTCATATGCCCGCATTCTTGCACGAATTTAACCAATTTTAACATGGCCGGTTTCAATAAGTTTAGCGGCACTTTCCGCTGATAAAGTAATAAACGCCCGTATCTGGTTCGGCGCATTTGAACGTGTTATTTTCCCGTGTATCTCTTCTTCTTTTCTAGTTAGCAGTTTTCGAACTGCTGCATCTACTTCTTCCATGAGCGTCAGGGAGTCGAGATTCCGTACCTCGATTGTAGCTCTAGGCTTTAGTTCGGCAATGGAGGTTGTGTCCCTTATATTTGCTCTTAGCTGTTGGAAGAAGTCAGGCTTGACCTGTTCCCCTCTTCCAAACTCTAAGAGGATAGCTTCATTCCGTGTTTTTCTCACGGTTTTTATTTTAACTGCATCGCTATTCACTTTACTACCCAGGTCTTTGAGCACCCCTGCATAGGTGTATCCCGCAGCCAGTTTAATCATCACCGCTTCCGGTCTTATGCGTTGCGGTTTCAGATTGTTTTTGCCGTTGCTCCCGGCTTCCTTCTTCTTGTCGCCCTTCTTGGTGACAGTCTGCCACGCTTTCTATTTGTTCAGAGAAATCTCTGTTTTGTTCCCCTTAGGCCCTGTAGATCTAGCCTTTTTGCTGCTTTCGGAAACTGCTGGGCTGGTGGCCGGTGTTGCAGCAGCCTCTAGCTATTCGGAAGCAGCACGCTTGTAATGGTTCAGAGTTACGTCTAGCAACTCCGACATTTTGGAAACGCCATTTTTGACGTCGACGCTTATATTCTTCTGGCGGTTGAACGCCAGTTGTATACGGCCGATTATCTCCTTGCACTGCAGTATGGCATCTTCCTAAATCTTCCTCAACTTTTTTATTAGCTCCAGTCGAGGTGAGCATCCCATCTAACTTCTGGAGGAGCTTTCCATCTGGGCGTTAGATGGTGAGCGAACTTCAATGCTCTATTTCTGCTACTCGAAGTTTCGCATGTTCGAAAGGAAATGCTCTCCTGTCGGCAGTCATTTAATGGGGTATGAAATGACACTTCGTCGTTCGTAGCCTATGATTGCGCCTCACGATTTCCAGCTATGCGCTGGTTTGGCGTCCTTTGCAGCAAGCTACTCTTTTTAAATGCTCCTCTTGAAGCAGCAACTTGCTGATTTCGCTTCACAGCTTCGCGTTAGGGATCATTTTAAAATTCTATGCTTTTAAGTCCCCGATCCCAGCCGCTATCCTTACACGATTGTACAGTCACCCGAAAAAATTATCACCGTGGGTCCCTTTTGCAAGCAGTAAGGTCCACGCGAGGGTTGACACCGGACCTTATGAGTACCTGTGTTCAGAGCCAGGATCGCGACGCAAGACAGGAGTCGCCCTCAACTGAGCCTGTACCACCACCGTGGTGGCGACTACAGCATTAACCCATCAGCCATTTCAGCCAGACGTCACTCTGGCATACTAACGTGATAGAACACTGCAGTCGTCAGCTCATACGGAAAAATAATAATAATAATAATATTAATAATAATAATAATAATAATAATAATAATAAAAATAATAATAATAATAACAATAATTAACAAATAAATATATATATTTGACCACGTGAGGATATTGATATATCCTGTGAAAATCCTTTCTGGGAATTTCTTTCGCAACAAAACTAAAAAATTTCTGGATTTTTTTTTTTTTTTGACTTCGAGATTTTGCTTTCATCAGGGATCGGAAAAAACTAACTAAAGTTTCAGTTATTCCTCGGAAAATAATTTTTTGCATATCTCTGAAGATAAAAATTATTTCTTGAGTTTTGTAATAACTTTGATATTTCAATAGAATTTACGGCCCTTTTCACAATGTATGATTAATTTAACTTTAACGAAAAATTAGCTAATTGACACTTTTCTTAACAGGCAGTATATATAAAATACTTTTATCATTAATTTTATTTCGAATTTATATTCATTTTTATTTCAACATGTATAGTTACATAAGATTACATCGCGATTTCGAAAATCCATCGGAACTAAATTTTTCTTCGTCACTTGAACTGAAACTGTGGGGCTGTTTTCTCATGCGCTCTTTAGAATGCGGCATTTTTATAAATTGTTTTGATAGTCTAGCGATTGCCTCAGAAACTTTTTCTACTAACACGATAAGCAGTCGCTATTGAGACACCATAACTGCCTGTGGCGTAAAATCCTAGAGGCAATAACAGATAAAGCATGATATCTTTTAATTAAAGGCATATTATTCAAATTGTAAATTTGTTATATTTATATCTAACCATGTTAGATATAAATATAACAAAGGAACTTACCAGCTTGTTGCGGACTTTATATCATTGCCTGTGGCATCGACAATGTACTTTACTGCAGATTTTGATAATCTAAATCTTTTTCTAAATTCTTCACTAGACAAAGAGAAATTATTTCGACGTTCAAGTACAATTAATATTTTATATAGGCTAATTGTTCTAAATTAGTTAAAATGTCAGAAAGAATTGATGATAAATATTCCTAGGCACAAAGGAAGTCAACATCAGTTTTATTCAACTTACACAGCAGAGCAGAACAGCTGTTTTCGAAAAAACTGATGTTGACTTCCTTTGTGCCTAGGAATAGTTATCATCATGTCTTTCTGAGATTTTAACTAAGTTAGAACAATTAGCCTATATAAAATATTAATATAGCAAAATAAAAATGTTCAATAAAAATAAAATCACATACAATTTAAGCTTTGGCTTGAGCTACAATGAAAATTGGAAAAAACGTTCACATATACTTAAGTATAAAAATTCAAACCATAAAAGTTTGACTTAATGTATAATGGAACAAAAAATTCAGAAAAATGGGACATGAAGAAAATAATCAAATAGTAACACAGGTATCATAACACACAAGTGTTAACATCAGGTTGATACAGTTCTCGGATTGTTTTTCACAATAAAATTTGTGTAAATAGAAAACTGTTATCACATTCAACTAAGCCACCTAAACAGTGGTGATAAACACAATCTACACATGAGCACTGAAGATGAAAGTGTAGCGACTTTCGAAAACAGCAGTTCTGCTCTGCTGTGTAAGTTGAATAAAACTGATGTTGACTTCCTTTGTGCCTAGGAATATTTATCATCATGTCTTTCTGAGATTTTAACTAAGTTAGAACAATTAGCCTATATAAAATATTAATATAGCAAAATAAAAATGTTCAATAAAAATAAAATCACATCAAGTACAATTTTTTTCAGATTTTACTCTACTTGAATTATAAATATTAAAAAAATATTTGCTCATTTCGTTTTTTGTTGCAGTGACAATTAACATACTAACCAGAAGAATTTGTTCGGTTAAATTTAACAGCAACTTTTCGAATAACATCTACCAGTTAAATTTTAATCATACATTGTGAAACACAATTTCAGCTAACTGCCGGTTAAAGTGTTAATTAAAGTCTTAAAAGGGCCGTTAGTGATCTTAAGTTATATTTGGTTTTATATTTTGGTTTAAATTTAAGTATGTATGTGTAATTTTGTGTGTTTAAGTACATATGTACATATGAATTTGTATCTGTAAGTATATATAACTTTGTAGAGAATCGAACGATTACGTCTCGAATAGAATTAAGTTCGTATTACTAAGACTGTTTTGAAAATTTTACAGCGATTATTTAATGTTTGTGAATTTAATATATTCTTTAAACTTTACAGAGAATTAGGCAACGACTATATAAAGTTAATTTATAATTTTGTTTTTATGATTTGATATGTTGTAACTTTCAATTTATTCTAGGCATAAATTTTAGTTACATTTTCACAGCTACCGATCGCTGGCGAATGATTTCTTCCCCTTTTCTTTCTTAGCGCTGAACTTTTACTCGTTGACATTATTCGTTTTCGTTCGACCATTTCTTTCTGTCTTTTTCTGGTCATATTAAAAAAGTCACTGCAAAACCGTAATCCATGAAAAGTTTTGCGCAGAAAACACCTCGGATACTTTCCTTTTCTTATATATTTTACGGCTCCCTACTGTACGCATGACCACTATCTTCGGTTTTGTCTTGCTTTTAAAAGAGTAGAAAGTTATGACCAATTGAGAATACCTTTCCGAATATTTAAATTTCTGCATCTATGGCGTTTGTGAAGTGGCTTAGAGTAATATTTTTACCACCGAATAGAAAATTTAATTTGAAAAGCCTTTAACTTTTCCTATCTATTAATGACAGGCTTGTCTTAATAATTCGGTTCGGAAAACGCCATTATTGAAGCTCCCTCGAGAAAGCTCGGGTGGGAGTCAAAAAGATCATATTCAAGCCACCTGTTCAAACTGAAAAGGTATAGAAGTTCTCGAAATCGAAACTTTAGATCCCTGCTACTCTTTTATGGAATTTAAGACTCTTAAAAACCTTTTACCTTAAACCAACCGCGGTCCGTGTGAGAGTGTAAACCTCCATTTAAACCCTGACTTTTAAAGTTTTGGGCGCCGTCTTAACCCAGATTACTGATGAACTTACCTACTTTAAGATCTCGGCTAACACCAATAAAATTCCTTCGATTATCCGACACAATTCTATGGGGAAGGCCACGCCTCCCAAATAACTGAAGGAACGCTGCTTAAAAACCTGAAGAACTGCTTATGTGCTCACGGGAAACTATTACCCTGAATGTGGTCACCTGTTGTATACAATCAAAGGCATTTCTGAAATATCTTATGGTGATTATTGACACCTTCTACCATTATTCTATATGAACACCCCGTATGGTTAGGTTTACTTGGATACTCCACATATGTGGGTTTGGTATCCCCTGTGTAGGCTAGCCGAAGCCTGTTCATGATTTCATGTAGAAATCATGAACAGGAATAACCCAAATATATATATGTATATATATATATATATATATATATATATATATATATATTTATTTATATATATATATATATATATATATATATATATATATATATATATTTATTTATTTATTTATTTATTTATATATTTATATATATATATATATATATATATATATATATATATACATTCAAAATGGTTTTATTACGGTGTTGTAAATATTAATTGCGTTTCTGATAGTATTACAAATTCAGGCATTCTTAATTCTGCGATTATCTCTACTTTGTTAAAGTTGCTCAATAGTCCTTGAGCATTTGTATATATAGCGTTGATACACTTTGATTGTTATATATCAAAGCCAATAATTCTCATTTTTATCTTTAATATATTTTGATAAACTGGACATTCCTTGTCTATGGTACTATGATTCTAGTCCAGCCCGATATTATATTATTGATTTGATCTTATATAAATTATCCATTTTTCTCTAATTTCCTTCTCATATTATTTTGATATATGCTTATAATGACAACTATAACACACGCCTCGGTTAGTGCATTTTCTAGCTTTATGAATAAACCCTTTGCATATATCACACATCAATACTTCCGTTCCATCAAATACTCGAAATTTTTTCCAACTTATATAAATTTCTTTTGTTGGTGCTAATTTCGGATACGATGCATTATCAATTATAATTTTCGCGTTGTATTTAGTATAATATATGTACTAACCCCCTAATTCACAAACGATTGTTAAAGTTAATGAATGTTTTAAGACATGGTTCACCATACAAAATCCGTACTTTGAAGCCACTTTAATTTTGATAATCGTTTAAGAATTAGGGGGTAAATATATAATTCATTTTGTGTGGCCCGTTTAATTTTTTTCCTTTCTTCGTTGTAATTCCCATGAATCATATATAATGTACCAATATTTCTGTTTTCCACATTCGTTTTTTTTCAGATCAGTTGGGTTTACCTTATTATTTAAGTTTTGTACAATGTTCAGACTTACCCCTTAATTGCGCAATCAGGGAATTTTTCTCAATTAAAGCCCTAATTGACCTCAATTTATCATACAACAAGTCAATCAGTAAATTGAGCAATTAGTAGTTAATTGTATCACTAATTGCGTAAAACTCGAATTGCAACCCTGGTCAGAGGTACGTTTATTAAGAACTGTGTTCAGTAAGCATAAAAATTTCATTTAATGGCGAGCCAAATGTCAAAAATATTCATACATATAAGCATAAATATACATACATATATAGGAGTAAAAGCTGCTGCTGTCTCAAAGCTTGTAAAATTGTTAGGTTTTCCTCTTTCTTTTCTTTAAGCGCTGATATTTTTGAATAAAAAATCGATGGCAATGACTCCAAGAACGTCATATATCTATTATATAAAAGTAAAACATTGGGTAAAAATATATATGATATAGTTGTTATTAATATTTGATGATAGATATTATTGACCACAAAGCCTGTAGGATATACCCCTATCATAATAAGTAATAAACAACACAGATTGGTTACAAAAAACAAAAACTTAAGTAAAAACAATGTTCTTCAAGTGTCAAATGATAATTGAGTCAGTTAAATTGAGTATATATAAACACCTGACTTAATTACGCAATTAAAATTAAATTGACTCAATTAAAAATGCATGTCCGAACGCGGTATTAGTTTGTTTTTTTTCGGTTTTATTATAAGTGGCATATGTTTTTTTAAGTTCTGGCAACACTGTTGTCTCTTTGACAATTTCAGCATATGACATTTGTGTTTTGTTTTTCATTTATTTCTTTTGTCATATTAGGTGTGATCCCGTACTTTTTGGGTAAAGTTCGGTAAAGTGAGAGCAAGCAAAAAATTCTCTCACATATTGTTAAAAATGTACAAAAGTACGGGCACACAAAAAGCCAAATTTCTTTACCAAAATAAACATCGAAGTGTTTTGAATTTTAATACATGATATATGGTCTCTGCATACAAGTTAAACTCAAGCAGTACTTAGTTTATTCGCCATTTACTCTGATTTTATTACAATCTTTCTTTAAAATCTTTTAATAATAGCCTTTTGCTGTTTTTTTCAGTTTTTAATTGCTTATCTTTTTAAAACAGCTGATCGTTTGACTGTTTTCCCAACCTGCCCGAAAAAATTTTGCGGACTTTTTCGTGCAAGAAGAAGAAGTATATTGTTCTCTCACAATCTCTCTTACTTGCCCAAACTTTGAGTACCGGAACAGTTTTGGGTAAGATTGGGCGCCCGCGGGCACCCAATGTAGAGTACAGGATCACACCTATTATTTCGCATTTTCTTAATAATATCTTCGATTGTATTACACAAATGCTTGTTTTTGTTTTCATGCTCATTTATAATTTCATAAACTTTTTTAATTTCTGATACATTTTGTTCGCAGATCTTTTATGCTTTATCTATTTTTCTAAAGATATGTACACTATGTAAATTTGCAGAAAATATCCAACAACCGTCTGAACTTACAATTTTTGTCTTGCTACGTTGTCAGCATTGTCGTATGAACACTCTTCTTTTCCATTGTAGCTAATTGCCAGCCATTGGAAGCTCATAAAATAAAATGTCAGATGTGCTAAAACTATACATCTACCAATGGCACCATTGTCAGAAAAATATTTATACTGGCAATGCTATTCATTTATGTATATAAGCAAATAAAAGGAGTGTAATGTCTAACAACGCATCTGGCAATTCTTTCCATACAACAGCCTGACAATCGTTTGAACACACAATTTTTGTTGGCAGATAAATTTATGGCCTTCCAATTGTCTGCCAATTAAATTGTAAGGTTTTCTTACAATCGCCTGAACACACAATTTACCTTTTGCTAACAATTTTTCGTTGTCAGCATATTGTTAGGACATTGCGAGATCTGACAACATTGTAACTTTCCCGAACATAAATATTACAACCCTGCTATTGTTACCTTTTCCTTTTTTCCACATACAATATTATATAAATTATTATGAACACAAGCTCTACAAAGGCCTTTGAATGTCGAAAAAGTAGTGCTTTAAGAGAATTCAAACTGTGAATTTTTCTCTGAGAATCCTTTTCAATTACTTTGCATTATTTGCATATATTAGTGAAGTTTCTTCAAAATATACCATTATAAGTAAAATACTCTCTGTTTCTATCTTTTGTAGCCAAAGAGTAAAATAAGAATTGAAGCAACAAAAAGATTTGTAATTTAGCTGTACAAACCATTTAATACCACATCAACATAACATATTTCAAATTAAAAATTTCTTATTCTTGGTTTGGCAGAAAAAAATTTACAAAACCATGTATTTTAGGTAAAACGAAATGTTATTTTCTGGTTTAAGTTAAAAAAAAGTTTTTCAGAAATTACACACAAGTAGACATATAAAAACGTTTTGATTTTCGAATATAATTTTTTATTGTATATAGTTCGAAAAACAATTGTTAATATATTTAGTTAACGTTGAGTTTTCCAAAAATTTTTAGTCAACTTTAAGTTAGTTATCTTACGAACTTTAAACTGAAGCATGTTTCGGTGCAGTTTATTTTTGTAACAAAATTTAGAAAACATGCTGTAGATAACAAGAGTTGATTTGATATATTAAAATCTTGAATTGCTTGTAGTTGTTGATGTTCTATTTTCCAAAATAAACCGTTATACTGATCATAGCTTTATTGGAAATAAAAACAAGTGGAACGTGGCAATTTTCCCCCCATGCCAATATTAAGCATGTTTTCTGTTTTGTTCGTTTGGTGGCACTGACTGCACTTGTTTAACGAGAAAAAGTTTTTAGTGTTTTTTTTTGTCAGCGGGATTTAATTGGAAAATTAAATTTAGTTTTTGTTAATGCAACAACAATAACAACAACAATTGGTAGTTACTAAATACTTGTACACACATAAATATATTTTGTAAGTAAACCACCATCAACAAAACTCTAGTTTATTTCGATTTCAATATTGCTGCCACGAGACCTTTTGTTCAAAATCTCCATATCTAGTGGTTGTTAGAAAATGTTTTTCAATTCTGTTTTGGTAGAAAGTAAAAAAAACTAATATTGTTCATTTCATGGACAACCAGCGCACAATTTCGAGTAGTAGACAAGGGACTAGGAGGCACTTATGGTTCCACAATAATTTTCGTTTGTTTAGTTTTAAATTTAGTTGAAAACATTCATATATAAAACATGTCTATTACTCATGCTAGAGATTTTGTTATTAAAGTCAAAAACGAATAGCGGAATTTAAATCAGTTGATTAGGAGTTGCTATAAACAATTTTTATTAGATTTAAACTGCTTTATAGTGTATACTAGAGCTGTACGGCTCCTGAATGAATTAATTCAATTGAATCATTCATTCAATTGGGCGTTTTTAGCTCAGTTGTTTCAGGGATGTAGTGCTCTTTATTTATAGAGTTGCCAGCTACTGAAAAACTGAGCTAGTGAAACAACTGAGTTACTGAATAAACTGAAGTACTGAAACAACTGAGCTACTGAATGAACTGAAACAACTGAATGAATTAATTCAGTAAAGTGAGCGGAGCTAAAAAGAGCGCTCACTCAAAAGAGCTCTTTTGTACAGCTCTAGTGTATACTATATATTGTATTCTATAATCTGCAATATTTGCATTTTATCAATGAGCATAGATCTTCTAGGCCTTGCAAGTTTTGAGCTGCCAAATGTTTAGCTTAAAAGCAACAATTGATTTTTATGTGTTACTTGTCATAATATTCGTTGCTGTCGCAATTTTAATTTTCCGACATAAACTTATCTAATAAAATTGAAATTTAGGCATACTAAAACACAAATATATTTAGACAACAATGAACAGTATCATGGTAAAATAATCAGGTAGCACCACTAGTACAACAAATAACAACACCAAAAAACACACGCATTTTGTTGGTAGAATAGTACAAAATGTTGTCAAAAACATTTGTGTTTTTCTTGAAAATTAAATTAACCCTATATATATATACATATATACATATACATATATATATATATATATATATATATATATATATATATACATATATATATATATATATATATACATATATATATATGTATATATATATATATATATATATATATATATATATATATAAATATATATATATATATATATATATATATATATATTTATATATCTATATATATTTATATATATATATATATATATTATATTTATATATAATTATATTATATATATGTATATATATATATATATATATATATATATATATGTACATATATATATATATATATATATATATATATATTTATACATATATTTGTATATATTTATACATACTTAAAAAAATTTTTTACATGCCCAAATTAATTCGGAGCTGAAAGGATGATTAGAAATTTATTGTATTTTTCACTAATACACTGCCGGCCACTTGGATAGGTTCACTAATTTTTACACTTACATTTTAATATTGTCTTAATATAAACTTTAAGACAACACAAAATGCAGTAAAAACACGTGACCTTGGACGGTATAATTCTAAATATAAACGTTCGCGATATACTGCAATACTTTTTTACAAATTTTATTGAAAATGGAGCGCAGCAATCATTTAAAGAAACTGGCTAAGGTCGCAGCTAGAATGTTCTAAGAAGTTTTTTAAGAAATATATCCAATTATGAAAATAACATGAAAGGACGTACGAAAACAGTTACAACACAAGCGGACATAAGGCCTATTATAAGAGCTGCCTCAAATTCGAGTAATTATGGTGCAATAATTAGGACAAAATCGGGTATAGCAGCTACCGTAAACATTGTAAGCCGAATAATTCGAAGTGCTAGACATTGAAAGAGATTAAAAATTTAAAAAAAGTCATCGTTAAATAGTGTTCGTAAAGTGAAACGGCTGCAGTTTGCACGGGAACATATGAGTGACAAAAATGAATGGCATCGTATTGTTTTCTCAGACGAAAAAAAGTTTAACTTCGAAAGAACGTTACCTAAGTCGTGAGGAAAGTGTAATGGTGTGGGGAGCAATTAAAAAAAAAAGCTTTATAACTCGCTTCCAAATCGTATTTTTGAAGTTATATCGAATAAAGGTGGATGTACTCATTATTAAATCATTACCAAAACATTGTAAAAATCTTGAAAAAAAAAGTTTAACACGAAAAACATTTTTTTGTTTAGTTTTTAAATTGAAGATGGTGAACCTATTCAAGTGGCACAAAAAAGTATGTCCATAAACATATTAGTTCTGCAAAAAATTATTAAAATTCATTTATTAATAATATGAAATTTATTTGTTGGGTGGTTAAGCAATGTCTATATGTGTTTCCTTGGCGCTTTTTAACAAATCGTCAGTAGACTTCAACCACAGTTTTGAAAAGTTTCAAACTTCTCAACTTATCAAAAGACAATTCTTTCATATTAATGACACACAATCCAATACTTTACCATTTCAAAATAAAATATAATTATCAATTTAATTAATTTTAGAAAAAAATTAATTTAAATGCAATGAATATCGTGAACCTAATCAAGTGGTCGGCAGTGTACGTATATGAACTTTCAAAACAAAATTTGACAAATTTACGTTAAAAACATGAAGCAGCTGAACTAGTGGTGTTACCTGATGAAGGTACCATGAACAGTATATTAAACAATTTGAAATTTCAATGTTGTCAATAGTTCGGGTTCTACAAACGTTTAAGTAAGATTTCATTACTTAAAAATTTTATTTAGTATATCTTTTAAATGTTATTGATAGTCCTTTTAAATCAATTGGTAACATGTTGTCGTTCAATTCGGAGACTTCGTCTGATTTTTAGCGCAATTGGGGTTGTTTTGTAACTTATTATTACAAAATATTCATGAAAACAACGTGTTAGCATACCATTTTGCTTCAAACTTAGTGGCGCATTTAAAAAAGTTGCTATCACATGTCCGGGTTAAAAAATAACATCATTTCTGACTAATTCTGTAGGAAAGCAATTATATTTTTTTTAAGTTCTACGTGGGAGCTTCGAAATACCTTTAATAGTATGTAATAATTTACTTGTTGCTAAGTCCAAGTGTTATTCAGATCAGATAGCGCCAAACAAGTATTTTAAATTTAGGGTAATTTTGTAGTCAAACACAATTTTACATTCGCAAATATACAGATCTTAATTTTCATATAAAGGTTTTGAATCAAATATTCGTCAAACACTGTTCGAATTCTTCTTTAATATAAATATATGTGATTAATCTAAACATAAAAATAGTTCGTTCCAAAGAGAATGAATTAAATTTGTTCGAGTATTCAAATAGGTCTTATTCGAATGACAATACTAATGCACAGTAAAGGTCAGCATATGCACAGTCTACAAATGTACATTCATGCTCTAAAAATAGCTTATTACAAAAGTTATTTTATATATATCATAAAAAATATATGATAAAAATATAATTTTTATCAAATTATATTTGGTCTAATTTTTATTCAATAATTTTTATTTCCTGAAGATGTTAACAAGCTGTTAACGAAATATCGAATAAAAATTAGACCAAATATAATTTGATAAAGAACGACCATAAGCTTGATTAATATTATAATAAACTGATAAGGTCAATAAAGATAAATCAACAATTATATATATATATATATATATATATGTATATATATATATATATATATATATATTATATATATATATATATATATATTAAGTATTCTATGATATAATCTCAAACTATCTACATCACAATATATCATATATAAAAAAAATCTAAATTTAGATTCCAGGGTTGGCTAACTGCGATGTATTGTGATACATGAGAGTGAACAAAATGGTTACAAGTCTAAAGTTTTTCCTAAATAAAACTATTTTATGCCTCATTAAGAGTTGCCTTGGTAAAAAAACAAACAAAAAACGAATTTTCGCTTCCAGGGATTGGAAATTGAAATTTTTTTATGCATAAAAGTAACCAAAAAGACAGCTAACGTCGTTTATTTCCTATTAAAACCCATTTTTTAATTTAGAAAACACAAATTTGGTTTCAAAATATTAAAAAAAGTCAAAATTTTGGTTCCAGGTTTGGATAACTGCAATACTTTGTGATACCTGAACGAGGCCAAAATGGTTTCAAATGTTAAGTTATTTTAAATAAAACTATTTCATGCCTCATTTCGCTTCCAGGAAATTGAATTTTTTATACATAAAAGCAACAAAAAAGCAACTAACGTCGTTTGTTTTTACTAATTAAAACTATTTTTTTATTTAGGAAAAACAAGATAGGTTTCAATATTAAAAGAAATTAAAATTTCTATTCCAAGATTGGATAACTGCAATATTTTGTGATATATGAAAGTGAATAAGATGTTTACAAATTTTAATATCATTTTAAATGAAACTATTTCACGCATGATAGTAAGTTGCATTGGTATAAAAACACAAAGCATATCAAAATTTCGTTTCAGGGGTGGGAAATTGATTTTTTTACATAAAAGTAACCAAGAAGGCAAACGTCAGCATTTAAAATAAAATTCAGTAAATGGCAAACTGGTCTGGATACAAGTATCTCGGACCTGGCAATAAAATAAACAAAGGAAATCCAGTAAACGAAGCAGATTTAGTTGCACAAAAACATGATATTGAATACTCTAAAGCACAATCTGATGCAGACATAAGACGAGCTGATAGAATTGCTTTTCAAGATTTTAGAAAAGCACAATCTTCAGTTGGAGCAGTTGTTGGAGAAATTGGTATTGGCTTAAAATATGCAGTAGAATCTGGCACTGGTGTTTTATATAGTGGAGGAGATATGAAAAGAAAATTAAATTTAGGACAAGAAGTGTATTCTAGTAGACAAAAAGCAATTCAAAAAGCTTTTAGGAAAGCAGTAAGTGAAGGACGTTATCACGAATTAAGACAATTTAGACAATCTGAAGAATATAAAGATATATTAGCAAGTCATAGAATTGGCGGTGGTGATAATAAACGATTAAGATTAAAATATCAAGACGACGAACGGAATGAAAATGAACCCGATTCCGTACGAAACGACAAACGAACAACCCAGTACTTCCGCTGCAGCAACTGAAGGAGGAGCTGACGAATCTGATTTCGATTGGGAAGAATATATTAACACTTTTGCGGCTGATTTGCCTGATCAAACTTTTGCGTCTTTGCCTGAATCACAAAATATGGATATATCACAATCTGGTAGGAATCGTGGACCAACTACAGGGGCTCGTGCGCCGATTGCGGGGATATCGTCAGCAGGAACGGGAGGAAATGCCTCTCCGTGGATATCAAAATCAGTTCCAGGAAATTCAGCTGTAATTAATTTTTTAAAAAGTCGTATTTTATATTCTTATGGTTATGCTACTGAAAATATACAACCAACTAATTCTACAGAAGACTATATAACAACGCCATTAGCATTAATTCCAGTAGATTATTTACCATTTTATTTAACACATTCTGAATTTGTATCATTACCAAATGGCTGTGAAATAACATCAGTTTGATGCACTGTATCTCCTATTGGTACAAGAACTGCATTTGATACGGGTACAACTTTAAGTGATTCAGCAAAATCTGAATATATTCCAATTGGTTTATGTGCTGTTGGACTTAATAGAGATTTTTATGGCAATAGTAAATTATATACAACTGATGCAACAAAACCAATGGTTCCAAATGGAATTAAAAATATAGTACCATCAGAAATAGCAAAAAAATATTATGAACACATTGATTGTAATACAACGCTTGTTCCAAGAAGTATATCAGAATATTTTGTTCATTCATGGAATAGAGGAGAAAATCCAGATGCTACAAAATATCCAGATTATCAAATTCATAATTCTGGTGTTGTTCATATGGATGAAAAAGTAGATTAATTTTTAATAAAATAAAATAATTCACCTGTTATACAATATTCTTATATTCCATTATGTGGAAAAACTAATCATTCAAAGGCACATTTTATTCCATATTGTTACGTTTTTAGACCTTTTCGTAAAAACGGTTTTATTACTTATCCTTCAAGGATTCGTTTTATTGCATCAAATTAAAACACGGACAAATTAATTTTAGAAATATAATGCGGCAACACTTTATTTATTACTTTATTTACACGACTATTTGTACTACTCAACACTTAGCGATGTTAACACGTCTATATTTGAAATCACACTCACTAACTGAGCTCTGGCAGCGCCTTTATATAGCAAAAATGACGTCGTCTGGTAACCTCGCGAAACTTCTGTGCATGGTGGTTGTATTTGACTTGACATGGAGCTATACACGTGTGTTTGTATACATGACAATGCTGATTTGTTTGCTTTGCTTATGGTAACTATGTGTGGTTGTATGTATGAGTGTTCTGTGTGTGTTTGCCTATGGTAACTACCCTGAAGGAAATTTGTGAGCTAGCTCATAATATGGTTTATAATTAACTAACTCATTTGAGACTAGCCATAAGCTAGCTAAAACCTGATGCAGAAGTGAACCAGTTGTCATTGCTCTTTGTAACATAATGTTCAAAGAAAACAACAAACATTTATATTTTTATGCATGTTAAATACCCATCAAGGGAAATTTACCGTTTTTGCACAAGAGAGTAAAAAAATCACTTTACGCTCAGAAACAAAACAAAAGAAAAAAACTTGTTATTTGGTCACTTACGTTTTGTCATCGGTGGCTAGAGGTTCAATCTATGTAAGTCTTTTTCGATTTAAAATAAAAATAAATAATGATATAATCTATAAATAATTTCAGATTTGTTGTATGTCATCATTATTGAAAGGTGAAACTACGGAAATCTCTGACTAACATTTTTTCATTAGATCTAACTATGAGATCACTATGATGGACTACATGGCAAGCTGCCGGTTTAAAAGATTTTTGGTGCTTTAAAAGGTGAGATAATTATATGACTTAACGAATTATTTTATATATTAATTAATTTCTTATCATTAACTAGATGCAATGCGTATTAACGGTGCAGAAGATCCAGAAAAAGCATTAAGAAATGCAATAAAATATTTAAAAGGCGACATTTTTAATACTATTAGTATGTATTTTTAAATAAGAATATTGTTTTAAATAAAATTCAATATAGATATATTTTTGTTATTAAAAAAATCAACTTTTTTATGAAAATAAAGCAATAGTTTAGCTAGCAATAGGTACTTTCATTTTATATGCGCATTTCATTTTATGACGCACTGGTATTGAATCGACTAACCATAAGCTAACTCAAAATGAGCTAGCTTGTGGTTAGTCGAAAACTGATGCAAAGCGAGTGCACTCATTCCCTAGGACATTACATGTTAAAACTGATGCAGCGTTAGCATAGCAAATGAGTCAGTCGTGAGTCACCCCTAACTCATTTCTGGTCGACCATAAGTTAGCTTATGGTTAGCTCACATTCCTACAGGGTATGAGTGGTTGCATGGCTGAGTGTTCTGTGTGAGTGTGGTTTTGTTTCTTCTTCTGCTATGTGTATATGGTTGTGTATACCAGTTTAGATTTATTAGCAGGGAGTACTTGCATACAAGATCATTAAGAATAACATCTCTTAGCATTTATGTTGCTAGGTTTTTCGTTGTTGTTGTTTACACTTATTAGTGGCACAGCCTCGAATGATCTTGTATATTCTGGAGTATTTCATTTCCGTTAATTTGAATATTATCTAAATAGTGTTGACCAGGGTTGTAATATTTTGCCGTGCTGCCAAGTACATATAGCCACATTGTTGCTTTATTTAAATCTATTTCTAATCTTTGTAACAATATAATAAAAAAAATTTTTATTTGGAATCTGAATATATACGATCAAGAGCAAATTATTTAACATGTTATCGAAATAGTGATTCTACTCCAATTAATGGCGCAGTTGGTCTTGGTAGTGAAAGAACAGTTCCCTATTTAATAAATTTTGTTAGTAAATCTTATCATAGAAAACTTGAAAATTATGGAACTTTTTTTCCTCAAAATAGTACTACTTCTTTTCATGCGCAACCACAAGTTCATGTTGGTATTCAGGCTACACCTCAATTGAATCCATCTACTGAAGAAAAAAATTTTCTTAATTCATATGCTTATTGGAAAGTTGAATGTGATATACTATAAATTATAGTATTTCTTCTGCTTTTACAAAACATACTCCAATCAGTTGGCCAAAGGAAGTTACATTTATGGAAAATACTACACCAGGACATACAGATGGAAGAACCTTGTTTGGAAATACTGATGCTAGAGCTGGAAATTTAATAACTATGAAAGATGTAATAGAAGAAGAATTTGAAGTTATAATTATTCCAACTAAAAAAATGAAAAAATAAATATTTAAATTTTTAAAAATAAATTTTTATTTATTTTAATGTATTTGTTATATAAATGATATATGGCAATAGGATTTGGTTTTAATATATATTCTTTTAAAAAATTAACAGGACGCCAATTAAACTTAAACATACGAGATCTAAAAGCATCATCCTTTGGAAAAATGTCATTATTGCTAAGTATAATAACAGGTGTTCTGCTTATAACAGTGTCACTAAGATACATTTTAGAGTCTCAGCAGCGTATGGTATTATTACTGGCTCATTCCATAGAATGATTCTTTTATCTACACATTCCATTAATGGGAAACTACAATATCTATCGAAGTTTCCAATTTTTCCAAAATTAATGCAATAATGTATAACAGCATCGAAAAAAAATTCTTTCCCGCATTAAGTGCGGAAAGTATAAAAATAGAATTTTTTTTTGGAATTTGCTTCTCTAAAACATTAAATAAAATATTATAAAATTCTTTTATACGATTTAAATTATTATAAAATTGATATGATATTAATTTCTCCAAAGCTTCAACTGAATCTTCTATATTCATATAATAAGATTCTGTACAAACTGTTGGAAAATTAAAAATTAAATTTTGTGGTTCTACACTCATAAAATGAGTGTATAACTCTTCTATACTTAATTAATTATAAAAAGCACCTAAAATTTTAATAATATTTATCATTAAACTGCTAACTCTATTAAAAAATTTTTATTTTGAACTTAACCATATGTATTGTTTAAGAAAAATTACGATCCTGTCGCCCTTTCCTCCTTCTTTGTTTCTGGAATTGCCGTCACTGTCTTTGCCACATCTCCAAAAAGCTTCTGGATAAGTATTGTCTTCGGATCGACAGGGGATTGTGTTAAAAAGGTTGACCGAATTTCCGCTTCTTTCCACCAATTCTTCTTCTGAATTGGAGAAATTGTACACATCTAATAATATCACCTAAATAAAAATTATTAATATTTGTTTTTATTTAATTATTATTATAATATTTAAATATTATTATTTAATTATTATATATATATGTTTTTATTTAATTACCTGGTACCCAGTTTCTCCCGGCGATGTCCATGTACCAAGTATTTCAAATAAATCAAAATTTCTATTATAGGGTTGGATATATACAATATTTTCCTCAAATGAAACCGCTTTACACAATATGAAGATTTGTGTTGGTAAAATAAAATTTTCGTTTCCAAGGGTGGGAAACTTTGAATATTTTTTTTTATAAAAGTAACAAAATATGCAACTGAAGTTGTTCTTTTTTCGCTTACTGAAACTATTTTATAAATTAGAAAGCACAAAATTGATAAGATTCGGCACAGCTTTTACTTGATTTATTCTAATTTTTTTGCTATAAAATTTGTAAATACAAAAAAACCTTAAAAATTTTAAAAATAATCTTCGTTCTAATTACAGTATTGCAAAATTATTTTGCAATAAGTAGGTTGTTAAACGTGCTGTAAAACACCTTATAGCAACCAAATATCGCTTATGCTTAGCTGATATATATTCAGAAAGGAAACTTAAACTACTTCGGGCTTTCGCTTTAGCGAGAGCTCCTGGCACGTATCTCTACAACTCTCTACTTTGGAATTCCCATATTCTTGCGAAAAAGATCAATAACTGAAGAAATGTGTTCTCACTTCGCCGACTATGTGATCTGTAAAATGAAAGAAGCACTCTATGACTTATTTATTTGAATTTCCTTAGATATTGAGCCACAGTTATGTTTGCGTTTAGTTTAGCAAGAGTATTGGTTACAACTTTACATATGTGAAGTTATGTATGCTAAACTTTGTGTTGAATGAATACCAGATTAGAATTTGTACGAAATAATGTTCAAGATGTTTTCAACATGCTTACCTAGGGATACGAGTATGTCTAACTTAACATTCGAATGTACATACACAGAGAAAACAGTACCTAATAAATACCTAATAAAATAGAACAAAATTAATAAGATTTTTCTATGGTTTTTCTTCAAGAAGAAGTTCTTATTGTTTTAATAAGGAAAACCTAATTGAAAAAATCAAGAAGAAAAGTTATGGTTTTTACTAGGTAATCTTCTTCTTTTTTTCTTTTTGCTTTTTTCAAAAAGAGTTTCTTCTTGATTTTATTAGGTTTTCTTCTTGTTTTTTTCAAAATGATTTTCTTCTTGATTTTATTAGGTTATCTTTTTGTTTTTTTCAAAAAGAGTTTCTATTTAATTTTATGAGGCTATTTACTTCTTGTTTTTAATAACAGTTCTTGAGTTAGTTTGATATTATGGATTTTTATTAATAAGCTCACTTATAAGTATTTAAAGGATATTATATAAAAATAAATAATATAAATAATAATAATTCTATAGAAACTAATTCAGTACTCAGTAAGTAAATATATAATAAAAAATTTTTAAAGTAATATAATATAATTATAATTAATTAATATAGTTATAAAAAATTTTAAATTGTCAACCCTTACAAGCTCATAACATGAGAAAACATTGTATCGTCGTGGCCATGCATGAAAAATATTCGTCAAAGAACTGGAATTTTGTATATCATCAATTCTAGTTTTCCTTGTTTCCCTCCAGAACAGAAATTACCTAATCACGTGGACTGCTCTAGCATTTTCGGTTGAAATGTGTTTCTTTGAGAGAGAAAGATAAATGTATAAAGATTTACATGTGTATATTACTTTAAGGAATTCGCAATCTTCATACCGTTATACTAATCTTTAAAAGATTCCTTCGGAGTGGTAGAAACATCATCGGAGTTTTCTTTTCCAACATTAGTCCAAAGAGAAAATAATTTTCCTGTTGGATTTCTCTTCCCGTCTTCACGTTTCAAAACAATTTAGTTTTCCATATTATCTTTCACTCTTCGATGCGTTTTGCCAAATAGAGTCATTGATTTACTAATTAGATTTAATTAATTTAAATAATAATTTTCTATTTTTTAAGCAAAAATATTTTTATTACGTTATCCACTTCTTGGCTTATCACTTGTCCTCTTTAAGGCCCAACTATAATATGCGTAGGCTAGCTTTGGCTACTGTCAAAACTCGACGAAAAGACTGTCAAATGCATAAGCGAACATTTGTGTGGCCATATTATACTTACACTCAGTTGTAAAGCAATGCAATTTTGCAAAAACTAATTTATGATATATACATAAAAGGTAAATACATATATAAATATTTTCAAGTTATACATACATAAATATTATCACAAGTAGATTATTACCAATTTAGAAAGTAATTTAAGAAATAAATTGAAAAGTACTACAATGTATAACAATGTGTGCAAGTGGTTGGCAACGTATCATAAATGGTAGGAAAATACACAAATACACTGTAATATATATACAATAAACAAACGCTAAACATTTAATGTTTCCATTAATTTTTGACTTTATTTATTCAATGATGTGTAGAATTGATTTCGGCGTACATTGCGGCTTCTCTTGTGAGCACGTATCACAATCTATGGTATGTATGTATCTAAAAATAATTATCAATAACAACGAACAAACAGTTGGCCTTTCAAGAAAATGCGATCAGTTTCGCTCTATGCGTAGGAAAATTAAATTCAACGAAAAGTTAGCAAAGCAAATTATGGTCGCACACATTTGATTGTACGTATTCGCAAATTCGCCTGCGCTAGCGTACGCATATTATAGTTGGGCCTTTAAACTAAAAGTTTGATTTACAGTGCATATAGTTAGAGATGTTCGCCGCAACCCTTATGCAAACATTTTCTGATGTTCGTGGTGTACCAACATACTGGTGTAATAACGTGTCGGTCGTACTTCATATAAAAAATTCAGTTCACTTGTTGCCTTTGCCGGTGACGTTGCTGTGCGTTGACCGGAAAGTTGCGAAAAACATGCCTTTCAGTAACGTTAGTTTTTGGGAAAAATTAATTGAATTATATAAAAATCTGCCGCAATTGTAAAAAAAAACATCATATACATATATACCACAATATGCAATTATATATTATTGGGTACAATACATTAAACTTTATTTTTGTTTTCCTGCTCTTGTAATAGTATTTCATTGATAACCATAGCTGCTACAACTTTCCTCTTCATTGCGATGCTTTCGCTTCGAAAATATTTGTATAATGAAGTACGCCATCAGCGTTCGATAGTGTAATAGCAAAACGTACACTTCGCCGTCGAGCATGTCGGCCAACATGTACGTCAGTGTAATAGCCCTATAATAGAATCAAGAAGATTTTTTCTATGGTTTGTTTTTTTGGTGCCAAAAATAACGGAATTTGAGTAAAAAAGGCTAAATAATACGATTTTCTTCTTAATTTCATGTGTTTTACTTATTGAAAAAATTAAAAAGATTTAGCACATAAAAACAATAAGAAATCTCTTTGAAAAAGTCCTCGTTTCTTTCTTCTGGAATACCCCTCATCACAAAAACGTTTCATAGAGAAAATCTTCTTGAATCTACTAGGCAGTTTTCGCTCTGTGCATATATGTACCTAGTATAAAAATCGCTATCTCGTTCATTTTGATAACAAGCGGAGAGCTTTAACCTCGCCTGTAATGATTCCCAGCCAAAACTTAAAAAATCCTAGAGTTTCCTGATTGTTATTCTACCTAATATAATTTAGTATGAGATCCTCTAACAAAAATTGTACACACATACAAAAAAATGTTATAGATCGCTCATGACTGCACAAATACTATTTCAATATCTATGCAAATTTTTATATTAGAAAATATCTACCAACTTCCAAGTATACAATAAACAAAAGAGGAGTAGAAGAAATTAACCAAAATAGCTAAAAAGTGCTCAAGCATTCCAGTCATTCTTTTAAACCCTTCCATGGCAACACATTAGTACGCAAATTAATTCGTTTACTTTTGGTCCAACTTAAGAATATGTATAATAAAACCATCCAAACAGCAACATATTCACACATAAATAGAAAAGTCTAGATTCAAGCTCACTTTGACACTTGAAGTCAATGAAAAAAAACACAACTTAGACGTTAGACGTGACCATACAAAAGTTTTCATTTAAATTAAATCCTTTTTTGGTCGGCTGCTCTCCATCACTTGCTGTTATTTTCACTAATGATATGTATGACTGTGCTATTTTTATTATTTTAATTTTCAAATTTTGCTGTTGGCAAAATTTTTCAAACATAAGTAAACAATTTATTTTAATTTGAAGTTTTCCTCTCCAACTAGTTCCAATTTAAGTTTAAACATGATTTCGAAATTCTTACTATCATTTTATTCAAGTACTCAAAGGAGTAAATGTTCTAAGAGCGAGTAAATTAATGTATGTATGTACATAAACAAAATATATTATTAGGCATTCTTGTAAACTCGTAACGTCGTATTTGTAAGTAAAGAACGTCATTATTTGATTTTTGTACAAAATATGTATAAAATTCCAAGGTATTAAAGTATCTTGAATTGAAGAAGTTTTCAATTGAAAATGCAAAATGTACAGATATTTATGATGTTTCCTAACCATTAGCACCCAACACTCTAATAAGCAACTAAAGGTAGAATCTCGCTATCGCGATGATGGAGCAGCTATACACAACTCAACTAAAGCAGTGCTAAGCAGAACAGAGATATATTGAGTGGACTGTAAAGGTAGGATTCCACTATCGGCACAGAAGGCTCAAGGTGTACTGATTTCTATCGTGTTATGCCGCCGCATATTTGTAAACTCGGCAAGAATTATTTCAGAGTAATCACATTGTCGCCTCTTATGGGCACAGTTTTTTTCGTCTGATATTGGCTAAAAAAAAATCGCTGTAATCCGTACTGTCTATACACACTATCGTGCTTTATTGGTGAATTTATATGTATGTATCAACTTTGAAAATTTCAAAAAGCGCCACAATTACAAAAGCACTGCAAGTTTATTTAAGCACGCCTCAAATCTACTTTTTAGTGGTTATAAGTATGGGAACAAAAACCCCATATTAATAATATGAATTTGAAATATATTTTAACTAAAATTTTTCATACAAAATTTTCTTAAAATTGATATCAAATAAATATTATTTTTTTATGAGTATACGTTAAAATATTCAGAACACTTAATTTGCTTTTATTATGAAAACAATTTCCTGTATGTATAACATAACTTTGTATATATATTGTGTTTCAATAGCTCTATTCATTTAAGCTGAATTTAAGGCCGGGGCACATAGAATCCGTCATACGTTGTGCGTCAACTTTTTCAACTGACAGCAAAGGATTGGCGGACATGGTTGGCATAATGAGTACTTTGTTAAGTATTGAAAATCTGTTGTTTTTATACATATATGTTTTTTTAAGAGCACACACAAAGCTCGAACATGTATTGAAAAAAATAGAGAAAGTGAGAGAGAGGTTGTCAAAGTACTCAACGTACGTGAAAAGTTAAAAGTTGCCCAACTTTGTCCTTAGCGTTGACGGAGAAGTATTGGGTCTCATGCATAAAAACGAGTAAAAGCTCTGAGTTAAAGCAGGTGAGCAATTGCTCATAAAGTCGAGTTCTATCAAACAGCAACAGCTTTTGCTCAATTTCGTATGCATAAAAAAGAGTTCAAACCAATTGCAATTACTTGAGCAAAGGGAGTTCAAACGTGTAATTGTTATTGAATTGTAAACATGTCGTCAAGTGAAAGTGAAGTTGATATAGAACTAAATAATAATAATAAAGTAGAAAATGACGACATTTCTAAATTTTTAGTGGAAAAAATAAAACAAAATAAATATTTATTAGAAAAGAGTCAATTACCAAGTATAAAAAATAAAAAAAGCAAATTACAGAAGAATGTGTAAAAGAAATTAAACAGAAATTTGGAATTGAATTAACGGGGAAAAATATAATAAAAAAAATAGCTAATATGAAATGTCGTATAAAAAATAAAATAGACATAAATAAAACAGGCAATAAAAAAATAAATTTAAAAAACTGGGAAACTGATTTGTCACAATTGCTTTGTGCTAATTCAAATCCCTCAACAAACAAACTTCCAGGTAAGTGTAACGTTATCGAATTCAAATTTTATTGTTAATTTCGCTCTTCGTTTATTTTTTTACAGTTCATCTCTCTCTTGGAACTAATGATGACAACTGTACGTTTGATACATTAGAAGAGATATCAGCAACAACATCCTCAGAAATAAAAAAAACAGCAAAACATCAAAGAAAGCGCCGTTGCACTGATAATGATGATCAACCTGTAATACTTTTTTTATTTTATTTTACATTTTGCTATATGTTGTTTATTTTCAAGGTTAACAAAAAGTCAACAGCAGTTTTGAGTCGCTATGAAACTGATGAGACAAGAGATTTGAATTTTCAAAGTCTGCAGAAGCTTGTTTTGTTAAAACAAAACAAAGTCCTTTCTGCAAAAATGCAAATTTTGGAAGAAAAACTTGTGGAAAGAAACTTGCAATTACATGAATTTTGATTTTTATTAATATATATTTAATGCCTAAAATTGAATTACATATATGTTTTTTTTTTTTTTTTTTTGTATAAAACAGTGAAATGTATTTACGTTTAGTTATTTTTATAGACCAAAAAAATATTTAAGATTTCCATTTATGTATATTATTTGTATAATAAACTAATTTGATAACAAATTTGCGATCATCATCCTTTTGTTTTTTCCAGCTTCTGAATTTCTTGCTGTTTGGTGTTCGATATCATTTTCTAATTGGCATACATCATTATTGTTGTAATCGTCATTGATAAAGATATAATCGTCTTTTAAAAATTTAGCTATGTTATGCAAAATGAAACAGCTGGCTATTACGTAGGGCGCTAACTCTGTCGATACACGAATTTTGTATTGAAGTATCGAAAATCTTTGCTTCAATTGCCCAAAACATCGTTCTATAATGACACGTTCCCTTGTAAGCACTTTGTTGAATGTTTTTTCTATGTCAGTTGTTGGGTTCCGGAATGGTGTCATTAGCCATGGGCATATTCCATAGCCCTCATCCCCGAGAAGTAATGCATCGTTTGTGGCATTTTGCATAATTCTACATAACTCGCTATTTCGTAAGATACGCGAGTCGTGAACTGAACCAGGCCAGGATATGTCAACGCTTGTAAAAAGTTCTTTTGCATCACAAGTTGCCTGCACATTTATAGAGTGGAAGCCTTTTCTACAAATATACTCGTCGCTTTGATTTGAGGGTTTTTTAATTTTTATATGCGTACAATCAATCACTCCAATTGCAAATGGAAAGGAATAATTTGCTTGCCATTTCATTTGAGCATCTTTTATTTCATCTGCATCTTTCGGGAATTTTATCCACTCGTTTGCTTTGGCAGATACAAGTTTCGCAAATTCCGCAATAGTTCGTGACACAGTTGATTGATGGACTCCAATATCTGTGGCTATACCATTTTGGAATCCAGGATCGGCACAAAATCTTAAATACACTTTAATTTTATCATAGTTGCTAAGGGCACCACCACGTGTTTCTTCTGAATCCTCAAAAAAGTAATTAGCCAACCAGCAGATGCTACTATCATCAAACCTATGTATTTATCATTTTGTTATTAATTAAATAAAAAAAAATAATAATAATTAAGAATACAAACCTGTACAATTTTTTATCCTCACTTGGTAAATTTTTTTTACGCTGTTGATAACATTTTTTATTTCTTTGCGGTACAAAATATTCAGCCATGATTCCTTTTTAGTTTTTAGTGGACGCGGGTCAACTACAAGGCATGCTCAACAAAATTTGAGCAAGAGCTCACAAAAGAAAGCAAAAGCTCGTTTTTATGCATATGAAAGTGAGAACATGCTCATCTAACTTAGTTCAAACTCAGCAAGACGAGTTCAAACGTAAGCAGTGAGTAAAAGCAAATTCATAAAATTTTATTATGCATACGACAAGCACCTTTTACTCAAAAACTCGAGTCCGAGCTCAAGCTCACGTTTTATGCATGAGACCCATTGTATGTGATCAAGCTCATAAGAGAATGTGTATTTCAACTTAGCTGTCAGTTGAAAAAGTTGACGCACAACGTATGACGGATTCTATGTGCCCCGGCCTTTACCCATGGTTTCAGAACGAATTTCACGTTCTGACAGTTTTTTTTATATGTAGTTTGACGTTTCTATTTTAGAGAGTGAGAGAGAGGGAGAGCAAAAGAGAGTAACGTGTTTCGGAACCCGAATTGGTTTAATTTTAATTCACGTTCCGAAACATTGCAACTGTGCTGCAAGAAAGTTTACTTTCTTAAGTGAAGTAGAACTGAGATGCCACAGCATATTATATGTATAGTAAAATACAGAAATTGTTTTATACTTGTGTATGTATAACAACACACTTGTTTCGTATTGTTTGTGTATAAATAAAATACGGAGGACTTGTTTTGTATTGTTTGGTATTAAAAAATATATATCTGGTGAATATTGTTATGAATAAAATTAAATAAATAGTGGTATTGGCCAATTGTAAAACTCACACACATAGTTTACAAAATTATTTCATATGGTAGCCTTGATGTTGCAGAACACATGCGTGAAGCGGGTGAATCGCTTCAGAGCATACTCTCAAAAAACTACAAATGTTAAAGAACGTCAATATTGTACTGAATCCATGGGTGTATCCAGCTTTAATGAACACTTTTCTATCAACAATTTTTAACAATTTTCAGTAACTAGACAGAACTTTTTTTTTTTTTTAAATTTTATTTAATCTATCATCATCACAGTTAAAAATATATACAAATTTCTTATACACCTATTTTGAGTTATTACTATATTAGTATTACAACAAATATAAATGATTTAGAATTAACTTAGAATAGACATTTGAAAGATTTTATTTACATTATAGGGAAAAAATAGATAAAAAACCTAATAGGAATTAAGAGAAATTTTTACATTAAACCTTCTGGCAACTTTATATAAAGTTGGAGAAGAAAATAATATTACAAATTTCTTATCAAGGCTGAATTTGAAATCCTGTTGTGGGTTTCAAATCTTTGTGTGATATTATTGATCACTGTTACCAACATATCCTGTTGGTATATTCTATGTAATCTATTTGTTGAATATCGTCTCGGTAGGTTGAATATAATCTTCAGATTCTTGTTTTGTATGACTTGGAGCTTTTTCAAATATGTTTTGGCACATCTTTTTGACCACACTTGACATCCATATGTCATAATTGGCCGTATGCACATTCTGTAGAGCAATATTTTGTTTTTTCTATTTAGAGTTGACCTTCGGTTTAATAAAGGAAACAGAGCTCTTCCACATCGGGCAGCTTTTTCACATGTTTGGAGAATATGATGTTTAAACGTTAACTTTTTATCGAGCTCTATTCCCAAATATTTCACAGTTTCTCTGAGAGGTATTTCTGTTGCACCCAGAGATAAGGCGAGAGTAGGTGTTCTTTTAGGTGATTTGTTGAATGGAAAAATTATAGCTTGTGTCTTTGCTTCATTAGTCTTAATTTTCCACTTAGAGAAGTATTTTTCAGCGTGTAACAGCCCATTTTTCATTTTCTTGATAATAGCATTGGAGACTTTCCCCGTTGTTATTATTGCCGTATCATCTGCGTATAATGCAGCTGCCTGTTCTCTTAATATTTTGAAATCCGAGATGAAAATTGAGTATAGTGTAGGCGATAAAACTGATCCTTGTGGTAGTCCTGCAGTAATGAGCCGCGGGGAAGAAAGTTCATTCTCTACATTTACAACGAATGTTCTTTCGTTCAAAAAACTTTGTATGATCTTTTGCAGATAGACTGGGTATCCAAACATATTAAGTTTATATACTAACCCATCATGCCATATGGAATCGAAAGCTTTTTCTATATCCAGAAAAACAATTCCTGTACTTTTGCGTTGGTTTTTATTACTTGATATAAGTTTTACGATTCGTTCTACTTGGTGCACTGTCGAATGCTGTTTTCTAAAACCAAACTGTTCATCTTGTATTATATTATTATCCTCAGTGAACTCGTTCAGTCTGTTCAGTATGATTTTCTCGAATACTTTATCAAGACAACTTAGCATAATTATAGGCCGGTAGTTATTTGGAAATCTGGCATCCTTCTTAGGCTTAAGTATCGGCACTACTTTTGCTGTTTTAAAATGCTTTGGAAAATATCCATTTGTTAAACACCAGTTAAAAACTTTTGTAATTACGGTGTAAAATATATCTGTCATATTTTTTAACATAATGGCATTTATTCCGTCCAAACCAGGTGCTTTGGAATTTTTCAACGTTTTAATAAGCATTATTACTTCAGTATTTGTTGTTAGATACTGCTCTGTGTTTCGAGGTATTGTTTGGGTTATCAACCACTCAAATGTTTCCTTACAGCTTTATCTTTTCTGGATGGCATATTATATGTTGTTTTGTGATAATTTTCGAAACTGTTCGCGATTATGTTTGCCTTTTCTTTACAATTGTGTACAGGCACGCCATCTACCGTTAAGTAGCTCAATGTGTTATTTTTTCCCTTCATTGCTTTTGTCAGCAACCAAAATTTTTTGCTACCTACTGGCAACTTCTTTATAAACTCATGCCAGCTGTTATTTCTGTCAATGCTAATATTTTTATTTATTAGAGAGTTCAGTTGTTTAAGCAAGTTCAATATAAAGTTTCTTTCTGTAATATTATTGCTTCTTTGTAATTTACGTCTGAATTTATTTCTTTGGCCAATTAGTAATAAAGTTTGCCGTGACAGCTTTCTTTGCCAACAATATTTTGTGGCAACAGGTATTTGCCTCGAGGCTTCTTGTACAATGTGAGTAATTTTAGACAAAACCTCTTCAATGTTTACATGTGTCAAAACAGTAGATTGCAAATTATTATTTCTCAACTCATTTTCAACCCATTTTCCTATTTCTTTCCAGTTTGCCAGTTTATATTGAGGTATTTGAATCCTATACTCATAAAATGAGCACTCTATTTCACAGGTGATCGGCGTGTGGTCAGAGTTAAGTAGTGTAGGATGAGTTTTAAGTGTCGAAAATTGTAAATTGGAGTTTGATAATAGAAGATCTATGCAAGACGATTGACTTGGAGCAGCAGTTTGACTAAATCGAGTAAAAGTGTTGGGCGAAAAAATGTAATATTGACCGTTTAGTTGGTGGTTATAAAGACTGTTACCAGCTGTATTATTGTGGTGGCAATCCCAGCTCGTATGCTGGGCGTTGAAATCCCCAAAGATGAAGAAATCTAAAGCAGATGTGGTTATTGTGTCCATATCATTCATAAAATCATTTGTGTATCTTGGACAGTAAATAGACGTAAATCTTATTGGCCTATTGTGTATTTTAATTATTATGGAAACGTTCCCCATTGAGGATGTTGGGAGTTTTGAAATACGTTCGTGGGGAATATTGTTTCTAACTGCGATTAGAACGCCACCACCATGTGTGTTACGGTCCTCTCTATGTACTTTAAAATTTCTAAGTTTAAATACGTGTTGCGGTTTAAGGAATGTTTCATTTATGAAAACTATATCTGTTTGTTTTTGTTGTAGAACTTGTTCTAATTCTATAATAGCAGTGGGGGTTGTCAAACCTTGAGCATTCCAATGCATTAGATTTAAAAAATCCATGGTGTTAACAGGGGTTTATATAACATGCCTAAGCATGTTACCTAGAACTCTCAATTTGTCGTATTTAGTTTTACATTTTTCCAAAGCATTAATGGCTTCGAAGTAAATATCTAGAAGTCGTTCATTTGACAGATTATCACTCTCCACAGTTTTGTGGTTTGCGCTAGCTATTTTAGCATATGATAATCTGCCAGTATCTTTACCTGGATTTTTATTTAAAACGGGATTCAGTTCAGGTCTTGTCTCATGCAAATCTTCAATCGATGAAAACAGATGTACATCGTTGCGTTGTTTTACTATTGTTGGACGCCTCTTGATGGTTACTTTTTGTCGAATCTCCAGATATTCTTTTCGTGCAGGACACTGCGGATCATCCGCACGATGATTTACGTTTTTCATGTTTATCTTGATGCAGTTGAAACACTTGTTGATTACAGGACCTTTTTTAGGAATCTTATTCAGTTGGCATGTTGAGTAGTCGTGTGAGCCACCACATCCTAAGCACACTGCTGATCTGTGGCAATTTGATGCTCCGTGACCATACATCACACATTTGGAGCATTGCGTTGGGCCTCTTGAGCGCCGAAGAGGGTTTCTCCAGTGCACAGCGATACCATTTACAAATTTAATTTTAATTACCTCTTGTTTAGTAATCTGCACGCGGTTAAATTCCAGCATGTGCAGCGCATCATCCGGGTTTGATCGGGAGGTGTTTATTTCTTTTATGCTAACTGGTTCGATGTTAAAAGTATGTTTAAAATCGTCCTTCATGGTCGCAATGCTTAGTTGAGGTAAACCAAATAACACTAGTTTGAATTTATTATTGTCCTTAATCGCGTGGGTGAAATATTTCATGTCAGCCATTTTTATTTTTTCAAGAGCGCAATCATAATCACGCATGGAGTTAGCAATGACTTTTGTTCCAATTGACATCCTCTTATATTTACAACTTTCTCCTAGTAGTTTGAACACTGAAGTAAAGCTATGGCCGTTGTCCACAATAATTGGGGGGACTCTTATCGGTTTATTTACAGAAACGATGTTGTCCACGCTTGACGCATCCTCGTCTTCCATGTCAGATAACACTTGAAATCTATTGCCGAAAGTACTCGAAGTTTTCGTAACTTTAAATTTTGGGTAACTGCCCCAAAATCTTTTCCGTTTTGAAGCCATTGAGGTTTAACTTTTTATTTTATTTAAATGCACAGCGCAAAAATTTATATATTATTTTGTTTGCAGAAAAGAACAGCTGAGATGTTATAAGTCGAACTGTCAGTTGTAGACTGAACAGAACTTATATGTGATGTCAGAATGTAAAAAAACACTAAACTCAGCGCTTATTTACTTGACTTATTATCTTTTATAAGTAAACAAGGAAATGAATTAGTTAATTTTCATGGATTGCGGGAAGAATAATAAATGATATTGCTGTTTGTATTGCAGTCCCTATGATGAGGAAAAAAATGAAAAGAAATAAAAAACATTAAAAGAAAGGGAAATATGGACTGGCTACGTAATCTTAGGGAATCTCGGGAAGTGAACAACCATAAATTTCTACCACATTATGTTCGTATGAACACCACACAACCATAATTATGTTCGTATGAACGAAGAAATTTTTATGGAATTGGTTGTTTTAGTTACCCCGTACATAAGAAAACAAGACACCACTTCCGAGAGGCTACACCAGTATGCCAGCGTTTATCTATCCATCTATGTCTTACCCTCCATTATTTGGCTACCGGGGACGTATACAAAAGCCTGTCTGCTTTTTTTTTTCGAATTGCTATAAATACAACTTCAAAGTTTGTTCAAGATGTTTGCGATGCAATCCTTGTAACTCTTAGAAATAATTACATAAAGGTAAAGTATATCGGGGTACTATTTGTCTATTTGCTTTATTTATAATAATTTATGATTTTTGTGGTACCTTTCTCACAGATAGAATGGATGGAAGCTGCTTCAAAATTCGAAGATGTATGGAATTTTTCTCACTGCTTGTGAGCAGTTGACAGAAAATATGTTAATATGATAGCACCAGCGAAATCGGTCAGCACTTTTTACAATTATGAAGGCTTCCATAGCATAGTGCTAATGATTGCAGTAAATGCTGTCTAAAAATGTTTGTATATAGACGTCGACTCCAATGGACGAATTTCTGATGGAGTTGTTTTTTATAAATGCAGCTTGCAGCAAGCTTTTAGTTCCAAAAAACTAAATCTACCAACAGCACGTCCCTTACTGGACTGCGAAGTCAAAGTACCACATGATTTTGTGGCGGACGACGCATTCATGCAAACCAAAATGCTAAGGTCATACACAGAACGAAATTTATCAGCAGGCCAAAGTATTTTTAACTATAAACTTTTTAAGAAACACAAGAATAGTAGAACACGTGTTTGGAATTATGGCGAATAGTTTGGAAGTGCTTTCCCGTCAAATAAAACTGAATGCGAATAAAATTTCTCGTGTAACACAAGCTTGTTACGCACTTCTTAATTTTTTAGCGACAAAAACTCCAAATTAAAAATCTTATTGCAGGAGCTCGAGCATTGGATATATTATCAAACGTTGACCTTGAAACAGAAAAACTTCCAAGTTCCTACATATACAATGAAGCAAAGACTATTCGACAGGAATATGAACAATATTTAAATGTCATCGACTGATGAATTGTCTTGGCAATATAAATAACTATAAGTAAAATCTTCCTGGTCTGAGTTCATTTTGTTGTAAAAATATATAACAAGGAGCAGATTTTCAAATAACAGAGAAAAAAAATAAATTTTATTTATTTTCTATATACATATAAAAATGAATGTCTGTATGTCCTTTATAGATTGGTAAACTATACATTTCATCATGTTATGATCTCTAGCAAAGATGTTGTCCATGAGCCGACGAAGTTGGTGCGACCAATTTCCGGCAGGTGGCGCTATTAAAAATCACTCAAAATGAATTAAATCGTAAACTATGGATTTGACCATGCTATAATCTCTAGGAAAGTTGTTGAGCATGAGTCGATAAATGTTCCCTAAGTTGGTGCGATTAATTTCCAATAGATGGCGCTACTGAAATTTATTCATCATGAATTGAACTATTCATTTGATTATGTAATGATCTTAAGCAAAGTTGTTGTGCATAATTCGACGAAGGTTTCTAGGTTGGTGCGATATTCGCCAGATTGCACTACTGAATTGAATCGTTAACTATGCATTTGATCATGTGTTGATCGGACAAATACCAGACATTTTAGGATTCATCATATATGATTTTAATAACTTTGGCATGGTTCATTCTCGTAAAATGTCAATAACATATACCTCAGATATTAAATTTTTTAAAATATATAGTACAAATATATACAGTCTAAAATTAAATCAAAATATCTCAAGAGACAAGACATCGTTTTGATTTTCCTTCTTTTAATATAGATATAAGTTTACATTGTGTGGATGAGATATAAGGTACACAAGTAGCACAAAAATATATGCTTAAATTTCTTCTACAAAATTTTTTACATCGATTTTAACAATTCTGGTATGCTCAGCGAATCAGTGATCTATCCATGTCTGAGCATCCGGTTATATTAGATTAGGTACATTGTGAGATTTTCACGTCACATTTACTACTCGTTGACATTATTCTGATGACTGCAAGCTTTGAAAAAATAATTAGTACTTTCTTTATATATTGAGCGAAGGAAATAATTTTTTATAATCCAATTCATACCAGAGTGGCTGGAAAATCAGTTTTCTGGATCTTTTGTTTAAAATCCGATTTGTAAACAAAAATGTATTAGTTTCAGGTTAAGCAACATGTACTAAAATTTACGATAAGAGGTGAATGATAAAAACAACAAAGTAAAACAAATTTATAATTTTTGTGGCTTTGTTAGGCCATTACGTTGTTTATTGACTCATTATTGTATACTGTACCTTTTGAGTTGGCTAGTATATATCTCCACCATTCTTACTTAACACTGAAATCACCGCTTACCACAAATTTATCAAAAATTGTTTCGAAAAAACTTTGGAAACCTTGGTGGAATATATGTATACATATATATATATATATATATATATATATATATATATAAATATGTATATATATATATATATATATATATAAATATGTATATATATATATATATATATATATATATATATACTATTCTGACTCGGGAAACGTTGTTTTGCCTTATAAATTATTTCTAGTTTCTAGATAAATTCTAGTGTAGACAAAAAGTAACTTACTTATTATAAGTGTGTAAGTATGTGGTAAATGCGTAAAATAGGCATGGAGCGCTATGAACGATATCAGGATTAAACTTTAATAATAAAAATATGTGCTTGTTTTCGTTAAAAAAATTTTAGATTTGCCGTAAGCTAAGGGAAATTTTAATCGAAGTACAGTTAAAAACACTATAATTGATCAGTTATCGAGTAGGAGAATCATGATTAAATTACTAAAATGCCTATAAAAAAATAGGGCTTGGTGATAAAAAAGTATAAATTTAGGGTTGTATGTGTTTTTTTGATGCCACATTATAAAAAAATAAATACAAAAAATTTCGTCCAAAAATTAGAAAAAATTTTAAGGGTGAACAACCCTTAGCGGTATGAAAAATAGATAGTAGCCGATTCTCAGACTTACTGAAGACGCATATAAAATTTGGTAAAAATCGGTCAAGCCGTTTCGGAGGAGTGCGGTAACTAACATTGTGACATGGAAATTTTATATACTATATATATATATATATATATATATATATATATATATAGAAAAGCTATATATAAATGTTACTTGGTGTAACTTCGTTACCAAATGCCTATGTATGTACGTATTGTAAATGGATGTTCTCTTGAAAAATTCAAAAGACCTTTGGCGTTTCATACTGCAACACCAAGCCATATAGTTTGGGATCACCATGGTTATAATACCACAAAGATTTTCTGACATAGATTCAATCCTTTTTATTATTATTGTTGTTATTTAAAAAATTGTTTAATACTTCTGCGTTGTGCTACGAAATTGTAGCCACACTTCTAATAACTCAGCTATTATCAACAGGAGTACAGTAACTAGTCTAAAAAAGGATTCTTATTCAAACTGATATTTATGGAATTGTGAGCATATAAATATATAATTCTCATGAGATCGGGACATTTTGAGTATCTAGGCAGTATTTGCGATGAATTATGAGTGGCTGTCACTGAGTTCATATGAAGGTGTAGGTATGTATATAAGTTTTTAATGGCTGGTAGCGTTCTGAGCTTAGATATCTTCTAAATTTAAACCGATTCGAACCGGTAGATTTTAGGATATATTAAAAAACTTAGAAAGAAGACAGTTTTCAAAGTAATTTATTTAATCGGGTCAGCTCGTGGGCAAAATCAGTTAATCCGTTCGTAAGATATCGGGAAAGAAAAAATTTGAAATAAGTGATTTCGTTTTAAAACTTCGACATTATATATGTATGTAATCAATTAGTGTTATCTATTCTTTTATAATAATCGAAAACTACATCAATCACCATTTATAGCGTAGGAGTCGGTTCATTTAATAAGTAATATAACAGTGTTTTATATCAAAGAGTTAAAAAGCATAGAATAGTACAAACACGAAGTTACGATAGTTTTGCTGTTAAAATAAGCGGAAAGTAAAAGGAATAACCTTTAGGGTCAACCATTTTCCATATCCATATTGTCATCATTGATAGAATTTGTTTCAGCAAACTTTCCTCTAGCTATTATCATCGTCATCTTCATTGCAGAGTTTTGTTGAAGGTTCATCATCATTTATCACTTCTTTACCTTAATTTATATATATCTTAAGATATGGTCACATACATACTCTAAATACTAACGAAAATCATTTTAATTCAGGCAAACGGTTTCATTAACATCGGATTATGTTATGTATGAAACTATTTTACTTAAGAAACATGCATATTTCTTTAGTGTTTACTGACTTCACTTCTTCGGTAAAATATTTGCCAAGTATGTTAGTAACTTGAGGTGATTCATGTTAATGTGGGCAGATACAATTTTCGACATTCAAAATCACTAGATTCGTCATACATTTGTAACATCAGTCATGTTATTATATATAACTTATTGCATTGTTAAAAATTTATCTTGAATTAAAGGATCTTCATACGAAGATAGTTTTTTGGGTCAGATATTTCTCTCCCAGTTTTAATTAAAATTTGGTTTTCCCGTATAAAGTTTAGTATAAGGTAGGAGTTACGAAATTTCATCTTGTTGTAGTGTGTGCAAATTGGGTGTTATCGAATTAAATATTGGAAACAGCTTAATATATTAAAAGGACGAACCGAAAATTCCATATTTATATATTTATAAAACCAGAATTTCTTAAGCTGATAGTGCAAACGAAAAATCGTTCACTTATAGTTTTAATGTTTTTAACTTTTTACATAAATGGGAACACTATGACTTAAATTGTATGTAACTACAAACTTCCTTGTCATCACTGCTGCCATCTTAACCAATTTATTGTCAAATCTAGCGATTTTTATTCACATTTAGCTATAAAAAATACATTTTCCTATTAGCGGGAAATCCAGCGATTTTTAACTGAAAGTTAAATTTTTTGAGTGACTTTATTTATTTACTTTTAAATAAATAAAGTTTTTCTTATACGAATAACGGTATTTTTATTCGTATAAGAAAAGAGCACAAAAAAAATCCTTGTACTTTGGTGTGAATTATTGTTGGGTTAAAGCAAATTTTTTCTAAAGTGAAGTGTAAAATACAAGAAATAACCCTTTTTCATGGGTCCTATGTATAAATTTTGGTGTGAGTGGCTAAACCGTCAGTAATTGAAACAGGTGATGATTGGCTTCAAATATTCAGCTAAGTACAAATTATTATTTCAGTTAAAATTAATTGATTTAATTTGCTGTTAAGTGTTGAATACTTACATACATGCTTATTTGATTTACTTTTATATGAATACCTTAATATATTTGCTTAAAACTCTAAAAACATAAATAATTTTTTTTCATACATTTTTGAGTTTATTTAAATGAAAAAAATAAAAAATTTGCGATTTTGAATTTTACTATTTTCTAGCGATTTTCCAACAATATTTGGTTATATATTTCCGGAAACAGTTGGGAACAGTACTTGTCATAGATCATACCTAAATATAACTTATAGGACAGACCACGCACATTCAAAGTCGCTCAAGAGAACATAGAATATTAAGCAAACTTCCCCTTATACGAAATTTGCAATAAAAATAATTTCGGAGAGGTAAAACCTATTTCACTTTTTAAGTCATTGTACAAGCCGAGATATTGTATTATATGACAGATGAGTGCTGATTTTACTTTCATATTTATTTTCCAAACTAATTTGCACACATACAAGTGTATTTAAAAATAATAAATACTTCATAGTATATAATAAAAAATAATAATATTTATATGCACAGAATTATTTGCATAATATTATAAAAATTATTATGAGCTCACCATTACCATAATTCCCATACATATATATTTTGTTCCCACTATAATGTTTTGGTTCAAAACTATTAATGATTTCTGCGTTTCAAAAGCAACAATTTATCATCGCCATTATTGTGTCAACCTTTCTTTGAATCCTTTTAAAAGAAAGTCCATATTATAAAAGTAAAATTTCTTGCGATATAGAGATCTATAAGTGTTAGGTCTCAAATGATCAACTGGTTCGATATGTTATAGAAGTGTTTTAACCACAGTGCACAATTTAACATCAAAAACTGTTCACGCACTGATCGTAATAAAAACTCAAGTTCTTATCTTAAAACCGTTAAGTAAAGTACTATAATTATTAATTACATAAGACGTATAAACTGTAAAACAAATATATGCAAAGATTATAAAACGAATATATAAATTATTAAAATAAAAAATTAAATAACTATTATGTAGCAGGAAAAATAATTTTACATGGAAATGTAAAAATGTATACCTTGCAATTCATCAGCATAATAAATAATTTTACCAAACATATTTAAATGATTGATTATATATTATTCTGTGATAAAATCTAGTAATAAAATGTTTACAGAATGATATAACATCTCCGAGTTGCCACACGCAAGATAACTTTTATTTGTGTTTTTGTACGTATGCACTGAAAGTAATTGTGTAAAATTTCTTCTTCGGACACAAATATGTATATTCAACTGCTATCCAGACTTAACTTGTATGAGTCACTGCTGCAACTGACATTCAATACATCTCCTTCGCGCCATCTTCTAAGATATTGGCCTCTTTGTTTAATCAAAATATTTTTAAAACACTCGTCAATATTATCCTTCTGATTGCCTTAATGCTACGAAATACACAGCACCAAAAAAGCCTGCAGGATCTTATACGTCTAGAATTTATGCACAAGCAAATAAAATTTATGGTATAAACTATAGTAGTAAATTGTGTGCAAAGTTGTTCTTTTACAGCTGTAAAACATTCAGCAACAACTCTGGGAAAACATTTTATATAAAAGAGTGGCAAAACTAACCTAGTAAGAACTCATCACATATTTTTTCTTATAATGTAGAGCCACTACACATAAAACTATGTGTTTTATGTTTGTTATTTTGTATAAATCTTAACCGCCTCTTTTTAAATATATTCTGTTTTATATTATTAATTTTTAAATGCATATGTTTGTATGACGCCTCGAAATCTTGCCACTTTGTTGCTGCCACAAAACCTGCCATCATGTCCAAACAAAGCTGGCAGTGACTCTTGTTCATGTTGTTTGTATAGAAAACCAACACCCCATATGAGCACAAGCTTGCGTGAATATTTCTCATGATACAATAATAGGATACATTAAAGTGAGATGTGGGCTTATGGTAATTTTGTTACATGATACAATATGCCATACATATCATGAAACCCTTGGGGTTTGAAAAAAGGCAAAAAAACCTAAGAAAAACGGTATATCTAACGACGTGCTATAGGACATGTCAAATATTAACATTATTTTTGATCAACTCTTTTCTGAAATATATATTTGCTGCTTCTAACAGGTATAACAAATCCAAATTGCAGACTCGAATACCCAAGGAAGTTTATGTGACTAGAAACTTTTATCTGTATAAAGTTTTATACATTTAATGAGTATAACTAATAAAATCACGAGTTTCAACTGAAGTCTTATATATACCCCACTGTTGTAAACCAACGCCTGCAGCTGGGTATGCTATATTTGACAAATGTTTCGGTATCAACAGCGCATTTGGCCATTCTAGCCGGACATTAATCTAAAACTCAAAATTAAGAAATGTAAAAATCTAAGTATGCAGCTCGACAGACAACAAAATTCTGAATTGTATAGTGAATTTTCAAAGCTTGAGATTTGTCGTTTTTCGATACTCTTAAAGTAAGGAAAGTTGAGTAAATTGCATGCGCTTTTAATGAATTTTTACAGTTTTGAAACATTTGCGATATATATTTTTGTGGCTAAACGAATAACGATTTTACATTGAATTTTATTTTAAATTTTTACAAGAAGAAAACTTGTTCGAAATTAAAAATATTTGATTTTTTGTTAAATTTTTTGTAAAACAAAATATCAAAAGGTTTTTGAAAGTGAGTTCCGTGGAGTTCGTAAACATGTTACAATCCACTATAAAATATGAAATATCTACTTTCAGGCACAAAAAAAAAAACTTCCGCATATTTGCGCCATTTGTTTTTCAGATTTTTTTTTATATTTCACCTTTTTTCTGTTTTTGATCATCTAGCATAGGGACATTTGCGTAAGAAACCGGTTTGTCAGTCATAAAATGTTTTGGCGAAGACTCTATAATTATGATTATATACATATATAACAAAATAATTAAATAATAATTATTATGATGTTAAATCGAATTAGGATTCATTGGCTAATTAATAAATAAAATGTTCGTTAAAATAATTACCATACAAATTTAAGCTAAGGCTTGAGCAATGAAAATTGGAAAAACGTTCACATATACTTAAGTATAAAATTCAAACCAAAAAAGTTTGACTTAATGTATAATGGAACAAAAAATTCAGAAAAATGGGACATGAAGAAAATAATCAAACGGTAACACGGGTATTAAAACAAAAACGTATTAACATCAGCTGGATACAGTTCTCGGATTCTTTTTCGCAATAAAATTTGTGTAAATAGGAACTGTTATCACATTCAACTATGCCACCAAAAAAGTGGTGACAAACACAATATACACATGAGCACTGATGATGAAAGTCTTTCGAAAACAGTTGTTCTGCTCTGCTGTGTAAGTTGAATAAAACTGATGTAGACTTTCCTGTGTGCCTTGGAATATTTATCATCATGTCTTTCTGAGATTTAATTAATGTTGAACAATTAGCCAATGAATCTTAATTCGATTTAACATAGCAATATAAACTGTTCATTAAAATAATTACCAATAATTATTATGGTATAATATAAAGATGTTGCACGCCATATATTATTAAAATTTAAAAATTGTGTGCTTCTCTTGGATGCGGGGGACATGTATGTCAATCACAATTGCCAGTACTTACCCTACAAGAAGACTACTGGTTAAATAACTAGTTATTTGACCGGTAGTGTTGACTGATATATCGGTTAAAGTTCCAGGTAGTAGAGCAAAATGAAAAAAACTAACCGCAACTCTTGTATACATGTGATCTTGCATCTTTCTCTAACTCATTCCTTCTCCCGTAAGGTGAAACATATATCTGTACTGCTCACTCTAGTGCATATTAGCAGTCATAGATTTGGTTATATATAACCAAAATATTGGTTATATATAACTAGTCAATGATAACCAAAATATTGGTTATATATAACTAGTCAACCCTAATGAACAAATCCATTAAATATAACAGTTAAAATATACTATTTACATTAAGTTTAATAAAAAAAATTTTTAAGTAACATTTTTGTTAATATATTCTTTTTGTTTTGACCTATTGTAGCTGCGGTCCATAACCTTCTTAAACGCTTTTTCGAAGTTGGTCGCAGATAGACTTTGGAAAACATCTGGAATGTAAAAGAAATATATTAATAGATAGACATTAGTATAAATCTTAGTACATAAACATATGCATATATATATATATATATATATATATATATATATATATATACTTACCTCGTATAATTTTATTTGACATTGCGATCTGCGAGGGCTTTTTTTCCCACCTACCATCCTAATGGTACATTTGCAGTACGTCGTCCGTGAAAACGCCACGGATTACTTCATTAATATCGTCTGATACGCCCTTTAGTCTGTAGGTGTACGTAAGCTGTAAAAGTATTAATATTTAAATATATTTATAGCCTTCATATTAAGTAAAATTTTATTACCATTGCTCTTTCATTACTTCTGTTTCTTCCAATGTTTTAATTGGAAGCATGGTAGCTACTTCGTGTATTTTTTGATCTCCTTTTTCTCACATCATGCGGCATACCGAGGACTCCACTTTTCGTAGCACCACCTTACACTCCATAAGCGCATTTCTTTGAGCCATTAATTCAGGTTTCAGTGAATGATAAAAAAAATTTCATTAATGACATGACAATAGTAAAATTAGTAAAATTCTTACATTTCTGTCCATCTACTCTATCCTATTTGCTACAGCCTCCTGGTTGGATATGCTGGTTGTAAGCAATATTGTTTAATTTGTTTTCAATAGCTTGCATCTGCTTTAAAATAGTAATGACATCATAAAAAAATTAATAAAAGTTGTTAATAGGTATTCTGATAATGTTTATAATAACACAGCTTTGGAAATTTTTAATTTGAAAAAATACCAAGAACTCCACACACCTAGATAAGTTAATTTGGACCTCCTGAACACGAAAAACGCTGTAATTTTTTTTTCTTAAGTACCTTTTTTTAGATTACGGTACTTTTGTGTTTTTCGGTGTATGGTCCCACTCAAACCCTTTTGGAGCCAACCCTTTAAGACCAATGTGCATTTGGAGTAAGACAGTGAGGTGCGCGCCACAGAAATGGTATGAACCTCTTCAGATTGGAAGAAATGTTTGGATTGAATATTGGATTTTTAGGATTGTATATTTTTCGGTCCACCCCATTGATCATTCAGCATGGCTATCTTTTCTTTAGCTTCTTCCTTTGCTACAAATTTAAAGATGATGTTCTTAGAGAGATATATCGATTCTTAAATTGAGCGGCGAAAGTGTCACTGAAGATATACAAAAATGTAATGTTATTATATACTGATTTTACATCGACATCGCGGGTGCAACCAATTTAAGTTATCGTTAATTTGAACTTACCAATTATTATACTCTTAAAAACAAATTATTTAAGCTTTATTAAGAACGATAGCTCTTTATTTCTATGCAAAAAGTAAACTTTTTGTATATTTTGCATCGCGAGTACAACAAGTTAACAGTGTATTCTAGCAGTCAATAATTCTTTATAAACAACAACATATACATACTTATATTTTTTGGAACACGAAGATAAATGAATATTGTCACTTTACTTTTACCCGGTAAAACTGTTTCGCGCCACTGTTGCTAGTTATGATATTACACTTTCTATAAATTTTTCGAATAGTAATATTTTCAAAGCCGCCAAAAAAGAAGATAAATAAATAAAAATTAATTTTTTATTTTTTAGACTGTCTTCTTTGCACTAATAAGGAAAAACAACTAATAGCAAGATTGAAAAAATCAAGTTGGAAATCGTCTACAGCGGAATCGCCCTTAATTACTATTTAGTGTAATTGCAAAACACTAAAGCTGGATTCACCCATGGTTTCAGAACGAATTTCACGTTCGGAAACATGTTTTTTTATATGTAGTTTGACGTTTCTGTTTTAGAGAGTGAGAGAGAGAGCTAAAGAGAGTAACGTGTTTCGGAACCTGAATTGGTTTAATTTTAATTCACGTTCCGAAACATTGCAACTGTGCTGCCAGAAAGTTTACTTTCTTAAGTGAAGTAGAACTGAGATGCATATTATATGTACATATGTATAGTAAAATACAGAACTTGTTTTATACTTTTGTATGTATAACAACACACTTGTTTCGTATTGTTTGTGTATATATAAAATACGGAGGACTTGTTTTGTATTGTTTGGTATTAAAAAATATATATCTGGTGAATATTGTTATAAATAAAATTTTATAAATAGTGGTATTGCCCAATTGTAAAACTCACACACATAGTTTACAAAATTATTTCATATGGTAGCCTTGATGTTGCAGAACAATTGCGCGAAGTGGGTGAATCGCGTCAGAGCATACTCTCAAAAAACTATAAATGTTGTCCAACGTCAATATCGTTCTGAAACTTCATTCGCAACTATATATGTTCCACTCTAACATATATGTTAGAAATGTACAACAAATGCGATATGTTATTGCGACAATAAATAAATAAGTAACGAAAGTATAGTCAATAACTTTTCGTAAAAATTGTATTCAAACGATAATTAAATGAATATGTACATATGCGACTATTATAAAATAAACAATATGCATTACAAGAACCATCCTTCAAATTTCACGACGAAAACAAAACAATGGCAACATCGTTACCAAAAGTTCCAAATAAATGTGCTTCATATGGCTTAGTGAAAAAATGTTGTGTGAATTGGTTTCGGTTAGTCTTTTCTTGCAGAGTACTTGGTGTACCAATATATTGTATGAATTCGTTGATCGTATGTAAGCAAGCAAGCTAAATTCTTTTTGTGTCATATTCTATTGTTTACGATGAAAAGAACAATGTGTACAATAGTTTTCTAGCCGAAGCACAACCGAAGTCAAACACGACAATTTTTAGTCCGCACAACTTTTGTTCTTTTCAAAACACACGGCATGAATTCATCTGGCATAAAATTGTATACGTATACATAACTTTTAGTGCGTTAGTATTTCTTTGTTTATTTGGTGCTATTGTTCGTTCACTGCACACATGCATCTTGAAACAAAATTAGCGGATAAGTGATTAGAAATGGGCCATAATTTTAGGAGAAATTTCCAGTTTCATTATATATATATTTTCATGTAAATATATAAAGCATAAATCAAATGTTGTAGAAATCAACTAGGACCATATTAAAAATGCATATTTACATATTTATGTAAAAAATTATTCATATTGTTAACCAATGTTTTTATAGTTTATATGTACATACATATATAATTGTTTTTTTAAGACAAATAAACAAACAAAAAAAGTATGTAGTGCAATTTGCACAAACAAGAAAAGTGAATTTAGTACATTCATATCAGATTATTTAGGTACATTCATATAAGATTATTTTCTCACAGATAATTAATAAGACTATTCAAAAACCAATTTTATGAGTTTCTCTTAATAGTTCTACTGTTTGTTGCCGTGATCAACCCCCTTCTGTTTTCATATTCATGTTTACACCACGATGGACATCTGAAGGTTGAAAAACGCTCTGTAAAATAGAAAACACATAACCTGTGTTTTCATTAGTGCGTATGTATTAGTTTTGTTCTGCTAATGCGGGGTTGAAGCTGGATGAAAAATTGTGCCAAGCAAAAACCACTCCCCTCACCGAAAATGCCGACAAACTACCATGTTATGCCAGCATAATTATTCTCCTGTGTACTAGGCCATTGAAGCGTCAGCATCATTTGGTGGTTGAAAAATTGTTATACTGTGTTTTGATCAACAACTGTGAAGATGAAAATTGTTAAATTAAAAATAGCGTTTGTTTAGTTTTTCGTGGAGAAAAGTGAATTTTTGAATATATCAGTAGTCTTCTTGTTGCATAAAAATAAAGGTAACAAAAATGAAACAATATGTGAGATTATTTGTTCTTTCATTATTTCATTTCCAATTATATTTTTTAGATTAAAGCAATGAGGTGCATACTTAACCTGCCGGTGTGCAAAAAAACTTAAGACGAATTCTAAATGGCGATGTCGGTATGGCCTACAACGTGGATGGCGTTCGAGAGAAGAGTTTTAAAGAACAAACAAATTTTTTCAGTACTTTCAGGTAAAAACACTTAATATTTTGACTAAATGTAAATTGACAATAAAATGTTAACCATTTCAGAAGCGGTCTCAATGACCATTGTTAACCGTGTTGGGTCAGCGGATGAATACATTCGAAAAGCCGTGCAAACCCAGAAAAGGCGCATCTTTAAAAACGTTTCGCTGCAGAGAAGAGCTAATATTTCTTTGTAGATGTGAATTAACGTGTTTTTTTTTCATATATATTTCAGTTTTCTTTTATTTTTTACATTTAGTTCTGTAATATGTTTTTATTTATTTATTTTTTTTTTGTTGTTTCTATATGAATTAGAGTTTTTGTTATATTTTTAATGTTAGTTTTATAAGATTTAAAAGACTGTAAACACTCTGAGTTAATATATACAATATTATATAAAACCATAAACCATTAAAGACATTTTTAATATATGTATCATAAATGAGCATTTAGGAAGTACAGTGCTGTCTGGGTGGAGTGAACTAATTTTTGCGGAGCGATTTAATAATACCCAGATTGTTCACTATATCAAGGTTGATATATTTTTAATTAAAATAAGCTAATTTATTTATTCAAGCACATTTATTTTTCATAAATTTTAGTTTTTTAAATTTAATATTGAAGTTTGAGTTTAGAAATTAAAGAATTTTGTAATAGCTGTTTGTTTCTTTGATTTGTTCGCCGATATTTGCACTGCTTCCTCGCGAAGGCAATATAACGCTTAAATATTTCCGAAGTTTGTAGTATTGGCTTCAGCCCATTCGAAAATTTTAATGACTTCAGCCGCTGATATCGGATTTGTGTTTATAGTGTTTCGCCATTTTCTCCGTCATGTGATATGGCAACTATTTTAATATTTCCATTTTCATGCAATAATTAAACAAACAAATTACCTTTGACACACGAACATCACTGAATATGCGTGCACGCTTAAATGAATTCACACTGAGTGTCCACACTCAATAGAATCCTTATAAATTTATGTGTATGTATATGTGAATACTCTAAACGAATCGTTACTTTACCGTTATTTAGTGGTTTCTCTTAAATCCTATATTCTTTCTCGTTGTTTTTTTCTTTAAGCTATTTTAAAACCTTCCTTAAATTATGTTCACTTTATAGAGTCTCATGATTGTTCACTCTATAGAGTAGTCCTTGTAAAAATTTTGGTGTTCATAGCATCGGGGGTTCACTCTACCCAAACAGCACTGTAGTTCATTATCCAACTATAACGAAAACGTTTATTATTTAACAGCAACGTAGTAGAACACCCGGCTTCACTGTTCTTTTCATCATTGTATATTTGTGAATGAAAGCTACGATGAATAATCGTAAATTTTCGTCAACGGAATGTAAGCGAGAGGGTGGCGATTATATACTTCCAATGACATCCCCATAGTAAATTTGTCACTCAAACGCACTGTGTAGGTATTGCCGAGTGACTTATGGAATGTATCCGCGGACAAGCGGCCCTGAAGGAATTTTGTGAGCTAGCTCATAATATGGTTGATAACTACATAGCTAACTCATTTGAGACTAGCTCATAAACATGTATGGGCAAATGCAAAAAGAGTGAACGATGTGTACATACACAAAATTGATAAGCGAAGCAGAGAACGAAATTGTGCTTAGTCTAGCAGAAAATTCCGAACGAAGCAGCTACAATCTGATGCAGAAATGAGCTAGTGTCGTTGCTCTTTGTAGCATTATGTTCAAAGAAAACAACAACGAAATCCATTGGCTTATATATTCTCTTATTCATGTTTTTTGCAAACACAATTTTTGAGTAACTTAATATATATGTACGTATATTCTTACACTCTGTTGTTATGTATGCATGGATATTTGTATATATGTACCAGAGAATGAAATAGTGTACAAGAAAATTTAATGTACACCTGCTGTACAATGTGCACCCACAATACATTATATTGGCTTTCTTTCGTTGTGTACACTTTTCGCTTTATACACCTTCGGCCTGTACTTGTGTACCAGAAAACGAAATAGTGTACTTTTTTAGTCTTCGTGTACACAAGCTTACATCAACGACATCGAAAAAAAAAGACATTGAAATATGTATACATGCCACACTTTATACACAAATACATGTTGAGTGTACAGGACTGTGCATTGAAGACATTGAAAACATTGAAGACATTGAAAAAATTTAAGGCATTGAAGACATTGAAGATATTGAAGACATTGAATTCACTTTAAATCCTTATACACATTTGCGGTGATGATAACATTATATTTGTTTTTGTATCTTTATAAAATTAATGTGTGGGAATATAAGGCGTCAAGAGTTTTTAAATAGACGCACACATAACAACAACACCACACAAATCAAATAAACTCATAATAAAAAGGGTAAAATAAAATATATTAATTTTTCGGGCAAGCAATAACTTAAAATAACAGAAACGCGGCTATTTTCCAAGAATTTGCTGCATTTTGCATATTTTGCAAATGAAATTAAATGTGAAAGAGGTAAGTATACTTTCATAATGGCAATGTCTTCAATGTATTGAGGGTGTACATTGTACAGCGTTCTCTGTTGTGTACATCTCGTGTAAATGCCCTGATGGGATTTTGTGAGCTAACTCATAATCAGCCATAAGTTACCTTATGGTTAGCTCAAATTCTGACAGGGTGCTTTTGCAAACAAACACACGAATGGTGGAAGGCAGAGATGCCAGTTTTCGAGCTTCAAGCCAATTGGCTTGTAGAATGTGGCCAAAATCGCTAAAATATCGCCAATATATTGAAGGATGTAATTCAAGTAACAAACTATATTTTTATGACAAAAAATTGTAGCAGTTTTTTAGTTTACCATTCGAATGCCTTACCAAATATCGCCAAAATCAAGCAAATAATATATAAAATAATGGATTTTTTTGCGAATGTTTTGTTTTAATATTATTAATACAAATATTGTTATATTATTTATATTTTATATAAATTTATTTTTTATATAAATATATTTTTTATATAAAATAAATTTATATTTTATATAAATTTATATTATTTATATTATATATAAAAATTCAGTTATTATATTATAAAAATAACCCTTACAAAAATTAAAAAAACCATTTAGACAAACATATCAATTATCGAATCAAAATTTTCGTACTCGGCATTTTCTTCATCATTATTGTTGTTTGCATCCTTATTGTGGTACATTTCTTTGAATTAAACCTACCTAACATTTCTTCAGTTGGAACGAATGTTTTGCAACATATACTGTTTACATTCATAAGCGATATTATTAAAAGTAAAGAATTTAGAAGTTCGTACTGAATTTAATTTCTCAATTTAGTTTTAACGCAATTCATTATAGAAAAAATTCTTTCCAGGCAGCATCGTGATAATCATAAACTTATGATATAGACACATGTAAATACTCTAAATTCGCCTTTGTATACATACCATACTAACTAAACTCAATCACTTAAATAAAAGTTGCCTAACAGCTTTTTTAGACTATAAGGATATAAAGCGAAAAAAGTCAGAAATTTATTGAAAAATAAAAAACATAGCCAAAAATATCGCCATGGACTTCAAATATCGCCAATCGCCATATCAAAACTTTTATAACCACAAACAATTTTTCATCGCCATGTCTGGCGAGAAATCGCCATATATGACAGCGCTGGTGGAGGGTTATTTTTCTCTACTGAGCGCACACACACCAATTTTTTGAAGACACAAAAACTAATATTCTCTGCTCCGCACACATCCATTAATTTTATGAAGATACAAAAACAAATATAATGTTATCATCACCGCAAATGTGTATACGGACATAAATTGAATTCAATGTCTTCGAAGTCTTCAATGCCTTTAATGTCTTCAATGCACAATCCAGTACACTCAAGATGTATTTGTGTATAAAGTGTGGCATATATACACTTTTCAATGGCTTCTTTTTTCGATGTCGTTGATGTGAACTTGTGTACACAAAGGCTAAGACAGTGGACTATTTCGTTCTCTGATATGTACATACATATATACTTATGGCTGTTATTTTTTTATAATAATTTTTTCATGATATTGCAAAGACCGAAGAAAACTGTCCTTTTCTTGTTTTGCCTTTTCCAACATACTTATATATGTATATTTTTAATTTCTTTAATGTTTAGTCGGCACACTAAACACGGTTCAATGAAAACAAAGTATGTTACAAACATAGAATATAAATGCTTAATCTTCGTATAATAACTTTACTGCCTAAGCATTCTTCATGGGCGACCTACATTCATTAAGTGCTCAGAAATTAAAAAATTTTAGTAATTTAAAAAGGAAACTACTCTTTTGTAATATATGTTATTGCCAATAAAGTTATTTAAATTTAAATACTATGGAAATATTATTTTACGAAGTTGAAGGTAGTCCTCAAAAATTGCATCAAATATTGCACATTAATAAAATACACATGCATGTATGTATGTAGGTATTAACACTTCGGTGCGAGTCGATTTATGTATATTTGTTTCTACAAAAATGAAATACATATTCTTCTCCCTACATTAATACAAACACTTTCTTATCCAACTACAGTGTGGCCATATCAGCTCTTTTGGAGCTAAATTTAGCTTTGTTCTTAATGTTTAGCTCGAAATATTTCATATAGCACTTGCCTTTTTTCAGCTTTTTTTTAACAATGTTTAATTTTTTATGATTAAATGTATTTTCATACACAGAAGCACAAACTTACGTATGTGTGTACATCTATATCAATGTGGCCATTTTGACATTTTTGCGGCTAGATTTAGTTTTTTTTTAAATTTTAGCCGTAAATTTTCCATTTTGCAGTTATTTTAGCATTTTTCAATTATATATATAGCTTTTTTAGCATTCTTTATTTTAATCAAAATATTTATTTATTCAAAATAATCATCTTAATTTCAAAATCTACTTCAATTTTTTGATGATTACACATCAAAATTGGAAATTAGAATCTGGTATTGCATTGTTTGTGTCAGAAAATATGTTAACTTGCTACAACTGCTAAAGACGGGCCATTATAACGGGTCCTATTTTTCCCATTTTGTTTAAATGTAAACCTGATCAAATACAAATTTGTCAACGTTTTCGTTGTTACAGAAATTTCTACAGTGGCAGAAAGTAAATTCGTATATAAATGTACATAGTTAATTAAGAATTCAACAGTTGATATTTGGATAAATGTATTATGAATATAAAAATGAATTAAATGAAAATCTCTTCAATGAATTAGCTAATTTTGCAATGAAGTTTCTGGTATTGCCATCCTGCAACGCGGAAGTTGAAATTGTTTTTAGTGGCATGAATCTCATAAAAACGAGAATTAAAAATGGAATGATGTTAGCTTATTATCGGAGTGGTTTGAAAAGGATGCCAAAGTTTTAAGATAACGAACGATCTCATAAAAAAGGCGATAAGAACATATGTACTCGTATGTATCTTAAGGCTTCATTAGTTTTTCTGTTACTGTTCTGTGAAGTTCTGTAGAAAATATTTTGTAATTACTTGTTAATCAGTCTGTAGAATTTGTTAAATTTATTGTACAAAATTTTATTTCTTAATCTAAAACTGTAAGCTTATCATCCTCCATTGTTTTTTATTCAACAAAAATATACAAACTTAAAAAATCTTGAATTAAAACAACAACAACAAAAAACTCTCAACATGATGTTGATGATACCCAGCGTTGCCATAACTTTTTCAAAAAAAACTGCAACTTTAGAAAAAAAAACTGGTTTTCACGTAAAAAAACTGCACATAAAAAATTCACAAAAATATATAGTTTTTTTCATATTTTTTTATTAAAACAAAAACATAACACAACAAATTAAATATGATATATGTATATCTACATATAACAAAGCAATTAATTTAAATAAAAAATATATAGGTACATAGGGTTTAAATAAACAAAAAGAGTTCATTATTATTCAGATATAATACTGCCTGTTCTAGAAGTCGATGTCGTTCTCATATTTATGTTGAAACCAATAATTAAAAATTTAAATTTGTTTTTGTTGTCAATATAAATATGAGAACGACATCGACTTGTCGACATTGTGGAACAGGCATACATATTTAAAAATACAATATTAACGTAAATCGTTCAACAAAATACAAAATTTTTTATGGTTTGTACATTTCTTTGGTAAATTTTATTGCCATTTCGTTTGATTGCACAAAATTGCTGCAATTACTGTCATTTTTTTTAAGAAAATCTTTTGTTCTTAAAATGCCGCACAGTGTTGGTACTTCTAGTCTATTCCTAGTTTTAGTTTTATTAATATTAATTTGTGAGAAAATTCGTTCTACATTAGCAGTTGCCACAGGTACCGTTAGGTTAGATTAGGCAAGTGAGCTCGTGCTCCCACCTGCAATATACACCTTGGTAAAACTCAACTTGCTTTGTGATCAGGGGTGCAAAAAGATTTATGTGATAATTTACATACTCGTATAAAATAGTATAGTTAAACCTTGCCACTGTTATATTGAGGAAATGGGGTAAAATTATGGTTTCAGAAATTGGAATTAAAATAACAAAATGAAGAGTAAAAACGTAAAATGTAAAAACTGCAAAATCTGCACAATTTACAGAAAAACTGGTTTTTAAAGAAAAAAACTGCAAAACTGCTCAATGCTTAGAAAAACTGTCAAATGCAGATAAATCTGCACATTTGGCAACGCTGATGATACCACAAAAACCTAATGCATACGCACTGTTGGCTGTCACTTAACGTTGAATTCTATTTTCTACAGATTTGTCCGCATCAGAACAAAACGAACAGAACGAAAAAGGAACAACAAACCACACGTACAGATTTTCAATTGAACAGAAACAAACCATCTGATTCAGAACAGAGCAGCACGTACAAACTAATTCTGCCTTACAATGATATCTCGATCAACTCTTCTTCTCAGTTTCTCACCAGTAAAAACATTTTCCAGTTTTGAGCATCACTGTTATAAGTACAGTAAAACGAAAATATAAACGAAAAGCAACAATGACAGAACAGATTGCGACATCACGCACACAAAATTTTATTCATTTGCGCAGGTAGGTGAAGCAAGAAATATGGGAAGGTTACAAATATTTTTTATATATTTAAGGTTTCCTGGAAAAAAATTGCCATAATATTTCTTCCGGGAATTAAGAATATGCAAAATCGTTTTATTGCAGGTGCATTCAAATATGATGTTTCAAACATCAAAGGTAACAAGATTACAATGACGAAAACTTCCTATATTGCATATTTTAAAGGGTTCATAATTTTCATTATTGTATATTGCTATGAAAAATATTATAATACCATCTGATAACCGAATCCCAGTGTACTTTAAATTTCTTATAACACAATAGGCTTTCGAAATAGTACCACCATTTTTTTCACGTCCTATTTTGTACTCTTTGCCGTCTGAAAGACAACTGGATTAAAAGAGCATAACAAAGTGGTGGGTGTTAACAATAAGAAATTGCTCTATGAAATGAGCATCACAGTTTTAAATGATTGTTCGTCAGGGCTGCCAGAAGTGCCGATTTATCGGCATTTTGCCGATTTTTTACCTCAAAAATTTCAATTTGCCGATTTTACCCCCTAAATATGACGATTTTTTAATAATGGTGTGATTACATTATTATATAATTCTCCTTTTTTTTCAAAGAATATATAACAAACATCACAAATCTGTTTTACTAAGAAGTAAAGAGGACAACCATAAAGCTGGATTCACCCATGGTGTCAGAACGAATTTCACGTTCGGAAACATGTTTTTTATATGTAGTTTGACGTTTCTGTTTTAGAGAGTGAGAGAGAGAGAGCGAAAGAGAGTAACGTGTTTCGGAACCTGACTTGGTTTAATTTTAATTCACGTTCCGAAACATTGCAACTGCGCTGCCAGAAAGTTTAATTTCTTAAGTGAAGTAGAACTGAGATGCCACAACATATTATATCTACATATGTATAGTAAAATACAGAACTTTTTTTATACTTTTGTATGTATAACAAGACACTTGTTTCGTATTGTTTGTGTATATAATAAAATACGGAGCATTTGTTTTGTATTAAAAAATATATAACTGGTGAATAATATTAAATAAAATTAAATAAATAGTGATATTTCCCAATTGTAAAACTCACACACATAGTTTACAAAATTATTTCACATTGTAGCCTTGATGTTACTCTCAAAAAACTAGAAATGTTGTCCAACGTCAATATCGTTCTGAAACCATGGGTGAATCCAGCTTAACAAGTAAGATTTTTCATAATCATACATACGTATATAGTATATATAGACATACATATGTACATCTATGATATGAAGTGACAGCATGTTCATATACATATATCAAAATAAGTTATTTGAAATGTCAAGCTTAATAGTAAAATAACAATTCCATTGCCTTGTTGATTTTTAAATATTTATATATAGTTAATCCCAAATTCATAATTGAAAATATATTTAGATCGTGTATGCAAATTGTAGACCAGTTTCCAAAATAAGTATCAAGAGATGAAAGACAAATTTTGGAGTCTGAGTTCAGAGAATTGAAATTTTTGAATTTTAAAGATGTGTTTCAAAAGTCTGAAATAAATGTGGAATATTTTTGTAAAAAAATTTCAAAAATAAAACAAGGAACTGAAGCTGCAGCTTTACCAACACCTACTAAATATATTCACTTTATTTTATTCTTACACTTTCATAAGCAAACGTTGAACGTACATTTAGTAAAGTGAATCTTAACTAAACGAAATTCCGATATTTCTGAGAAAATAAGACTTTAGAAGGAATTCTTCATTCTAAGGATTATTTGAAATTGAAAAAATTTGATTGCTTCAACATCGAAATAAATAACGATTTAATAACAATGTCCAAATTGGATATTTATAATTGATTTATTAAAACCACATATTTCAGAACTTTTTAATTATATATAAAAATTTTGTTAAAAAATTTGAAAATTTTAATATTTTAAATTTTAATTATATTTTGGAAATCGTATTTCATAATCTAAAGATAATTTTTATTAAACTCTAAAATATAATAGCAAAGTTCTGAAATACTATTGGAAAAGACTTGTATATTTTAACTTAATTATTTTATACTATTCTATAAAAACCAAGTTGATCTCTTGTATTTTTTGTAAGTAAAAATCATTCTAAATGAATAAAATTTTTTAAAATTTTTCTTTTAAATTGCTTATTATTGAATTGTTTTTGTTCTCTTTAATGAAAAAAGTTTTTATAGGTTAAAATAAGATATAACATAATGCCGATTTTTTACGGATTTTAAGAAATGAAAGTGCCGATAATGCCGATATTTTTTTTTAAATTTGTTGATTTTTCACGAAAAATTTCTGGCAGCCCTGTGGTCCGTGTCTGCTGGTTTTTTAAATTGTTAGCCAACCCTCTTATTACCTGTTTAAAAGGAAATGCGAGCATCAGTAAGTTATGTATCTACACCATGGGGTTTTCAGCTACCTGTGCGGCTGTGTTGTAAATGACGTTATTTGATAGAGCAAAGTGAATGCACCAGTTTGAATTGACTCTTTTATTATTAAAAACAAAAATATATGAAAAAGAAACAAGTCTGGCGTGGGGTTACTCAGAGTTTTGCTATATATTGTGGTTATTGCCCAAAATTATTGTAATAACCTTTTTGAAATTTCGTCAGTAAATTGGAACAAGTGTATACAAGATTAGAGCTATTCCCATTGAAGAGAAATTAAAATTTTTAGTCAGAAAATTGTGGGACATTTGAAAATGTCAAGGACATGATGATATAGCAGCAGTAAGCCAGTGCTTAGAGTTTCAAATATAATTTCAAAATTTATTGGCATTCAGCACAACGAAAAGAGGACCAATTTTTGACTATGCATGCCACTTAGCTGGAAGGAACATAGGCTACACCTGTGATTGGCAGTTCTACAAAAGTCGTTCTTAAATTGAATATATATATATGTATTTTTCTTAATATCGACATAAAACTTTAAATATAATACTTTTTAGAAACTAGCAAAAAAAAATGTTTACAGAAGCGTTTTGGGTTGGGTTGGAGGGATTACTCCCCCTTCCTATAAAAGCTAAAAAATTTAGTTTTTGTGGTAATAACACATAAGTAATTCATTCCTTTTAATATTTACATTATTTTTGCAAATAATATTTTATGTCGCCACCCACAAAAAGGGACATGGGTAAAATAGCCGTTTACGATCTCCTCGACCCACGTTTCAGTTTTTACACTGTCGCCGGCGTTAAGAGTTGGGGTTTCTAAACAAAAGTATAGGAAAACTTTTAATTTATCAGTGGTAGGATTAGTTCTTCTTAGGGGAACTTTTTCCCGTTGGTCCGATTTTTATTATCCTATGACCATAACACATATTTTTGCCAAGTCTCATCAATTTAGGAGCACCCAACAACTTTTTAGAAGCAATATATAATATATAAAAAATCAATGTTCGGCTAGATTTGCAATATACCCCTGTGTGCGTCTGTCGGAATAAAATCAGAAAAAGACAATGAATGTAGAATAATGGACTAAGTATATATAAGGGAAAAAGTGTCACTTAATTATTATTAGAAGTTTCGTCTGTTTAAACTTCATACTCATATACATAAGTGACAATTGAAAATAATATCTTTAGTTATTCTCAGAGAATTTGTATAACCCAATTCTCAATTAAAATCGATTTTCTCAAACATCACTGAGGAGTTCGATGCGGAAGCAAATGTTCATCATCTAAAGAAGCAATAATTTTAAATAAAATCAATCTGCATATTACAAATAAAGTTACATACATTTTTTATCAAAGAAATAATTTTTAACTAAAACCCTAAAGTCCCTGCATTAAAAGTAAAAAGGGGTATTTTTCAACTCTACACATTATGTTAAGTACAGTGTCATATAAACACTTCTGCTATAGTTTTAGTCCCATACTTCAGAAAATTTACATGCATGTTGTCAATTACTGAAGAAGAAAATCCCTTCACTTTATGATTTATATAATAGCCTTTGTTAACTAAAAATAATTTAATGTTCTCTACTTTCATATTATTTAACTTAAAGAAAACTCCAACAATAATGCATAATGTAAGCTGATATTTTATTGTTTAAACATGGAAACATCAACCCTGTTGGGTTGCATTAGTAATGACATATTGTACAGTGTCCCAGATAAGCTTCATACTCGTATATTATTCTACGTTGAATATTATTAATTTAATAAATGGTAATTAATACATATTTGTCAAGTATTAATTTATTACCAAAAAATCTATTATTTTCATAAAATTATAATTTTTTCTATTAAATTGTAATTTAATCGAAAAACTATTTATTAAACTTAGAAGTAAACGATAACTAACGGCATGTCGTGAGCAAAATTATTGAACCAATAGAAAAAATAGAGCACGACCTTGAAAATACTGCTAATGATTAGTCACGTCTTTTTGCGGTTTATGATTTTTGCAACTTCTTTTCCAGAATAAAATCTTTTCTTCTACGCAATATTTGCTAATAATACATATATCCTGAATTATGTACTCCTCCTGCATGATCTAGTGTAGGACCCAAAAGGTTGTAATAAAATAAAAGATATGAAAAATATTGCAGCTAAATTTAACCGCAAAGCTATCCCTACCTGGTTTTTGTGCTGTTCTTAAAGCTCTCCGAACTGAAATAGTGTTATTTAAATTTTCAAATCAACCGATTCCCATATGACAAGTTGTCGCTTACTATATATCACGAACTGCTAACCGATTTTGACCCAGTTTACTTAATGTTATGATCTGACTAGCTTGTGGAATCGGTTGACAAAGCCGTTCAAGTTTATTTAGAAAGGAAAAAAATTAAGAAAAGTGCTTAATTTGAGATATATTGAGTCGTTTTAAAAATCGGTTTGTTTCGGTTCAGCTTTCACACACACAGATATATGCCTTCTAAGGAATGGGCTCTCAGGGAAGCTCTTAGGACCCCAAAACGTGGTATCTACTGTTCCTTAAAAGTAAAATAATACTTATTTTGGTCATTAAACAAAACAAAACTTTACTCAGTGTCAGCAAAAAGTTCGCTTTCTAATAACAAAAATTAGTGGTATTTGAATGCGTATATAATTAAGACAAGAATTATTAAAGTCTCAAGCTTAAATTCCTGTATTTGCAAATTATTTTTAATTTGCATGGAACTAGAGTTTTTTATGAGTGAAATATTTATAATATTTGTAACAATCATCATCTTAGCGGAACGAATCAGAACCAAATTCGAAACCGCTACGCGAAAAGTGAAAGTATACAACCGCCTCAAACTACCAACCTGAAGAATAATTCACTTAGAATTCTATAATTAGACCACAAAAAAAATTGAGAAATTCATAAGGAGTTCATAGGAAGGAATAATTTAATATATAGGAGCAAACTAAATTGTCGAATCTTCATAAATTTATTTATTACCATCTCTTAAGGTTGAAATAGCCGAACGTTGAAACCATAAATATTTTTGTATTATTGCCGTTTGTGTTGAAAAGTACACAAATTAAATAAATGGTACTAATAGACACCAGAAACACCAACATACACAACTAATAGGACAATGAGTCATTTCTTGCCCTAAATATAATAAACTGGACTCACATTTTTTCTCATGTTACAATATATTTTAATATGACGCAAATGTATAAATTTATGTACAAATGCATGTTTAATACTAACCGAACTTCTGCAACGAACAACCATATACAGGCATGTAATATTTCAATACGCATCTATACACGAGCACATTTTTTAATCCGCACATTTTTTGTTCTTTTCAAAATACACGGGATGAATTCATCTGGCATAAAATTGTATACGTATACACAGCTTTGAGTGTGTTAGTATTTCTTTGTTCATTTGGTGTTATTTTTCGTTCGCTGTACACATGCGTTTTGAGACAAAATTAGCGGATAAATGATGAGAAATGGGCAATAATCTTAGAAGAAATTTCTAGATTCATTATATACATATATTTTCATGTAAATAAAGCTGGATTCACCCATGGTTTCAAAACGAATTTCACGTTCTAAAACAGTTTTTTTATATGTAGTTTGACGTTTCTGTTTTAGAGAGTGAGAGAGAGGGAGAGCAAAAGAGAGTAACGTGTTTCGGAACCTGAATTGATTTAATTTTAATTCACGTTCAGAAACATTACAACTGTGCTGCCAGAAAGTTTAATTTCTTAAGTGAAGTAGAACTGAGATGCCACTGCATATTATATGTACATATGTATAGTAAAATACAGAACTTGTTTTAAACTTTTGTATGTATAACAACACACTTTTTTCTTATGGTAGCCTTGATGTTGCTGAGCAAATGCGCGAAGTGGGTGAATCGCTTCAAAGCATACTCTCAAAAAACTAAAAATGTTGGCGAACGTCAATATCGTTCTGAAACCATGGGTGAATCCAGCTTAAATAAAGCCTAAATCAAATATTGTAGAAATCAACTAGGAAAATATTAAAAATGCATATATACATATGTAAAAAATTATTTATATTGTTAACTAATGTTTTTATAGTTTATATGTACATATATAATTGCACAAACAAGAAAAGTGAATTTAGTACATTCATATCAGATTATTTAGGTACATTCATATAAGATTATTTTCTCACAGATAATTAATAAGACTGTTCAAAAACCAATTTTATGAGTTTCTCTTAATAGTTCTACTGTTTGTTGCCGTGATCGACCCGCTTCTGTTTTCATATTCATGTTTACACCACGATAGCCATATAAAGATTGAAAAACGCTCTGTAAAATAGAATACACATAACCTGTGTTTTCTTTGTTTTCATTAGCGCGTATGTATTACTTTTGTTCTGATAGTGCGGGATTGAAGCCGGATGAAAAATTATGCCAGAAAATAGCCACTCCCCTCACCGAAAATGCCAACAAACTGCCATATTGTGCCAGCACAATGTGCTCGTGTATAGATGCGTAATGAAAATAAAGCATTTATTCAGAAAGTTAAACATATTAATTACGTTTATTATGTTGTTATACATATTCATCAACTAAACATATCAAAAGTGAAATAAGTACCAAAAAAGGTCTTTTGTGCCCTATTATCATTCAACATACATACAGTCCATCCCTGTCTACAACTCTCACGAAACCTTAGAATTAAATTCTAAATTCTGCAGGTTGAGACGTTAGGGTAACATTTCATCACAGTCAAGTGATCGTTTTTACAAGTTGCCTTATAACAAGTTGGATCGGCTGACTCATTTAGCTAACATGTACTTTCGTTTATCGGCTGTTTAATACCTTAGTTGAATACAGATATATATTAATAATTTTGACATGAAAAAACGTATTATGCTAAGGAAATTTATGTACCAACAACCGAAAGCATGTCTAGAATGGACTAACATTCTTTGGAAATTAGGAGGAAGAGATATATTAAGTGTAAAGATGGAACATGATAAGCAATTAGCAAAAATTATAGAGAATTTTTAACGCAAGTTTTTCAATATTTTCTCTCTATAGAGGGCTTGTAAGTGGTAATAATAATTTTTTCCACTCAACCTAATTAGTAATAAAATTGAAACAACCATAGAGAACCCAATTCAAGATTTTTATTGTTCGAAACGTTACCTTAATTATGTTAATAAAATGCATTTTTATTTAATATATGTTTATTATTTGATAATATATTCTTGTTCTGCTTAAACTTATTAAGACAACTTTATTAAAAGTTAAAATTTATTTAGTTGAAAATAATTTTTAAACAAACACATGCATGCACAAGTTTATTAAAATATGTACAGTAAGAGCAACAAACTAAAATTAACACTTCCGGCCTTTGTGCTGCAATGAAAAGATAGAGTTTTTGCCCAATATATTAAATGCTTGTGTAAGCACAAAAAGCTCCGATCATTACTATATAAGTTTTGTGTTTCAGTTTTTGTTCATAAGTGTGTATATCTGAATCTTTTGTTAAAAACTTATTTAACTTAATGAAAAGTTTTTAAATAAATTGCATCCTTTTTTCGTTCAGAAAGTATACTCATATATTTTGATGAATTTTCTTGAGAAACATTAAAAGAAATTCTAAACATGCATTTAGAAGTTTAAACTTTCGATTATTTATAGTTGGAAAATATCACTTTTTGTGCTGGACATGAAACACAAAAAAAGAAACCTTAAATCATTTCTTCGAAAATTCTTTAGAAAGAAGGAAATAATTTTTCGAACACACAGTCATGGCGCATACATATGTATGTATGCGTATATATATATATATATATATATATATATATATATATATGTACATCCTATTTTTTATAATATATAAACTTAATATAAAAGTCATTTTATATATTTGATAAACTTAATAGTTTTATTTTATTTTTTTTAAATTTAAGTCTTACAAATATTTATTTCTTGTTAGTTAAGCCAGTGCACTTGACGCGGAAAGTATCCCTACCATAATAGGGGCTGAAGCAAATGCGCTCCATTTGGGGCATCGCAGACACAAACACAAAAGGTAAAAGAATATTTGCCTCTAACTTAAAAAATATACTATCAGTGTTTAAAAAAGGTTCAGAATCAACTGAGAGGTGCTTGATATAACACTAGTCAGTGAAATATATGCCAATATGAAGATGAGCAATCTCATCCTCCTTCCTTTAGGGATTCAAATAGGAACATAAAACTGCAAATTAATAGGTGTAAGACGAATTCGCAAGAACATAATGGTATCCTAACCAATCACACTGCGCATCTCCCAATTACACGGGAAGTATGGTTTTAATCGATTAAAATTGCAAGGGTCGGATTGAATAATTCTTGCAGATCTGCAGTAAATGCAGATCTATTAATCCCATCGCTTTTTGCAATATACAAAACCTGCATCTTCTGGTTTGTATTGATTGATCGAATTTCTCATAAGAACAACTATCGACAAGAATCGATTGAGAGGAGAGAGTTCCTCTCAATCTCTAAACACACCTATAGCAAAGGGAAATCAGTTGAGACTGCCCTACCATCGCTTGAGCATAAGAACTATGCCTTCGCTGCCGTCATGGGTATTGATCGTACCTTTAAAACTATCAATCCAAAAACAATCAACGCCAAATGGGTTGGGTGTGGAGGACAAGCAAGCTTATTCAATTTGCGATCTCGCAGAATTATCACATCCATTATAAAAACGGCAAACATCACCATGATAGCCCACAAAGGCATTCCTCAGAGTGGGGTGTTGTCATCCTTGCTGTGGAACGTGACTTTTAACTCTCCGCTCAAAAACCTTGAGGCCGTGAATATTAACGTGAAACCTTAATATTCATATATTTCGTGGAATATACTGACGATGTAACGGTGGCAATATCCGGCTTCCATCCACATCTGACATCCACAATGACACAAAGGCTGCAGTTAGCATTGAAAATGGTAAGCGACTGGTGCCCTAGTCGTCGACTCAATATTAACCATACAAAAACGGAGCTTGAACTCTTTTCAAAATGATACAAGGTTCCACTTTCAATCACCCAAGACTAAACGGTGTGCGATTAGACCTGGGTGTTATCATTGACAGCAAGCTTTCTTACGGAGTTAACCTTCAGGAAAGAGCAAAAAAAAAGCCGCAATGGAAATTTCCGCCCGCAGGAAAGCCTTTGGACCCACATGGGGCATTACTGCAAAAGGGGTAAACTAGATACTGGAGGCAGTTAAAAGCACTGGATGTAGCGAAAACCCTCTCTTATATGCAAGGGGTTCTTCGTAATATGGAGCTCATGATAATTGGGGCGCTTAGATCGACGTTGACATTAAATATTTTACACTTGAAATTAAATTGGTAGTAAAACAATTTTGTGATGCATTTCGTATGTGCTTTACTAAACTTCATTTATAATAAATTTGTGACATTTTCAAATAACTAAAAACATTACATTGAACTTTGTACGATTTTCTATGCCCATATACGAAATAATCTTGTATTAGTTTCCATGACCTAAACACTTTAAACATCTTTACATAGAGGAGAAACAAGACCTTAAAATCATTTATAAATTAGATCAAACATAAGCCTTGAAAATTTATGATCTGCCTAACATAAAATAATTTTTTGTTTATATCACAGTGTTATTTTTATACTTTTATGAACTTTTTATATTTATAGAAATATTGGGATAAATCAAAAAAGTGTATCAAGGAAAATTGTTATTTTTTCAATTGTAACCTCTAGGGCACCAATTTAGTCCCTGTTACACGTACTTCAAAATAAAATTAAGAAAAAAAATGCTTCAAATTACACTATGCGACAAATGAAGACCTTTTGATTCTACTATCAAAATGTAGGAAAACCCAATACTCAGTTTGACCAATTTGGTGACCGTTTTCTTTTTATGGGCCTCCGAAATTTCCCAATATTAGCATGATGCCAAAAAGATGTCATCAGTTTTTGCCAAATAGCTAATCAGCACTTAAATATATCGCTTAACTATGTTCGGCAAAAATGTAGCCAAGATTAGGTTGAATATTTCTTGCTAAAATATTGTGACATAAATGTATTTTATCTCAGAGTTTTTTTTTTTAAAGTTAGAGAACAAAAATATTATTTTTAATTTTTTTTGTAATGACTTTTAGAAATTCCTGATTTTTCATACACTACATTTAAAAAAATTGTAGCCACGATAAAGCTGAACAACTTTTGTGAACATTAATCTGAACGTGTCTAGATACCAAAAACAGGTCATAAACACTCCCTTATGCCTATAAATTTAAATTTTTAACTCAATTTTTTTAACTTTATATAAATTTTTTGGAGAATAAAGTCTTTGTTTCGGTATTTATTTGTTTCATTTATTTGTTTCATTTATTTATTTCATTTATTGCCCTAATCTTGTCAGGGTTTAGCCTAATGCCATCAGCAGTTATAATATATCACCAAAAATTCCGCCTGCTGAGTCATAAATTTGCACTTATCAAACTGTACTTCAAGACCGTACTCGGTCAACTTGCAAAAAATGTTGCTCAAACTTTCGAAATATTCATAAACTGAAGTTGAAAACACTAGTATATCATCCATGTAGATACCACATATTTTATTCATATACTCTCTCGAAACAAAATTCATCATCCTCTGAAAGGTGGATGGTGCATTCTTTAATCCAAATGGAATAATTTCAAGAGGTCATTATGAGTATATTTATATCTCTTTTATCCATTAAAATTTGAAGAAAGCCCTTTGATACGTCGATAACCGAAAAGTTTTTAGCACGACCCAACTTATCAAATATCGAACTTACATCGGGTATCGAGAATTTATCATCTATTGTAACTCTGTTTAATCCTCTATAGTCAATTCCCTATTAGAATTGTCAGATTTATTCTTAACAATTCGCAAAGGCGAATTGTGAGGTGATTTACTCGCTTTTATAACTCCTTCCTCTAACATTTCATTTATTTGTTTCCCAATCTTTTTCTCATGTATCTCATGTATCATTTTAATTAAGGATGATTATAAAAATAAAATAAAAACAGATTTTTAAGTAAATTGGTTTATCCGTATTTGTACGAATACTAATTTTATCGCGGGAGTAGACGACAACACCTGACCATCGCGGTAAAATGTATTATTATGTTTACAATAAAATTTTTTAAGCTGTCAGCTTCACCTGAGTTCAAGACATGGATTGAATATTCCCAAAACCCACTTCACATTTTCCAAGCCATATATATCCTCATATTTAACTTTATATTCATTCTCAATTTCTTTTCTATAAAAAGGTATAGAAATATTATTTATGACAAGTTTTTCTGTTCTGTAATCAATATATGTTTTAAGTGGCATTAAAATATTATTTCCTATTATGCAATCAAAATTTTTTTCCCTAGGGTCTATTAATTTGATAGACATTGTCTTTATTTGAAATACACAGTTTAACTGTAATAGCAGCAATAACCTCCTCAGTTATTATAGAAGGGCCTCCCAAAGTATTCAGCTGAATTTGTTTTATAAGATTCTGTGTTTTGAATAAAACCGAAAATGTATTGTAGTCCCCTAAAGTTGTTGCAGCTCCAGTATAAATTAGACATTTCATTTGTTTCTCGTTAAAAGTTAAAGTTCTTTAATTCTTTCTGTGCTCCTGACCAGTGTCATTTCTAAAATTTCCATAATTATTTCTGTAATTTCCCGAAAAATTCATACAGTTATTTCTAAAAGCCCTAAAATTTCCCGAAACTTGTCTCTTGTTATTATATTAGCCTTGTTTAAACTGATTTTGTTTATTAAAATAAAAGTTCTTAAATTTCTATTTGTATTTTTACATGTATTTCTTAATAATATTTCAGTTATTTAATTATTTTGAATAAAATATTTATAAGCACTATTAATATCACTTATGTTGTTCTTTTTTTAATGTTTAGAGGCGAAAAATTCATATTATATATATATATATATATATATATATATATATATATATTTATTATTTCTTTTTTTGTTGTACGTAATGATAGGAACTACCAATAGTGGCCCCACGACAACTTCACTAACACCACCGTGGAACAGCTTCAACATTGGTATCTTATCTTATGCCTACGTTCAGCTTAGTTCCTAAGTGAGGAAGTTAGGAACTAATCGTTGGTTACTAACGAATTTCAAGACAAATTAACTCTAATCCGTGAAGTTCTATTAGAAGTAGCTGTACAAAATAACACACGTTGCACTACTGCCCAGATAACAGGGTTTTTGGCCAAAAGTCCAATTCAGGTAAAAGGAAAGTCTGCATATGTTTTCTGAAAGTATACTACTTAAGCTATGTTGCGGTAGAATATTTTTTATTTTCGGTCTGTAGAATTTTCTGGATAATCGCTGGTAAGTAAAAATTTAATATTT
>OY776280.1:49545852-49555852 GCA_963675445.1 Linnaemya vulpina | reverse complement strand
AAACCAGCGATATTGCATTTGATGTAAAAGCTAATCTATTTCTAAAACTATATTTCGGTAATAGGTATTATACATATATATATATATATACATATATATATATATATATTTATATGTATGTATGTATATATATATATATATATATATATATATATATGTATGTATATATATATATATATATATATATATATATATATGTATATATATACAATTATATATATATATATATATATATATATATATATGTATATATATATATATATATATATATATATATATTGTTACGTTTTTAGACCTTTTCGTAAAAACGGTTTTATTATTTATCCTTCAAGGATTCGTTTTATTGCATCAAATTAAAACACGGACAAATTAATTTAGAATTATAATGCGGCAACAATTTATTTATTACTTTATTTACACGAGTACTTGTACTACTCAACACTTAGCGATGTTAACACGTCTAGGTCTGATATCACACTAACTATTGCTGAGTTCTGGCAGCACCTTTATATAGCAAAAATGACGTCGTCTGGTAACCTCGCGAAAGTTCTGGGTATGGTGGTTGTATTTTACTTGGCATGTGTGTGTTTGAATGACAATGCTGACTTGTTTGGTTTGCTTATGGTAACTATGTGTGTATGAATGTATGAGTGTTCTGTGTGTTTTGCCTATGGTAACTATGAGTGGTTGTATGAATGAGTGTGTGGTTTTTGTTTTTTCTACGTGTATATGGCTGTGTATACTTGTGAATCTATTTAGTTTTATTAGCAGCGAATACTTGCATACAAGATCATTAAGAACAACATCTCTTAGAATTGATGTTGCTATGTTTGTTGTTGTTGTGGCTTACTCTTATTGGCACAGCCTTGAATGATCTTGTATATTCTGGAGTATTCCATTTCCGTTAATTTGAATATTATCTATATAGTGTTTGTAACATTTTGACAACTATAGATAATATTGCCAGTGCTGCCAAGTACATATAGCCACATTGTCGTTTTATTTAAATCTATTTCTAATCTTTGTAACACTGCCGCCCACTTAAGCCTGTTCGTCCCGAATAGGCATACAATCACCTCTTCCATAGTGCGCCAATCGTTCGAGATGTACTATCTTTATTTTCGACCTTGGGCTATTGTGCTTCTGTATCCGGTATACAACGTCATTCACTCTCTTAATCACTTTATACGGGCCATCCCAGTGAGTCTGTAATTTTGGGGACAATCCTTTCTTTCGTTGTGGGTTATACAGTAAAACTAATTGTCCTTCCATAAATCCCTCCGAGTTTGCTGCGCGGTCATACCTAGCCTTCATCTTGTCACTGACCATCTTGATTCTATTGCGCACGAACTCATGCAGTTCGTTTAAATCCTCCTTCTCTTGGGACGTAATAGCTCTTTCCTCTACAGTTGGCTTAACACCAAATCCCAAATCACCAGGTAGTTTTAATTCCGTCCCGAAGATAATTTTGGCTGGCGTTCTCGATGTTGAGTCGTGTACAGCTGACCTATATGCCATCAAAAATTTGGGGATGTGCTCGTCCCAATCCCTCTGATGGGTGCTTACTACTTTTCGTAGGTACTCTTCTAAGGTGCGATTGAACCTTTCTACCATGCCATCAGACTGTGGATGCAGCGGCGTCGTTCTGGTTTTCTTTATCCCATACAACTCGCACATTTCCCTGAATATGGCAGACTCGAAATTCCTTCCTTGGTCGGAATGTAATTCTATTGGGACACCATAGCGACATACCCAGTTGTTGACGAAAGCATTTACAATTGTCTTTGCTTCCTGGTTAGGTATAGCATATACCTCTGGCCATTTACTGAAATAGTCCATTACCACAAGTACATAACGATTTCCGGCTTCGGTGACGGGAAAGGGACCTGCTACATCCATTGCGATCCGCTCGAATGATGCTCCTGAGATGTATTGTTGCAGCTGTCCCCGGCTTCTTCTTACTGGGCCTTTGGCTGCTATGCACTGTGGGCACTTTGCTATCCAGTCAGCTACGGCTTGTTGACATCCAACCCAATAAAAACGCTGCTTCAGTTTCTCCAGTGTTTTTGTTACTCCAAGATGACCGCCACTGGGGCCATTATGAAACTCCTGTAAAACTTCACTTATCTTGGAGTATGGCACAACTATTAAATTTGAAGTTGTTTTGCCATCTACACTTTCCCATACGCGGTATAAACACCCTTTTATTACCTTAAGGCTGTTCCACTGAGCCCAATAAGATTTGGCGAGTGGGCTTTCAGCCGAAATTTCATTCCGGGATGGTCGTCTGTCCTCTTCTTTGGCCGCTATAATTTTCCTTAGTATATCGTCGTCCCTCTGTGCCGCTGACCAGTCTTCATCAGGGCCGATGTGCATTAGCCGAACATCCACAACGCCTTCCTTTTGCTCGGTTCTAACACAATGTTTACACTCTAAACAGCACGGTCTTCTCGAAAGAGCATCCGCATTGTTATGCTTTGTGCCCCTTCTATGCTCAATGCTGAAGTCGTAGCTCTGCAGGCGCTCAATCCACCTTGCCAGTTGCCCTTCAGGATTTCTAAACTGCAATAGCCATCTCAGTGCAGAATGATCGGTCCTTAATGTAAAGTGTTGACCATACAGGTACTTATGGTAATGTTTAATGCATTCCAATACCGCCAGAAGCTCGCGTCGTGTCACACAGTAATTCCTCTCAGGTTTTGAGAGTACACGGCTATAGTACCCTATGACCTTCTCAGTGCCATTTACTACTTGGGATAGCACACACCCTATGCCATAGTCGCTCGCATCAGTATCCAGCACAAATTTTTCTCCAGCTATGGGATACGCTAGCACTGGTGACGTACATACTAATTCTTTGAGTTTCTGGAAGGATATTTCCTGTGGCTCGCCCCAATGGTATGGTCTTGACTTCTTTGTCAGCTCATGCAAGCTTGCAGCTACACTGGCAAAATTCGGCACAAAGCGTCTGTAGTATGTGCAAAGGCCCAAAAAGCTGCGCAATTCATGAAGATTTTTAGGTTGATGCCAGTCCCTTACTGCTTTTATTTTATCTTCATCTGTTGAGATTCCGTCCGCTGTAACACGATGCCCCAAATACTTTACTTCTTTCTGGAACAATGCACATTTCTTCAAGCTGAGTTTCAATCCAGCTGATGATATTCGTTCGAGAACTTCTGCCATGTTTTTGAGGTGTTCATCAAAAGTTTTCCCCATCACGATTATGTCATCGAGATATACCAAGCATGTCTTCCAGTGAAGTCCTATCAGTACCTTCTCCATTAGGCGTTCAAATGTGGCCGGAGCATTGCAGAGACCAAATGGCATGACTTTGAACTGCCATAAACCGTTGCCGACACTGAAGGCAGTTTTCTCTTTGTCTTTCTCTGCAATCTCCACTTGCCAATATCCGCTTCGCAAGTCCAGCGTAGAGAACCATTTGGTACCAGCTAGCGTGTCCAAAGTGTCATCGATCCTGGGGAGCGGGTAACTGTCCTTCTTGGTTATGTCATTGAGCTTCCTGTAGTCTACGCAGAATCTAGTACTGCCATCTTTCTTTTTAACTAAGACTACAGGCGAACTCCAAGGACCAGAAGATGGCTCGATTACGCCATCACGCTCCATTTCACTTACAAGCTCTTTCACTTTATCCCGCTTTGCTAGGGGTACGCTTCTGGGTGGCTGCTTAATCGGCCTAGCTTCGCCTGTGTTAATTTCATGTTTAACCAATGCAGTCCTACCCTGGCTTTGGCTTCCCATGGCGAAGATACTGGCATGCCTTTTTAGTAACTGCTTGGCTTTATTTTTATCTGTCGCTGATAGCCCTGCTACCCATTTCTCTACGTATTCCTCAAATTGTTCACGTTCTTTTGCGGACAAATTAGTAGGCTCTATCTTCTTCTCGCAGTTTATTATTGCCTCTGCTGGAGTACACTGGCCAACATCGGAATTTTCTTTGATGACTTTTTCATGGTCTGACAAGTTAAGCACTCTTATAGGGACTATTCCTCCTTAACTAGTTTTCACTAGAGCTTTCGCTGTTATAAGCTCTCTCTTTAGATCTGCCGGCTCTACAACCCACAACCGATTGTCCTCACAATCTCCCTTCATCCGCGCCCATATGACTGTTTCAGGCTGCGGTGGTATTGTCTGACTCTCAATAGCAAGTACTCTTGTTACTTGCGGTTTGTTGTCATATCCAACATCAAGGGGTATTTCCACATTACGCCAAATCATCAGCTGTTGTCCCATATGTAGATTAATGCCGTGATTAATCATAAAATCGGCTCCAATAATAACCTCATCGACAATATCGGCAACAATAAACACATGTCTCACGTTGATGTTGGCTATAGTCACCTTTACTTCAATCTTACCATAAACAGTAGCAGGCTCTCCAGTAGCTGTACGTAGCCGTATGTTGCTTAACCGCTCGCATTTCCCTTTTACTATATCGGGCCTTATTATTGACTGCGATGCCCCTGTGTCTATGGTAAGTACGTGCTTTTCCCCGTTGATGTGTCCGGACGCAGTGAGGTTGCTGTTTTTCTGCTGCATCACTGATATGGAGATTGTGGGGCCCTCGTTTGTGAGAGCTAGCTCTTGCCCCTCAGTGCTAGCTCGTTTTAGTTTAACGGGGACTCTTGTGATGTTGTTTGGTTCTCCCGTTTGCTGTTTCTTGGTGGTGAAACAGATCTACCTCTCTTCTTTGGTGCTTTGCAGCTGCGCTGAAAATGACCGATCTTTCCGCAGTTAAAGCACTTAGGCTTTTCTTTGATAGCCTTCTCTGCCAGCAGTTGTCGCATTGCCTCCTTAACGCTAGCCACTAGGTTGTTATCCTCCTCAGACAAAACCTCCACATTCCGCACTTTACATATCTGTGGCTTGAAAACCATCCTGGCAGTCTCTTGAGCCAGTGCAAATGACACAGTTTCAGCGAAAGTGGATTTCTGCGTAGCGCACACCGCCAGTTTAACATCAGAGTCGCGAATGCCGTTAACGAAAGCCTCAGTTTTAAAATGGTCCAGGAACGGGTGACTCTCGCCTGGATATGTGAGCTGCACTAAACGCTCGATTTCCATTGCGAAATCTTGTAGAGATTCGTTAGGCTTCTGAACTCTACATCGCAATTCCATTCTGTATAAATCGCGCTTGTGCTCACCACCATACTTGCGCTGCAATGCTGCCATTATTTCATTATAGTTGTTTCTGCAGCTTACTGGCACCGTCTCAAGTACCTCTGCGGCTGTACCCTTTAAGGACAAGATCAACTCTATGGCCTTTTCTTCAGCATCCCATCCATTTCTGCTAGCCACCGTCTCAAACTGGAATTTGAAAATGCCTAATGGTACGCTGCCGTCGAAGCATGGCGCTTTTATCTGCGCAGAAACCTCCGCAACTGCTCGTACTGGCACGCCGCTAAACTCCAGGTTATTCACTTTGTCCTCTAGAGTATGCAATTTCTCTTCGACCTCCTTTGCATGCTGTTCCAGCTCTGAGAATTTATTCTCAATAGAATCCATCCTCCTGTTAATGGCTTCAGAAACCTCTACCAGGGTCTCGTTCATGGCTTTATTTGACTCCTGTATTTCGGCTACAAGATTTGCCTGCATCTGCTGAGTTTCGGCTACAAGCTTTTCCTGCATCTGCTGATTTTCGGCTACAAGCTTTTCCTGCATCTGCTGAGTTTCGGCTACAAGCTTTTCCTGCATCTGCTGAGAGTTCTGTTTTATTTCAGTTATTTCGGCAACAAGCTTGTCCTGCATCTGCTCAGAGTTTTGTTTTATTTCACTTATTTCGGCTACAAGCTTGTCACTGTTGATCCTTGATGCCTCCTGCATCTGCTGAGAGTTTTGTTTTATCTCACTTATTTCGGCTACAAGCTTCTCCTGCATCTGCTGAGAGTTCTGTTTTATTTGGATCATCATAGCAGCGAACATTGAATTTATGTCCATGCTGCTGGTCGGGGCAGGAGGGCATACCTGCACATCGTCTTTGTCCTCAAACTCGTATGTCCCGATGTCCATGCCGCGATTCTTAAACTCATCTATCAGCCTCTTCTGCAATTCAGCCTTGTTACCTGCAGTTGGCAATTCAAGCTTGCTGAGCTCCTTTTTCAGCTGTTCAACTTTTAACCCATCAAATTTCATGATTATTTATTTTAATTTTATAATGTCCTTTTTTTTTAATGTCCTTTTATTTTCCTTTCTTAAATTGCAATGTCCTTTTAATTATTTTTGCAATCCCACTTCTGACACCAATTGTTACGTTTTTAGACCTTTTCGTAAAAACGGTTTTATTATTTATCCTTCAAGGATTCGTTTTATTGCATCAAATTAAAACACGGACAAATTAATTTAGAATTATAATGCGGCAACAATTTATTTATTACTTTATTTACACGAGTACTTGTACTACTCAACACTTAGCGATGTTAACACGTCTATGTCTGATATCACACTAACTATTGCTGAGTTCTGGCAGCACCTTTATATAGCAAAAATGACGTCGTCTGGTAACCTCGCGAAAGTTCTGGGTATGGTGGTTGTATTTTACTTGGCATGTGTTTGTATGACAATGCTGACTTGTTTGGTTTGCTTATGGTAACTATGTGTGTTTGAATGTATGATTGTTCTGTATGTTTTGCCTATGGTAACTATGAGTGGTTGTATGAATGAGTGTGTGGTTTTTGTTTCTTCTACGTGTATATGGCTGTGTATACTTGTGAATCTATTTAGTTTTATTAGCAGCGAATACTTGCATACAAGATCATTAAGAACAACATCTCTTAGCATTGATGTTGCTATGTTTGTTGTTGTTGTGGCTTACTCTTATTGGCACAGCCTTGAATGATCTTGTATATTCTGGAGTATTCCATTTCCGTTAATTTGAATATTATCTATATAGTGTTTGTAACATTTTGACAACTATAGATAATATTGCCAGTGCTGCCAAGTACATATAGCCACATTGTCGTTTTATTTAAATCTATTTCTAATCTTTGTAACAATATGTATATACATACATATAACTGACTTTTAAATTCAAACATGCTTACAAAAACCTTTTTTGTGTATTAAAAAAGTTGAATTGACAATATTGACTTGAGTTTGCACAGAAGCATTGCATATTCAGTGCAAATAAAAACTTTGGATTTTATCAAAAGATATTTGCACAATAGTAGCTTGTGCACTTGTGTATATTTTGTTAGTGTATGGCAAAAATATGCTATACCAGTTTGTGAACGGGCTATTATATTTTTACTGTTAATGAAATTTTGTTTGCATTACCATTAAAATCGTAATCATAATAAAATTGTAGCAAGTGGCAAAGTTTTTTCATTACAATTCTAAAATTTTTTGTGAAAAGAAAATTATTAGCTACTATTGCACTCTAGATGGTGCTTATATGCAGCTGTTAAGTTTCTCTGTACTCTTGTTGTCCGTATGATTGCATTAATCCATTCATACATAGCTCACATCGATTTGATCTGTCTCTAAATTTTTGATTGTATTGTAAAAAGAGCAGTGTTGCGCAGTGTTATTAGCGTTTTAAATAACAGAGTGATTCTGTGGTGTACTGGCAGATTCTTCTCCCGGGTCTTTTTCTGTAAAAAAACCTTTCAACTATTTTATTTAATAAATAATTATTCAATAATACACCTACCTGCTTGCTTTTCTATGTATGCATATATGTATGTATCTTGACATTTTTCTCATGAACAGATTTTTCACAGCTACAATCCCAAATCACAATATCTTATTTGATAATTTTGCAAGAGCCAGCCGTTAATTTTTCAATTTTCATTTCGTCTTCTTGTTCACACCTACAAAAACAAGGCAATTCAATTGTTATTTTACTATTAAGCTTGACGTCCCCAATAACTTTTTTTTGGTATTTACCCTGTCGGAATTTGAGCTAAACACACGTTAGTTCATATTTGACCATAAATAAGCTGCAAGTGGCTCATAAGCTCACTCATTTTCCATACTAACTCCTGATTATTTTTAGCATGAATTTTCTATGAATGAGTGACTACTCACGCACTCTGCATCAGTTTGAGCTAACCACAAACAAGCTCATTTCATGCTAATATATCACTTCTCGACTCAATAAGAGTGGGCCATGAAGCTGTAAGATGTCTATGTTATTTGCAAGACTCTTATAATTTGACTAAGCACATATAAATTGAATGTAATAATGGGCCAGCTTCTTCTTTTATTTATTTTGCTTTATTTGTTGTTATGGTATGCCATGTATTGAATTTTATAAGGATATATATATTTATATATATATATATATATATATATATATGTATTTGTATATATATATATATATATATATATATATATATATATATAACTATATATATATATATATATATATATATATATATATATACATACACATCTATATGTAAATAAATGTACATATATATATATATATATATATATATATATATATATATATATACATATATATCTAAATAAATGTACATATATATATATATATATATATATATATATATATAGATATATATATATATATATATATATATATATATATACATTTATATATAATATATGTATATATATATATATATATATATATATATATATACATATATATATATATATATATATATATATATATATACATTATATATATATAGTATATATATATTTAAATTCTTCTAGTTTTTTACCTCTTTTTGATTAATAATGTGGTCTAATATTTATTAAGCTTAAGGTCTCTTTATTTTTATTATATTATAAAATTGTTTTTCAATATTTCGTCACTCCTTTGTGCGACTTCTTCAGGAAATTTATTTTTTAATTTGATGTGAAACAAGTAAAAGTGCTATATTCGACTGTGCCGAATCTTATATACCCTTCACTAACGTACGTCTGCTTTCTAACTTATAAAATAGTTTCAGTTAGCAAAAAATACAAGTCCTCATAATGTGTAAAGCGGTTTTATTTAAGCAAAAGTACAAATTTTTAACCATTTTGGTAACGTTCATGTTATCCAAAATACTACAGTATCCAACCCTGGAATCGAATTTTTTTAATTTTTTTAATTTTTAATGCCAATTTTGTTTTGCCGAAATAAAAAATAGTTTTAACTTGGAAAAAACGACGTTAATTGATTTTTGGTTATGTATTGTATAAAAAAATTTTAAATTTCGGAGCCCTGGATGGGAACTTTAAATCTAAAAATTTGTTTTCATCCACGCAATTCTTCATGTTATCATAAACGGTTTTATTTAAGAAAAACTTAACATTTTTATAAAACTTAACATTTTTATAAATTATTACATGTATGACAAAATACTGATATGCCCAAAAAATATTTCAATTCCCGATCCCTGGAGGCGGAAATTAAAACTTTTTTAAATTATTTTTTACCAATGCAAGTCATTCTTCATGATGTATAAATTGGTTTTATTTAAGAAAAACTACAAATTTCTAACCATTTCTTTCTCTTTCATGTACTACAATATGTATCAGTTTTCGAGCCCTGAAATCGAAATTTGTTTTTTTTTAATTTTTGATACCAATTCTGTTTTGCCAGGACAAAAAAAAATTTTAACTAAGAAAAAATCGACGTTAGTTGATTTTTAGTTATTTTAATGTACAAAAAATATTAAAATTTCCTAACCCTGGATGGAAACTTTAAAGTTTTAAATTTTTTTTCATCGATGCAAATTTTCATTATACTAAAAATTGTTTTATTTAAAAAAACTTAAAATTTTTAAAAAATTTATTTATTATATGTACCACGAAATACCGAATGTGTCAAAAAATATTAAATTTCCGATCCCTGGAATCGGAAATTTAATTTTTTTTAAATTATTTGTTACCAATGGAAGTCTTCATGATGTATAAAGCGGTTTTATTTAAGAAAAACTACAAATTTGTTACTTTTTTGTTACTTTAATGTACTACAAAATATTACAGTACAGAACCCTGGAATCAAAATTTTGATTTTCTTAAATTTT
>OY776280.1:49525852-49540852 GCA_963675445.1 Linnaemya vulpina | reverse complement strand
CAAATTTAATCAATTTGTTTTGTTTTAATAAACTTTTGACATACAAATATTTTGATTTGAATAGGTTTATATAATAATTTATTAAACAATATTTGTTCAAAAACCTTTATACGCCATAAATAATTTTCATGAATGAAGTTGTTAGTACATAAATTTATATTACGAAGTTCATATGTATTACATAAATTTATTTACTACCAGATTATTTAAACTTAATCGATTTTTTAATTAATTTTTATTAATTTAATAAAAATCTTTCAAAACTAATGATAATAATAAAATATAAGAATGATTAGTAAGAATATAGAGTTTGAGCGACATTTTAATTATTTGGAAACTATTACGCGGTTCTAAGTTTGACCTTTTATTTCATATTCTGCTAAATTTTAAAAGATAAAAATATAGAAAAGTTATTTTGTTATATACTGGATTAAAAAATGTAGGCAAGTGCTTATGAGAGTTTTTATAGACATTTATTTCATTTTGTATTTATATCTTTGTGATGATTATATAATATTGAACTAAAAATTTTTTGTACATAAAACATTGATTTAAAAAAGGTACTTAATAAAATTATAAATCAATTTAATTAATAATATAGTAAATTACAAATTGAAATACAAATCATTTTAAAGTTTTATTATACACACTAATAGAGACGCTTATACAAAAATGTTATACTTTTTACATTTAATATTTGTTTCTTTATATATTTGCATTAACTAACAATTTTTGGGATTAAAATTTTTGAATCTACTCGTGTATATATATATATATATATATATATATATATATATTTATAATTTATTTATTTATTTTTCTCTTAGGGCTTTTGTTTTTTCAAATCACAAATTGATATTGCTATTGGTTGCACCTTTTGTGGCGCTTCTCGGTAAAAGACTTTCGCTCTTTTTCTCGATATATTTCAAAATAATTTCTATACATTGATACATAACAACAACTTAAAATTATTAGAAACAAAATATAATAACAATTGTATAAAAATGTTTTTAAAAGTTGTTTTAATTTCCTGTTTAATTTTTTGGAGTAAAATTCTTGTTAAAATTTTTTTCTTTGATAAAATCTCATTAGGATTAAATAGTATGAAGACGTTTTATGATGGGATCAACGATTGAAAACGATTGGACGTAACGTATGGACGTAATATGTAGTTGACGTTAGTATTATAGTGTTAACAAATGGCATTAGTATTATAGGGTTGTAATGAGATATTTATTTGAAATTTTTTTCGAATAACCTTTTCGAGCAGTTATGAAGCAATAAGGATATCAGAAAAAAAGAAAAATGTGTGCTGTTACATGACGATTATTAAACTACATTTTTCTACAATTAAGTAACATTTTCAATTTATTTTCGTCAATATATATTTTTTTGGTTTGAGTACTATGGCAAACAAAACTTAGTTTTTTTTGCCTGTTAAACAAGTTGAAAAATTGCGCTCTGTATTCTTACATATACGCTAGCTATTGATTGCATGTGGTCTAACACACAAATTGCTTATGGAAATGCTGTTTGATATACCAAGAAGGAAATAGTTTCAAGATGGTCAGAAGCCGTCCAGACCAAAATATATTTCAAACATCGTTTCAATTTAAAATGCACGCTGGTGAATAATAATTAGTGTCACTGATTTTTCGACATGACCGATGACCACTCAATTGTATCAATGATAAATTTGTTTATGTCCTTAGTAAATCTACATCGTCATTGATTTCAAATAATAAACTTTTGCAAACTACGTATTTTCTACAAATGAAAACTTGTGTAAGTTTTGGCTTGATTTCAGTTTAGGATAAAATTGAGTTTTTAGTTCTAAATAATTAATAGATAAGTGGAAAATAAACTGGCGATGGATTATTCTAATCACAGTTAAAAATATGGCAAACTTAAGTTGCAACTAGAATTGGAAATTAATATGCGACATGTGCTTTTATTTCTCGTGCAAGACTGTTAAATCAAAATAACGAAATAACTTTTACAGTGAAGTAACTAGATATAAATGGTAACAATTAATGTTAAAATGATCTTACTGTTATGCAGCTGAAAATATATAAAATTTTATACATGATTGATAAGCGTACACTCGCCGAATTTATAACACAAAATATGAAGGCAATAACTTAATGTTAAGCACATAAAAAGGCAAACTTAGAAAATATTTTATAAATCAACATCCAGCCAATATAGCGGTATCTGTAAGCTAGAAAATATTAGAGGAAAATTAAGCAGCCAAATGCAACTTTTTCTTGCTTCTTACTATTTTTATTTTTTATTTAACTAAGATCTGGGTCGTTTTGGAACTCGTTTTGGGAGTCGTTTAATACACAACAATCGTTTCCTAGTAATCGCACGAGAATGGACTAATAGAGATTTCGACAATGATAAAATATATGAGGATTTAGAGCATACGTGCTTTAAAACATTTACACTTTCAATTTCTCTGAAATGCGAATTTCAAATGCTTTAAATTTTGTGTATTATTAGCTTTCGCGCTCTTTTACGACTTGCAATGATTTCGTTTACTTTCTTTAACAAGTACCACATGGATTTTTGGCTTTGAATTTTTGAAAGAAACCATATAAGTTATGGTTATTTAGAGATATTGAGTTTTGAATAACATTTCTTTGAAATAATGATGTAAAAAACACACACATGCATGGTTGACTTTTTGGCGTAGACTGAATGCAAAACGCAGGCTACTGAACAAATGCATTGGTATTCTATAGTGACAACAACAAGTGACGAATTATTTTGTGCTGATTTTTAGCTACTGCTTTAAGGAACAATAAAATGTTTAAGAAAATAACACTAAAAAGTTCGTTGTTTCCTTTAGTATGTTTTGGTATGAATGTGGCGCTGCTCTCTCCATTTTATCTTGTATTTTATGCAAAAGTATAACTTCGTTGAATGTATCGAACAACATAACCGTTTAACAGTAAACATTTGTATGCAAGAGAAGTTGAGGTACATCTTCTTATCCGTAAACTATTAAAAATTTTAAATAATTAAATTTTAACAAGTCATTAGGAAAGTAATAACAAAGCTTTCCAATCTTTTTCTCCCATCATTGACTATATAAAACTTCCAAGCTTTTTTGTTATACTAATAATAATACTTTTAAGGCGTTTCTTTTTTCCTACAGATATTTAAACTCTAAAACAAAATTCGAACAAGAATTTATCTTGACACGGGTGCATACGCTGACCAAAATCGCAACAATAAGGATTGTTTTTCGGATTTCATCTCTTGTTGTTGTTGCTTTTCACTGCTCGTAGGTTTATCAAGACGCCACGATACTGGTAGCCACCAATATGGCTCGTAAGTGTTATTTTGAGTTGGACTATTTTGGCTACTATTCGTTGTGGTAGTCGTGTATGTAGTAGCTTCTTCCAATGTTGTGGTTGTAGTTGTTTCTGGAAATTCTATAGTGGCGTAATTTTCTTTTGACTTCGATGTAGCGATACTGTTAAAATCAGTTGTTCTTATGAGTTTGCTGTTTTTATTACTACGTTCTGAAAAGTATATGGTAGAGTATTTTCCTTTTAATTCTGCAGGAGTTTTTGACATTGGAGTTGTAGGTAAAGTTTTTAAAAGTGGCATTATTTTTGACCATATTTGCAAAGTTGACAAAGTCGGCATTTTACCCTTTGTTAAACTTTCACTATGAGAGTTTAGAGCCAAGTTTTGCTGAGAATCATCAGTGAATAATGTAGTTTTTGTGGTTTTCAATGGTTTTTTTGTAGTTGTTATTGTTGGCGTTTGCATAGTTGCGATTGTTATTGGCTGTTCATTAATTAAACTAAATTCTTTGCCCAGATCAGCTTCACTTGTTAATGAAATATTTTCAATTGTAGTTGACTGTGTTTCCGCGCTATCAATACCTGACGATACTGGTATTGATATTTCTGCTGCTGATGTTGCTGCTGGGGCTGTTTCTTGTCTCAATCCACTGCCAGAGTGTGGCATGACATCTTTTTTGGCAAATTGTTGATAAAGAAACCGGTCGTTATTGTCGTCTTCATTACGAGCACTAAATAACGGTATGGCTGTCTCTGATGTAGCTGTCGTTAATTTATGTATACTTGTTGTTTCTGTTGGGAAGTTGGCAGAATTTGTAACTGATGGAGTTGCTTCTGTTGTTGTGAACAAAATCTGAACCGGTTGTACTTTCGATTTCTTTAAAACGACATGATCATATTTTTGGTCTTTACGGATACGGCGTTCTTGTTGCGACAACAATTCTTTTAATTCTTCTTGGCCTGATGAAGTGGTAGACAACGGCGATTGTTTTTCATCAATTACTGTCGTTTCATCCAATTGTATAGCTGTTGTGGTTTCTAAAGGTTGATCATTCGTTGCTCTTTCCAATATTTCATCATTATCAACAGTATATCCACTATCATTGTCGTTGTATATCTTCGGATTCATGGTAACGCTTCTCGTATATTCTCGTTTATTTTCCACTCCCATGTACTGTTCCACATTATTGGGCAATGTGGTTATTTCATCATCTATATTAAAACTCACATTGTCAAAAGAACTTTCCTTGGTTTCTTGTAAAGGAACTGCTTTGAGCAAAAAACTATCGTTAACTACCGATTGTAATAATGTTGTGGCCGTGGTATGATTAAGCAGAGGCAAAAGAGATTCCGTTTGTAGTAAAGTTTGTATATCACTGTCCGGATATTCGTTTCTGTCATCGGTTGTGGGATCTGTGTCCATTATGGATGTAACCAGTTGTATAACGCTGTCGTTTCGTATCAGTGGTAATTTATTTTGTTTCGTGACTTCTAAGTCTGCAAATGGTAGAGAGATGCCATCACTTTTAAAGCCTATGTCTTCAGAAAGAGTAGTTGAAACTTCACTTTTTTCGGCTTCACTATCACTGGATGAAAAGTTTCTTTTTTGCTGCACATAAAAATTTGTTGGTAAATTTGAAGCTTCTGTTAGTATACCATTTGTAGCCTTAATATTAGAATATGAAGAGCTAGAGGATGGTGTAGATGTCGTCACAACCAAATTTTGTTCTTTTTGGGTACTTTCATTGGAAATCGCAGAATAATCTTCCAATGGTTCATGAAATATATCAAATTTATTCTCAAATATATTAAACTTTAATGGTTCATCTCTTGAAGGTGGCTTTAATTCGACTGCTAACCCATCTCCAGATTCCTCGGCTGTAATTTCTCCCCCGAAAGGGAAAGGATTAGTGTTCTCGTCACCCACATCGTAGTCATATATATCCTCGGTTTGCGTGTCACCCACCAACAGTCCCAAAGCATTTAAATCAATTAGAACGTCATTGGAGCCAATAACTATGGGTATGCATTTGGTGTCTACCTGTTTATGACCTTCTGGACATTCTACTCTTAAAGGCAAAGTAAATATTGATTTTGGTGTAACTTTACGTGATTTTACTTGCTGCTTTTGTTCCGGTGGTAATTCAATCCATGCCTGCCATGCCAAATTTTCCACAGTGCTCTCAATGGGTTTCGATGTAACAGGCAATGCCATCGTTGTACTCAAGGGCATATCAAGTGTTATTAACACTTGTATCGTCGCCAGTAGCTTTGCTATGAATATTGCGGGTGTAAAATACATATTGATTTGTTGTTACTTTTTAATTTTTGCAATATTTTAAATTTATTTTTTTCGCTTTTAATTTTTGCAGTTTTCGTAATTTCGTTTTGTTGTTTATTTTGCGTTGCGTTTGTCTGTAAATCGAATTTGGTTTTGCTTATTTTTTTAATGATTTTACTGCACTATTTTATTCGCTTTATGTTATCTACAGCTGTTCAAAACTACCTGCATATTATAGTGTTAAAGACGAATTTGTGTACTTTGATTTGTACGTTATTTCCCGTTTAAGACTGAAAAGAAAATAAAAGGAATTTTGTTTTAAAATAAGTTTTTCATAAATAGAAAATGTGGGCTTGCAAATGAAAAGAAGTCTTTTGCGGCAAGAAGTTTCAGCATATATACAAAATTAAATGTTGTGGTTTATCTAGCTATAATAAGATTTTTCTTCGACCAATTCCAACTGCAGTGAAATTTTTTATAGAATGCCTAAGCTCTAAGTACGCAAAAATTTTAAACAAACAACTGTTTGGTATGAAACCTCGAACCTGCACTTCTTTTCTGACACCAACTTCTAATTTAATATGTTAGGATATAAATATGTATGTATGTATGTACATATATTAGCTTTACCTATTCAGTTAAAGAAAGAAATTAGCAATTCGATAAAGAAATTACACTTATATTGTTCTGTTTTTTAGATTTTAATTTTTCAATTTAAGTAATAGCATTGAGTTTTGTGCACTTTTTTAACAACATGAAAAAGTTTTGCTTTTCAATATCTCGATATTCTCTGGAAATATAATATATTATGCAGATATATATATATATATATATATATATATATATATCTGGATAAAATAAAAGGATAAAAACTGAAAGTAAATAATTAACAACAAAATTTGAAAAATTTTCATTTCAAATTAAAATGGTTGAAAATGCTTCTATACAAATAAATATAAATTTCAAATTTCAATTTGTTTCCCTTCCTGTCTTCCTTTTGTGTTCTAAATTAGTATCACTTTCTTTCGCATCAGCTTGGTAAATGATTAAAGATGTGTGGTGTAATAGGCAAATCCGAATCGTTGTTCGCTACCTCACCTCCATACTTGTACAATACGTTTTCCATTTAAGGAATCTATAACCACTAGTATCTTTTTTTTTCCCTATACCCCTTTCAATATATTAAACTTTTTTAAAGCGATCTCATATTTCTTAGTTCTATTTATTGACGACATGTGCCCACTCATGACTAATAAATCAGTAAATGAGATAATTTTAAACTCTATTTAAATACGCTTTTAGTTTTTTAGTCAGACTTAAATACTCCAATCAATTTATGTGAAAATTATGGTAGCACCAGGAAATGTGTTCAAAAACAAGTGTTTTGCTTCTTATGTAAGGTATTAAACTGTTGTATATAAAATTATTTTAAGTTTTTCAATTTTGTTAAGAGGCTATTTGTACAATAAATATTCCTTATTGATTTTTGACTTTATTTTATTGATAATTTACTTTATTTACATAACTTTCTACAATTTCTTAGCAAATTTGTCTGAATATCACGTTTTCGTTTTGTTAACAGAAACAAAAGTCAAATTCATATGTTTGCTGTGCTCGATTTAAATTACATTGGAGGGCCAATGGAGGGCATTTAAGTCTTATTTAAGAAATTTGGTATTTATATGGCATTTAACCCATTTTGTACCAATGGTCGAGATCTCGACCACAAAATTTAGCTGTTTTTCATTAAATAATTAAAAATATTACGTAGTGGATTTAAATAATTTTGTTTAATTCATACTTAAGTTTGGGGTATTGGCTTTCCTAGCTGAAGTTTTTTATCACCCCTCCCCCTTTTTAAAGTTCCGCCTGGGAGGGCACAAAAATATGTTAAAAATAGCCTATTATTATTTTAGTTGTAACTAAGTGTATAAGAAAGAAAAGCAAAAAATGGTTATTGATTTAAATAGCCAACAGCTCAAATAAATTTTAATGTATACAAACTAGCTATCGCAGCTTCTCCAGTTGATAGCCACACAGCCTTGAACATGGCTGGTCGAGATCTCGACCACTGGGATAATTAGCGCACAAAATTTATTTTTAATACTTATCTATTTCTTTAATTGGAAAAGTGTGTATATATCTTAATAAATGTTACTTATATTTTTTGAGTCAATTATTCGGTGGTGAATATCAAATACAAAACTTTTTTAATTGCGAATGTTAGTTCACATTTGCTTTATATATGTGTAATAAATACAACAAAAAACTAAATAAAGCTTGTCAAAAAATACACAAAATTGGAATTGCTATCATAAAACAAGCAATGTCACGCAATAAGTTCCAAAAACTTAAATCTAACTTCCACATTGCAAATAACGATGAAATCGATAAAAATGACAAATTCGCTAAAGTAAGACCACTGTTTAAACTTCTCAATACTCGGTTTATGCAGTTCGGTGTTTTTGAACCAAATCTTTCGATTGATGAGCAAATGGTGCCATATTTTGGCCGCCATAGCTGCAAGATGTTTATCAGGGGGAAACCAATTCGCTTCGGATACAAATATTGGTGTTTGTGTTCATCGAAAGGGTATCTGTTTCAATTCCAACCATATGGTGGGGCATCGGATACATATGACAAACAACTTGGCCTTGGTGCTAGCGTGGTTATGAGTCTAATGTCGGTTTGTGAGTATCCTAGACAACATACTGTTCATTTCGATAACTTTTTCACCGGATACCACTTGCTCTGCTTTCTAAAAGAAAAAGGTTTTTCTGCAGACTGGTAGGCGCAGGCCTAAAAACAAAATTACCTCGACATGATATGGACTATTTATTCGACCAAGAGCATAAGATTGCACTGGTTCGATGGAGAGACAATGCAGAAGTCACTTTGGCTACGAACTATGATCAGATCGATCCGATAAGAAATGTAATGCGATACGATAGAAAACAAAAGAAACGGATCGCTGTACCCCAAGCCAACCTTATAGCTAATTACAATAAATATATGGGCGGAGTTGATTTGCATGATAATGCTGTCGCTAATTATCGGATTGGAATCAGAGGGAAGAAGTGGTGGTGGCCACTTTGGGTTACCTGCTTGGACAGTGCTAGTGTCAATGCATGGAAATTGCATTGCATGATTGCTGAAAAAACCAATCAGAAGCCCATGAGTCAAATTGATTTTAAGAATTTCATAACAAAAACTTTGTTATTATCCGTCGAACCGGTAACAAACACCGAATTAACTTCGTCCGATGAAGAAAACGAAAGTTACGACGACTTCATAGATCGACCAACATCATTGCCCAAAATAAAAGGGATGCACATGTCTTTGTGTGTCAAGGGCTGCTATCGCCGGTGCAAAATATTCAAGAAGCATACTGCCTATACTTGCACTAAATGTAATGCAAACTTACATGTGGGCAATTGCTTCAAAGTTTACCACAAAAATTTAAAATAATTTTTTTTATCAATAAACTAAAATGATAACTAAATTCCTTAATTTTTTTATTTATTTGTAGCTTTAGCACCTATATTTATTTAAAATTTATTTTATTATATTTCATATCACACAGAAAATTAATTGCTCTAATTATCCCAGCGGTCGAGATCTCGACCAGCAGTTTTCGCAGGTAGCCACTGACAGAAAAAAAATTTTTTTTTTTCAAAAATGATTTTTGACCCATTTCTAACTAGCCCTAAAAATTTCATTAAGATATTAAAACATTTATGTAGCGTGGTACAAAATGGGTTAAGGATAAACTACATTTAAGTAGCCACTGATTTATTGGGTATAAGAAGTTTAAAATACGCATTTACTCAAAACTACTCTCATGTTCTTTTTATTATTCTTCGTTAGTTGAAAATGTAAATTTTTTTCACCATTGTATTACCGACTCAAATTTTTATTTTCACAAAAGGGGCCACCAATATAGTAAAAAATCACTAAATTACTAAATATAAAATATTGTTTTAATAAATTGACATACATACTATATATATATATACATACATATATATATATATATATATATATATATATATATATATATATATGTATATATATATATATATATATATATATATATATATATATATTATGAAATTTATTTGTTGGGTGGTTAAGCAATGTCGATATGCATTTCATTGGCGCTTTTTACCAAATCGTCAGTACACTTCAACCACAGTTTTGAAAAGTTTCAAACTTCTCAACTTATTAAAATACTCTTATAAACCATCTGAGAATTATGTTAATAAATTAACTATAAAAATTCACAAATGATTTCAAAAAATGACATTATAATAAGTATAGTAGGATATGAAACTTATACAAACCAAAACCCAACAAACAACTTTTTTTCGATAGTTTATATATATGTATAAGTTTAGTATGCTACACTTATAATAATATGATTTTTTTTAAATCATTTGTGAATTTTTATAGTATATAGGAAAGCAAGGATACGACGCCTTTTTGCCGGTGCGATTCCGGTTATCAAAAAAATATAATAACCAAATCTTCAGTACAGTAGTTTTTTAGTACAAAAACCCGTGGTAAAGGTATTATTTGAATATTTTTTTGTAGGCAAAGCTCAAATTAATTTTTTATCGCTTCTACATATGCAACATCTTAAAATGTATCAACTACTTACAAAATTGGTTTTTTGTTTGTTTTAGATCATATATTTCAATAACACTATGCAACAGTGAAAAAAGTGCAAGGTCGTGACTATATGGGTTCGATTCTACTATCAAATTGCAGTGAAATCCTAAACTCCAACGTCGCTTCAAGGAAAAATTTAAAATTTGATAGGTATTTTCCAAAAAAAATATTACTACTTTTGATAGCCTGCTAATACCCTCTAAACGCTAAAATATAGCAAATAAGTAAAGGAACGCAGTACATTTAATTAATAATGACTAAATACTTATTAGTGGAACTTATGGGTTTTAGAATCAGATTTTACTTATACTCCATTGTCAAGCTAAAACATTGTTAAGCTATTAAAATTTCTTTACTCAAAATCACATGTTTTAACACATACCGTTGGGTATGTCAAAAATAACATTTTTAAACAGAAAATGATTAAAGTTTTAGTTCAAATAAAAAGTTAACATATTTTGTGTTTTTATTTACAGATACCAAAAAAATTAATATGTATAAAACTTAGAAAAGTAACAATTATCTAAAACACAAATTTGCAGCCAGTAGGCAGATATAGACATATGTACATATAATAACAGATAACAAGCAAAGCTATCAGTGACACACGCGAACCTATGTGCAAATACGTTTTTTATGAAACATAAAGTAAACACAAAACAACTCCAAAACAATCCCTTTGAAAGGCATTCATACCCGTACATATCCACGGTATGAATGCTATTACTGCTCAGATGAGAAGAAAAACAAACTAATACCATGAGACACATGCCAAGCTTTCAATGTAGTGGTGCCCATACCTGATGATAATGATCAGAATGATTTCGCACAAATTTTGTATCAGATTACTTTTGATAATTATGAAATGATTCTTTTCATACAATAATTAATTACTTGTTGAAGTTGTTGTTATATACAACTTGAGCATGTACATATAAATTTTATTACAATTATTGTTGAATACCAAATGCCTTTTTTAATGTTGCATGTTTTTGTTGTGTTCTTGTTTATTCAAAAGCTATTTATAACTTCTGAAAAGTATAACGTTTACTGGTGTGGATGTACCTGATAATGTATATGTAAACCTGAGTATGAAAATGAGGTTAATTTTAATTTGTAACGCTTTTTTATTTTTAAAAAGAACTATGATAAATTTGTATGCTAATAAATAAATGGGATATAGGGGTTTCCCTTTTTTAGCTTCACTACAAAAACAATGGAGCTGCATTGTTCAACAACTGATTTTTTTTGCAAATAATAATTTTGTTGTTTGTGTCAGTTATGTAATTACGTTAACAAAGCCTTCATTGTATATTTAGAAACTTAGTTTTCCAACTTTCCCACCCATATTATATGAGATAGTAAGACATGAAATTTTATATATAATCTACAGAGTAGGTATGAGAGATGAATTTAAGAATATCACACATACTTTAACATTTAGATAATGTGCAAATATATAATGAATTTTTATAAATGCATCTTTGTATGAAAAATGTGTTACTTTGGAAATAACTATTCTTATTAGAGGAACTCTATAATTTTAAATACATTCGGTTGAGGCATACAAGAACAAAATATTTCGGATTATAAGCTACTAATTATTAGACCATCTGTTGAGTATCGAACGGCTGCAGAAATAATTGCCAACATTAAACAGAAGTGCAGTAGTGCCACACTACTTTTGCAAAGGACTTGCAAAAAACGGTTACAAATCAGCAAAACTTTTCCCAAGCTTTATTCCAAGGCAATGACAAGAGAGTGGTGCATGTCGAATTACGGTTCTGCTACATTGATTTATTTTTAACAAAATATTTCATGTCAATTCATGTTTTAGACTGATAAAAACTTTAAGGAAAATGGGAGAACCTATAGACCGTCCCTGCAGCTTCTTCCTGATTTAACTGCAAAACTATTGTTAAAAGCTCTTTGAGGTACAAAAGCATTTCTTTAATTATTTTACAGGAATTTTGAATTAAGTTCTGATTAGTTTGGCAAAAACTGATGATACCTTTTTTGGGCATCATGCTAATATTGCGAAACTTTGGAGGCCCATAAAATGAAAACTGTTACCAAATTGGCAAACTGAGTATAGGGTTTTACTACATTTTGATAGTAGAATCGAACCCATATAGTCACGACCTTTCACTGTTGCATAGTGTTATTTATACATACATGTTATTGATAAATAGAAGTTTTGTTTCATAATAGGACCTGGATCATAAGCAAGGCTCATATATTTCTTTTCACGCAGGATATTATAAATTGGTAATTTTTATTTTGAATATAAATTTAACAGGGTTTGCCATTTACAGACAACGAAAATTTTCCCAAAAACTGTGTTTTTTATTACAAACTTATAAGTCAAACTTCGTGGGGAATCATTTTTAAAATTTATTAACTAAACATTTGATATAGCAAAATTTTATTTTATTTAAAAAAAAGAATACGAAAGTAACAAATTTGTATAAGGTAAAAAAAACAGAAATAAATAAATAAAAATCATTAAATAAATTACTTGATATAATTCAATGAAAACAAAGAAAACAATCATTTTCAAATGCAAACCAACAAACATGTACTAGAGGCTAATAGATAAATTATTTGGCGGCATGAACTAAGGCCCCAATGAACTAAGGCCGCAAAGCGGAAATTAACTAACACCCCAAAACTGGGGCATTAGTTCATTATGAACTAACTCCCCAAATTTTGATAATATAACTCCCCCAAAAAATGAACTAATGCCCCAATATTATAAATTCTTATTCAAAAGCAGCAACGACTTTTGGGGACTTATTTAAAATATACATATGTACATATATTATTTTTTCTCGCGAATTTTTAATTTTCTGACAATTTACACTACAAACTATACCTATACTTCCAAAAAACTTAAAGAAAAGTGAACTACAGTAGTAGTTTCATTTTATGACGAAAATTTTTTAAACTATAGTTTTTGTCATGAAATATAAAAATTACTGTACTTCACTTTACTTTAAATTTTTTGAAAGTATAGGTATAGTTTTATATATGTAGAGTACAATTTTGTTTCCTGCACACAGGCATATTTAGAGACGCCATTATAAACCGATTTTTTTGTATATATAATTTTCTGGTCGATTTTTAGATTACGGTACTTTTGTGTTTTTCGGTGTATGGTCCCACTCAAAACCTTGTGTAGCCTAACCGAAAAGTCCGATCAAGATAAATCACATATCGTTGAAAAGGTAATTGAAAGCCTTTTCCGTCGAAATTTTTAAGAGGCAAGAAATGGCTGATTTATGGCACCTCAAAGTTCAAAATTTGCCTATTTTTTACATTTCTTTCAAAATTTTTCATATTTATTTCGTTTTTGTCTACGTTATAGTAAAAATCTGGACTGTTTTATTTTTTTACCAAATATTTTATTTAGTTACCAACATTTTAAGCGTAATATAAAAAAAAAACTGATGAAAAATAAAGTTTTTATTAAAGATTTTGTGGAACGACAATATATTCATCTTCATTGCTCACACCCTATATTGGGGGTAAATTCTTTTCGGTTGGGCTCCACAAGGGTTTGATTGGGACCAAACACCGAAAAACTCAAAAGTACCGTTACGTAAAAAACGGTACTTAGGAAAAAAAGTACAGCGTTTTTCGTGTTCAAGAGGTACCAATTAACTTATATAGACATGTGGTGTTCTTGGTATTTTTTGGCTGTAAACCAGTGTTGTGTACAGCGTTGCCAAATGTGCAGATTTATCTGCATTTGACAGTTTTTCTAAGCATTAAACAGTTTTGCAGTTTTTTTTTCTTTAAAAACCAGTTTTTCTGTAAATTGTGCAGATTTTGCAGTTTTTACATTTTACTTTTTTACTCTTAATTTTGTTATTTTAATTTTTGTGCAATCAAACGAAATGGCAATAAAATTTACCAAAGAAATGTACAAACCATAAAAAATTTTGTATTTTGTTCAACGATTTACGTTAATATTGTATTTTTAAATATGTATGCCTGTTCCGCAATGTCGACAAGTCGATGTCGTTCTCATATTTATATTGACAACAAAAACAAATTTAAATTTTTAATTATTGGTTTCAATATAAATATGAGAACGACATCGACTTCTAGAACAGGCAGTATTATATCTGAATAATAATGAACTCTTTTTGTTTATTTAAACCCTATGTACCTATATATTTTTTATTAAAATTAATTGCTTTGTTATATGTAGATATACATATATCATATTTAATTTGTTGTGTTATGTTTTTGTTTTAATAAAAAAATATGAAAAAAATTATATATTTTTGTGAATTTTTTATGTGCAGTTTTTTTACGTGAAAACCAGTTTTTTTTTTTCTAAAGTTGCAGTTTTTTTTGAAAAAGTTATGGCAACGCTGGTTGTGTATAACATATAGCTATTTCTTCTGTAGCTACAAATTATTTCAAAATTCATTTCGAAGGTCAGTTTTTACAATAATTCAAAAAGTAATATACATCATAATGACACATAGGCATGCTTCGATTTACATCATTTTAATACGCAAAGTATATTTTTGCAAAGTTTTGTATCCAATATGTGCATGTTTTAATACAAACTTTTAGTAATTTCAATAGTAGTAATATTTTTATACTTCCCATTTTATAATTTGGGGTGTTAATGAAATAACTCCCCAAATTTTGATGAACTAAGTCACCAAAAAAATGCAATAAGTCCAAAAAAGTCGTTGTTGTTTCATCTAT
>OY776280.1:49510852-49520852 GCA_963675445.1 Linnaemya vulpina | reverse complement strand
GAAAAGAGAACGAAAGGAACAAGCAAGAAATTTGCAGTGGGCAATTGAAAGCAAAGTAACACAAAAAAAAACAAGTGAGAAATTAATTGTGTTAACATGTATTTCATATCATATTATATTATCATTATCACATTTAATGGGGTTTCGGTGGTAATGCAAATGTAGAAGTTGACAATACACACAAGGTTTTATAATCCTTGTGATTTCTTCAGGTACTATACTTAGGAGTTGTTAATCGTAACATTCAGGCAGATGTTTTGGCTACAGAAGCAAACGAAAGCGAAATAGAAAAAATGGAATATGATGGTTTAGAGAACTTACCCGGATATATTTACCACAAATTAAAAAATGAAACCCCTGATCTTCACTTAAGTGAAGATGGACTTAGTAAGCTTTCAACTTCGTTAATGAACACGCTAAGGTTATGTGACTCAATTTTTTTCCAAATTGAATAGCGACAAATTATTACTTACAAGTGGATGTCTACAAAAGCATTTGTTGGAAGCAAAAGGAATTGAAACCAGTGGAGATGTAAAAAAAGTTTTGTATATGTAGAATGTACAGTATGTCAAGATATTGTTTTTGCAATGAAAAGAAAACAGTTTTTTTTATAATTGTAAAAAATTTGCTAAATTTTTAACATTTCCAAAAATGTTTTCCGTTATATTTTATTTCTAGCATTCTTTTCTAAAGATATTTAGCAAAAAAAAAGTGATAATGCTTATAATTAAGAAGAATAAGAAACAAAAATAACACATACTCATTTATTTAGCTGTTTTTACAAATTAATTTTTGTTGCTATTTCTTTGCAAAATTGGAATTTTTGGAATGTATTTACAGTTAATATTTCATTGTGAAGCTTATATAAGCACATCATACAAAATTAAATGTTTTAGGTAAGTAAACACAAGTGTATGTTGATTGTGATATACTTGCTACACTTAAAACATCCAAATTGGTTTATTGTAACCTCCTCATCGGCAAAAGTGTCTTAGAAATTGTAGACATGTTTTCTTTACAAAGTCAAACAGTTTATAAAGTAATAAATCGGGCCAAATATGAGGAGAGGTTAGAACTAAAATCTGCAAATGGTCGTCGATGTAAAATATCCGGCAGGACAGACCGCTTAATATTAAGAAAAGTTAAAGAAAATCCACAAATATCTACCAGAACCATTGCAAAAGAAGTTCAGCAACAATGTGATGTTCGTGTTTCACACGAAACATTACGAAAAACACTAAATAAAAACAACATATACATCAAGAGCTGCTAGAAAAAAACACTTCTATCTGTACAAAATGTTAAAAAACTATTGTCTTTCACCATGATGCATGCAGATAAGCCTAGTTATTACTGGAACGACGTGATATTTTGTGACGAGACTAAAATTATGCTATGTTCGAATGATGGACCAAACAGAGTATGGCGACAGCCTTTAAAAGTCTTAGAAAATATATACATTGTTCCTACCGTAAAATTTTAAAAAATTTCTGTCATGGTGCAGGGCTGTATTTCCAGCAAAGGAGTTCGAAATTTGGTTTTTATCGAAAATGCCATGGATGCGCAACAATATTTGAATATATTGAGGATCATTTAATACAAAATGCAAATAAATTCGGGTTAATGCACGGCAACAAGCCAATATTGAAGTTATTAAAGGATATGACCCGAAGCACAAGGAGCACACAGTGCGAACATGGCTACTGTACAATTGCAAAAACGTATTAGATACGCCAGCTCAGAGTCCTGACTTGAACTCCATAGAAAATCTATGGGTATATTTGAAGAAAGAGGTTGCAAAGATGTATCCCAAAAACCGTAATGAGTTGCAAAGCGCGATGATGGATGAGTGGAATAAAATACCAAGTAAATATAACATTATGAAATTGATTAGTTCAATGAAAACAAGATTACAAGCCGTTAGAAATGCCAATGGAGGCTATACCAAATACTAAACCATAAAATATAATATATTTATACAGTTCACCTAAAAATGTACAAACAATTTCTTGACAGGGAGATATTGACGTATTTTTAATTTTTGTTCTTTTCTTTATTTGTTTAAATCTTTATGTACTGTTTTTGTTTTGTTATATATTAGTAAATACATTATTTAATCCATATGTGCTAAAAAATCTTTGATTAAACAAATAAAATTAATTTTTTTGAAGTGAATTAATGACAAGTTCTTGTTTTCTTTTAATGTAAAAACATATTCTTGACATAGTGTATTTTAAAAGTAGGAAACTAAATTCTGAAAGTTGAAAGCACTTATCAGAAAAAATATAATAATATAACAAACTAAAAATTCTTTAAATATTCTTGAAAAATTTTTATAACCACCACAAGTTTTGAATGGGGGAAAAAAGAAAATAATTAGCACTTAGGTTCAATATTTATATAAAAAAACTGCAATAGCAATTTCAAATAAAAAAAAGGTGGAAAATAAAATAATTATTTATTATCAATCAAATTTATTTTGAAATGTCGCAATTTGCCGCACTGTCCAGTGTTTACAATAACTTAATATTCCTTCAACTGAATTTTATTAGCCAATCAGAACATATGTTGAGTGACGTCAAAGTCCCAGCATGCATAGAAAAGTATTTTCATTTTAGCTTGTTGGCTTAATCTTTATTTTATCATTCTTGACTGCAACTGTTTTCTTCTTCTCTTTCTCTCTCTCACCCTTTAACTCAGTCTCCATCAATATATGTATATGACATATACTATATGTCCACTGCATGAGCAGGGATAGCATTCCTCGAGGCCGATACTTTTGTTATAACTGCTTCACCCATAAAAAAAAGTTTTGTTTATATCGGGTGTATAAATCAAACTTGAATATCAGTTTTATAAAGCTTTTATAAATCGAACATATGTTTTATGAATAAAACTTTAAGTATTTTTCTGTACTGAAGCAGGTTTGACATGATGGTGATTTGGGATTCATAAGCGTTGCAAATAAAATTTAAGTTACACGTCATAGTACATATAGTAGATTCGTCATTCATCGATTTATATTTAAAATTTCATGAATGAGATTAATTACTAAAAACTCTACTCCTTGTTGATCACTGATACTATAATAAAACCTGAATACTATACGTACATACATGTGTACTGTATGGCTGTCAGTAAGAAGCGAATAGAATTTGAATAAAATTTAAACTTTAACATCGACTAAAAATTCAATTAAACTAAAATCTGTTTTAAATACATTGTATTGTGTTTACATTTTTAATAAAAAAAATCTTTTATTTGATATATCATTTCGATGCTTATATTATTTTTATGCTGTTTTATTTCAAACATAATTCCCAATTGCATATTATATGCTGTTTCTTTCAATCAATTCTTCTAGAACAACTGTTAGTTTTAACAAAATAGTTTTAGTTTTTCAGTAGGAGGAAATTTTAAGAATCTAACAAAATAAATTCATACATGAGTAAAAGAATGCGATGTTAAAAAATGTGAAAAAGCTAATTGTTGTTTATGCCTGGGCATGGACAAAACTGAAAACTAGATGCAATTTGACACCTGTAATAGCAGGTCGGAAAAGCACAATTTCATTGTTTTGATCTCTATGTGACGCCAACTTACTGAGGCAACAAGTGGCACATACGAATTTTTTTTGTAAAAAGGTTTCCTTACGAAAAGTCAACCACCCTCTGAAAAATGTATATTATTTTTAAGTTTTTTATGACTTTTGCTTAGCACATGAAACTTTCATCGTTGTCGAAAGTTCATAAGTCCAATGCCGTGACATAAAATATTATTGGCAACTATTATGATGTTATCATAAGAGAAAATATATATTTTTTATATTTCCAGAAATGGCTAAAGAAACTAACAAATGGCCCGCACGAATACTAACAAGGACATTTTATAATTTGCTACTTTAGGGTATATAATTTACCTGAAAATTATAAATTTATTCATGGAAATATCTTATTTATAATAGTACAATAATATATAAAGTAATAACATTTCATTTCTTAAAAATAATATTTCTTTCACTTCGCAATTCTTCACACCCACCTTCCGAATCTGGACAGTCTTCAGAGGTGAAAGGATTACAGAAATTGCTTGTTTTGCAAACAGGAATGATATTGTTTTGGTATTCATCTTATACCAGAAATCAATAGGTCAGAACTAATTTGAGTTTTTTTTTTTTTTACTCCTTTCTGCCATTCAATGAAAGGCTTTCAAATTATACATATTGCCACTACTTCTTACAGCCATGTCGCATGCATAGTTAAAAATCTTTCCTTTTTTGTGCCAAATTCCAAAAGTGTTTTGGTATTTGTTGATATTATTTAAACACCATCTCCTTTTCATTAGGATATGTGCATGCACATTTTTTATTTTAATCTACACGATTCAAAAGTATTCTGATAGCAGTGTTATGGAATAAGCACAATACGCTATTTTGTTTTTATACCCTTCACAAAAATGTGAAAAGGTATATTTAGGTTTGTCATTCCGTGTGTAATTTCTTCGGCATTAATATAAGACCCATAAAAATATATCCTGGATTCTTATGAGTAGCGAAGACGATTGAGCGATTTCCATCTGGCCGTATATCTGTAATTGGTTTTTCCAAGCCCCCAGAAGAGCTAGAGACTTCGATGGATTGGAAATGAACTCCAATAGAGTGGTAAGAAACTCAGAAAAATTTCGAAATACGGTTCCAGAGCTGGGAAGCTTACACTTATTTCCCGAAGCAAAACTAATACCAAATATTAATAATTTTTTTTGTTTATTAGTAAATTGAACTTATTTCATGCTTTGGGAAGCCTCAATTGTCTATTAAAAACAAAAAAAAAAATTTACAGGGATGGGGATTAAGTTCTTTTTTCACATTCAGTAGTTTGTGGTACATGTAATAACTTAAAAATTACAAGTTTTTCTCCAATTAAAATTTCATTCAACATGAAGATTTGCATTAATAAAAAGAATTTTTAATTTTGATTTTCTTTCCAGGGTTGGAAAACTGATACTTTTTTGTACATAAACGTAACCAAAGAAGCAGTTGACGTTGTTTTTTTTTTTTTTTGCTAACTAAAACTATTTCGAAATTAGGCAATTGACTAAAAATTGCAATAGAACTAATAATAAATTAACTATGCTTCCTTCACAAAAAGCATGTATGAACTTAAAAATACATATATGTAACGCCAGACGTACGTTGTGGGTGGGTATATAAGCTTCGGCACTATATATATATATATATATATATATATATATATATATATATATATAAGCATCTTAATACCACTTAGTGGTGGGTGATAATTACTGTTGGATATGGTTTTCAATTACTATAATAGAATCGTGAACTCTAACTGATCAGATATATAATTTCATTGTTTTAAAGATAAAATCACTTTTTTCGTTTATTTTCACGAACGGATTCACAAACTTTGGTCCGGGTTACGGCGATCGACGTTTTTTTAAATATCAAGAGATTACTACCTTGTAGAATCGCATAAAAGTAAAGTTTTTATATTTCTTATATTAGAAATATATAGATGTCCTTCTAGATTGGGAAAAAATCCCTAAGAGTTGTTCAAACTAATGCCTTTCAATTCAGTTCAAAGTTTCGCTTTAAATTGACATATTAGTTTTTTTGTCAATTATTAATTGATTATATTAGCCTGCCCACAAGCCTATTGAAAGCAATTTTATCCCGCTAAGATCTTCAACTTAACAGAATTTACACACCTTCATTCAATCGCTTGACTTGTCATAATATATGCTCGCTTATAGTCACATCCCTTAGTTGCACGCAATGTTGTGACTATATCGCTAATAATTAGCCAAATTTTTTATATGCCACAATATGGCATATAAATAATTTATGTGATTATAAAAAAGAAAACTGATTTATTTCATTTATATGTGTATACTTAGTATGTTTGGATACGTATTGTATACGTTATAAACAAATACATAAATACTTTGTACGTTAAAAGGTTATATTATAAAAACTTTAATAAAAAAAACTTAAAAAATATTATTGATTGCCATTAAATATTTGTTTAAAAAATAATAATTTTTCTTATATTAAATATTTAATATAATAAAAATTATTCATAAAAAATAACAAAGTATTTAATTAAAAAATCTGTTAATTTAGTTTGGCTTACTTTCTACGAATTTGTTAGAGCCTTTTCTTCTATTTTGTCAAACAAAAAATTACACTACAATTCATTTTCCACACAATACATCTGCGAAGTTTAAAATATCCTTTGTTGTGGATGAATCTTTTTCAACTATAAACAATTCGTCATCATTTTCACAATCATCATCTTCTGGTGTAGAGTCTTCTTCGTAAACCGTTTGTAAAATTTCTTCATTGCTCAAATTTCCAAAACAAACAAGATCTTCAACGCAATGCAAATATTCAGATATATATATGATATCAGTATTGGTATGGAAACCAGCCTGTATAAAATATTAAATTGAAAATTGAAATATAAATGGAAACCTTTAACTGATATGCGTACTTTTTTGAAACAATTTGTAATTGTCTCAGGTGTCACCAACCAACATGCCCGTTTTACAAAATTTGTTTGGTGGTAAAAATTTTACTTCTATACTTGACAGTGAGGTGGTTACCTTATGACAAGAGGCGTTATCAATAAGTAAAATTATTTTTTTGTTCTCCTTAACCATTTGATTGTCTATCGTAGAAAGTATTTTATTCCATATTAAACTCGTTATCCAGCTGTTTTTTTTTTTTGGAAAAATATTCGACTGGTATGTTTTTAAAACATCTCGGCTTTTTTGGTTTCCCAATACAAAAAACTCGTTTATATGAACCAGTTGAATTACATATTAATAAGAGTGTAAGTCGAGATTCGAGATGAGTCTTATACCGCTGATCTCCTTTAATGAAATAAGTTGTATTGGGTAATTCTTTGTAGTATAGACTGCTTTCGTCAGCATTAAAAACACAATCTGCAGGATATTCTTTGACCAACTGGGGTAAAACACTGGTCTTAAAATCTTTCGCCGCCGATTTGTCGTTGTTCTTAGATTCTCCATGAATCTTTCCAAAGTTTATGTTTGAGCGCTTCCTCCATCGGAATAACCAACTTGAATATGGCTAAAGTTCTTGATCCAATTGAACAGCAAATTTTTTTGCTTTGTTCATAAGCATTAAACTAGTTACAACAGAGTTTTTTCTATGCATATCATTGAACTAAATGGTAATTTCAATATGAGGATGATCGCCTTTTCGTTGTCTTTTAGACTTTAAGTTAGATGAATTTGCCAGTCCACGAATCTTCTCCTCGTTTTTTATCATTTTGGAAACAGTAGTCACATCGATTTTGTATTTGGAGCCCAATTCTTTTCTTGTTTAAGAATTATGTTTATAATCATTTAATAAAGAAATTGTTTGTTTTGCAGATAAATTCACTCGTTTACCCATTTTTTCTATCTTATATTTATTTTTTTAGTTTGACAGGTTTTTCAGAGCAGTATTGATTAAATACTTATCGTTAAGAAACAAAAATGTCAAAATAACCAACACGGTTGTTAATTTGTAATAATTGTATGTGACAATATCCTAAATAATTTGCATGGAAATAAGCTGTAAATAACCACACATAGGTGGCATATATGTATGTTAAATGTGATTACATCGCTAATGGACTATATCGTTAATATTTTGTATGAATTTGACTTATAGAGGGCTGTAAAAAGTATATTTTGGACTATATCGCTAAATAGACTATAAGCGAAAAGTACAGTAGTATTTTTAAAAGACTTGGAACATAAGTTCTTGCAAAGGAACATGACGTAAGAATTTTAATAGATTCTCATGAACCAAAGTAGCTGTTAAACTGTAATTATCGACAGCACTGTATCAGAAAACCCTATATATAGGGTTATCCATTTCGTGGTTTCAAAACTATAGGACTGGAATTCGACATCTGAAAATATCGCTGCTGTAAGTGAAAGTGTTGCCGAAGACCCGAATGTGTCGATTCCTCGTCGTTCTCAGGATAGGATAACCGACTTTTTTTGCCTGCTATTGAAGAACACGACTTGAAGAATATGTGGTTTCAACAAGACGGTGCCACATGCCACACAACTCGAGCGAATATTGCTTTATTGCAAGAGACATTTCCTGGCCGCGTAATTTCTCGTCGTGGCTATATCAACTGACCACCAAAATCATGCGATTTGACACCATTAGACTTTTTTTGTGGGGAAAGACCGTGTTTATGCAGATAAACCTTTAACTCTTGAGCTCTTAAGAACCAACTTTCGTCAAGTTATGGCTTAGATACCGCCCAATATGGGTCAAAAAGTGGTCGAAAATTACCTCAAAAGAATCAATGCTTGCAACACTTCCCGTGGTGGTCGTTTATATGATGTAGTTTTTCACACATAATGTCAACGTTCAAACTTTATAGTAAAAAAGAAATATCATGAAAAAAAATATGTTATATGTGTTTTATTTACGTTTACTTTTGAAATCGCAAAATAGATAACCCTATACATAAAAATGTGTACTCCATAACAACAAATAATAATGAAAGAGAAAAATTCAGAACGGTTCATGCGAAATATAATCCAAAAACGAAATAAAAATAACAAGAATAAATTATAAGTTTAGCACAAACAAATAATTCTGCAAACACTTTTTCAGATTTACTCCGACAAATGCTAGAGCACAGAGTGCAGGAACGTAATAATAATAATACAGATGTGGCTCAAAATTTTCCACAAAGTTTGTATATACTGAAATATGTAAAAACTGTATTTGGCAAATAAAGTTTTCTTTCCCTGTGGGTTATGGATTACAGTGTGTATAAGTGAACCGTGTTTTTGAACTTAAATAAACCATACAATTAAAAATTCAAATTTCAAATGATATAAAATTTTAATTAATTTAATGGAGAATACTTAATATGTATTAATATTTTAATTATAAATCGCAACATTAGATGAAACGTTTTTCGCTTTTATATTACAAAAAAAATTTCAAAAGAGTACTAATTTGAAAACTAAGTACTGCAAATTCATAAGACAAAATCTATTTATTTGCGTATTTTTTTCTTTTTTATTTTTTTATTTTGTTAACCACAACAAACTGAGTTCAATGTAAGCAAAACAAACGCGTGGAAATTAATAAACATTGAAATAAAACAAATACATCTCCATATACATACACATGTATATCCATACATATATTCAAAATACCAACAAGATTTTGTGTAATATATCATTGTTTCTGGTTATATGTTTATTAGTTCTTTGTCTACTTGTTTATTTACTTTGCATTTAAATTTATGTTTTGTTTAAATTTAAAACAAATATAATTAACGCTAAAAGTTTTTATTTAAACTATGGAGTTTGAGATTATGAAGGTATTCAAATCTCCATGATGCAACAGGCCCGGTGTTAAAAAGATATTTACTTATTTTGATATCACCTGATAAACAAATACAGGAATTACACTTTTCAAAATATATGTAAATACAAATCAATCAATCTTTGCACATAATACACATAAGTGAAGTTCATCAGTTCATTATCCGCATTAGTATTAAGAGCAGAATAGTTTTGTAAATTTCCCAACTCAACAAACTTTTACTTTTTTATAAGATTTTATTACTTATTTATAAGATTTGCTACGATTTTATAACTGTCGATATCTTGTTTTGAAAATCTATTATACTTGTACAAAATCATTTATATACATAATTCAATATTATATAAACTTTTCATTTCTCGTGTCATTTATTAATATATTTACTATTTCACATATTGTTGTCATTGTATTATTATGAAGGTGTAGAAAAGTGAAATAGACTTCTATCGAAAAAAGTCGTTTGTTGGGCTTTGGTTTTAAAATCATTTGTGAGTTTTCATTTAAATTCTTAAATGGTTTATAGAAGTCTTTTGATAAGTTGAGAGGTTTGAAACTTTTCAAAACTGTGGTTGAAGTCTACTGATGATTTGCTAAAGAGCAGATTAA
>OY776280.1:49505852-49508352 GCA_963675445.1 Linnaemya vulpina | reverse complement strand
ATGTTGCGAAGTATAGACATTTAGTACGTAATTTCCATTGAGAAACCACTAATATATTCACAAAGTATGGAGTAGTAAACTTTTTTCATAATCGGTTCAAAAATATCTTGACAAATTTCTTGACATGTCAGCGGATATAAACCACACCTGATGTCATATTTTTCTTTTATTAGTGAAGAAAACAAGACTTTTAGACATTATAACGCCACAATCGCCACTTGATATTAACCGTTGACATAGGGATACTTGGTTAGGGGCTGACTTCAGCGTTTTAATGTATTAAAAATGATTTTGACGACGAAAAAAACTACAAAATAAGTTAAAACTTTACTTAAAAAACAAAAAGAATTTGTTTCGTGTTAGATGGAAAGTTTTAGATAATTTTGAGAGCTTGTTTGTGTAAAGTTCGTTAATGGAACAAACCTAGAGAATTGTATTCGTTGCTGTTTCATTAAAATTGTGTGAAAAATACATGCAAATGGCTTAAAAATGTTTTATATTTAATTTTGTGTACATATAAATATCGGTTATGAAAAGCAATTTACTCAATTAGAGCTTTATTGTTTAAAATTATTATTATTATAATTATTATTACTATTATTTTTATTATTATTATTATTATTTTTTGTTTGTTCATATGGTCATTATTACAAATAATACAAATAGCTTTATGAATTTTTTTATTTTTTGTCCTTATTGTAATTATATTATATGGCGAAATTTGTCGTTCAATCCAGTCTTGTTTCTAGCATTAATTTAATTAATAAAAATCTGTTATTATGTTTATATCATATTTTTTATGTTCATATAATATATATAAAAAACAGTTTTCAGTTACTTTTTATAGTAGGCACGACCACACTTCAAACTCTCGTTATGGATTATTTTCAATACAGAATTTTGTGCTTCATATCTCTCTCCTAAGAGATTCATGTTGGATATCATATGAGGTTTTTTGTATTCTTGAAACCGCATTAGAAGTACACCAGTTTTAAAATAGCCTCTTTTACCCTTTGCAATATATAAAACCGAGCATATTTTTCTACTCGAATATAATTTTATTCGTGTTTTTGCATCCTAGATTAGAAATTTTATTGTGAATATAATTGCGTTACCAATAAATTTAATCATTTAACGTGCTATTTATATACATAATTTATTAACAAATGTTCTGTAAGCGCAAAGCTTTTTTGAACTACTTTGTGATTCAAACCTTCTTACTTTTTTTATGAATAAACTATGAAGGTACGGCCACACTTAGCGAATATTTATCCAAACAAGCGTATTTAATGTTTCTTAAGTAAAATGTTTTACAATATAATACTGAACTTCAAATAATGCAATATTATTTGAAGTTCAGTATTTGATATAAGTATGTAAGCACATGTGAGTTAGCATGTTGATATTACTGGGCAAGTCGTTGCTCATATGTGTCAGTACCTTTGAATTGTTTTGATTTAGAATGAGTATAGAGCTACATATTTGTTTTACTTTACAATTTTATTTACATACATATGTAAATGTATTTATATAAAAATAAAACATTTGTTTTTCAATTCAATTGTTACGACTTTTTGTTTGAACTTAAAATTCAATTATTGCGTATTAAATAAAATCCCATATGAATAGAATACACATATGTACATACATACATATGTATGTAAGTATGTCTGTAAGATAGATGCAGCAAAGCACAAATGTTTTATAAATTAATTTGATATTATTTTCTATTCCTACTTTAAATATGTATGTATATCGCATTAATTTTGATGTATGTATGTACCTATGTAAGCTCTAACGAAAAAACTTTAATTTCTTTTTATTATATTTCATAATATGAAGTCGAGAACCAAAGATGGTACAACATAGAAGTAGAGAAAGTATTTCTATAAAAAATTGCTTCTATCGCAAAAATTAATATTTTAAAAATTCCGATAGATTACATACATATTTCAGTTTTAAAGATATCATTTGGCAGACTTACACAATTCCCAAAAGGAAATTTTCACAAAAATAATTTAGATGTCAAAACCAGCACTTGATATAAAAACTTATAAACCTTCACATTTGTTTTCGGAAATAATATAATGATAAACTTTAGTTTTGCTCTTGCTCTTTGGTAGCAAATATTTTTTATTTATTTAATATAAAACGTATATTTTTTTATTCATACATATGAGCCCCTTTTTAAAATAGCTAGTCCGAACATAAATGCAACTTAAAATTTTTTCATTTCATTATATAGTTCAAAAGGAATTCGTTCATTTTTTGTTTAAATGTTTTTCTATTTCCACTTGACTGTTAGGTAAAACATTTTATGTTATTATTTGTCTGAAATTTATCATTAAGTTTTGAGGAAAAACACATTTTATTATAAATGAATCACTCTCCAACTTTATGTGTTAAATCTGTGAAATCTGAATGCAAACTGAACGCAAGTAATTCATTTTTGTTGAAACACAATTTGAAAATCAAAAGGAAATATATCAAGATACCAACA
>OY776280.1:49393352-49500852 GCA_963675445.1 Linnaemya vulpina | reverse complement strand
ATTTAATAGAAGCTCTTGTTACTGCGAATGCTCCACATTTGTTAAAAAGAAATTCTATTTGGTATGAATCTGTTCTATTTTCGAATTCTTTTTTCAGATTTCGATTTATTTTTTCGTCATACTGTTTTTTATGTATACGGGGATATAAAGTAAAAGAGATAGAAAACTTCTGGAGTGCAATTTTTTATTACAATTTGGTATATAAATTCATAGCACCTACTGTTCGCCGTACCGGCAGCTGTTTTATCTTTTCGGAAGGAATAAGGTTCGATGATATATATACCTCACATTTTTTTCAATTATTTCGTTCTCACTAGGCTGATTACGTTGGCAGTGAAATTAATCGGAATGATATAACTTTTTCTGTAGGAATTTCTAAAACAGATTCCTTCTAAAGTTAATAATAATTTGAAAGCGTTAAACAATGCATAAACGAAAATCTCAATACTTTTCTATAATAACCTACAGAAAAATCAAAAAATATTGAATATTTAAAAAACAAGGAGAACGAATCTGTTGTATTATGGAATGAAAGTTATTGCCATATTTTAAAAATTTATATCATCAGTCTTCATCACTTATGTATAAAATTGTTCTCAAAAAAGTTAAGCTTATTTCTCGGTTGTAGAGCTTTTTTTTAAATTTAAAAGTTGACAACGCTGTTTATTATATAATACAAACTTTATATTTTAAATTTGGAACTTCGCACATTAAGCAATGCCATTAATTTTCAAAATTATCGATTAATCTAGCTGTTAAAGCTCAGTTAAAGCGTGAAATACACTGTATGTTGTTTTACATCTTACATGTCAAATTTTCCCCAAACCAAACACATATGTATTTGTCATTTGACAAAATTTTAATTAAAACGTGATATATTTTCACCAGACGAACCTTTTGATACCAGCTGTTTTATTACGAATATACATCCAATGAAACGAGTTTTAATTTTTGCAGCTCATAATTTGGGTATATTTTGTTGATTTTTTACCATTCTTTTGTCTAGAGAACTGATGTAAAACGGTATACGCTTTTATAAAACTGGGAGAATCATTTTTATAATTTAACTGAATTAATAACATATTCAACATATTAGTTTGGCTGGCTCAATTGAGATCTGGGAGCTATAATCGGTATAACGCTGCTGATTGTAATTATACTATATTTTGAGTACATTTCATACGCAAAACATATCGTGTATGGCCGGTGTTAGGACTAACTTCGTCACATCTAAGATCTGAGCTCATTCCATTTTTTATGTAATTATTAGAAAGCGAAATGAAAATCAAACAAATATGTACATACATACATATATTCATTAAATTGTTTTTTTATGAAAATAAATACTTAGGTATATTCGACTTGTGGCTCTACGATATTGAAATAATTAGAACGTTTCAATAAAACACCAAACTTTTAAATTTGAAATGTAATAAAGTTATATTAATAAAATTTACCAGCAAAACAGCTGTTCCTAAAACACAGAAACTATGTCAGAAGCAGTGAACATTGACGTTTGTGACCGAATATTATTGTTTCCATAATTTTCTTGTTTTTGATAGACATGCACAATTACGTACACATGAGTTGAAAAGTTGACAAGTCATAAGTAAAAAATATATCGTTTATTGCAGGCTCAACTAAACATTTTTCAATTTTGAAAAAATGCATTCCCATATTTACAGTACTTAACGAGGAAATAAAGAGAAACTACTGACAGGCAAGTTTGTTAATTGCTGAACAATCAATTGAATATTAATTTGATGGTTTCTTATTTGAACATCATAATTATACAAATATCAGTGCGGGACGAATCGTCTCATCTTGTTTAGTGATTTTAAAGTTTACAAAATACATTATTTATATAAATGAATGTCTGGTTTTAGCCTGGATAACTGCTTGGCTAGTAGGGCTGATGACTTTGTTGTTGGTTGAATGGTTTATTGTGTTATAAACTGCTACAAACCAAATGCTTGATTGATATGTCGCCATTAAGTAGCCGTTAATTTCGATTAAATGAGTTTCTTCCATGGATAGGAATGCACACGTCCATACGCAAGAAGAACGTTTTATTTCACATTTTTCTTGCTTTATCTTTTTTTCTCTATTAAATATTTTTGCCTGTATTGAAGGCACTCACTCACTCATACCTATGCATTTGGTATCTTTCAATAAAATTATATTTATGGTTGTGTGAAAATTGACTATAATGAACTTTCGCTGTTTTAAAAATTGATTAGTTGCACAAATAAAAATAAAATACTTGGTTTGATTTGCTTGTTCTTAATTGCTGTGGTAAAACTACATTGAAACTTAAAAGTAATACATTCAATATAAAATTTGTAAAGCAAAATCTACTTTCCATATTTAAGCAAATAATTATATTGGCATGAACTTGAATATTTTTATTTAAACACTTCATTAATGTAATAATTTTAATGATGAAAAAACTTTGGAAAAACAGAGTTTTAGATTTTTTATTTTACTATTCAGTAATACAACAATTGTTTATTAAAAAATACAATAAAATTGATTTCAGAAGGCTTTAAGATATTGACCCCCTAATTCATAAATGATTGTTAAAGTTAATGAATGCTTTAAAGGATCCATACTTTAAAGCCACTTTAATTTTAATAATCGTTTATGAAATAGGGGGTAAGTTATTTCACTAGATACAGAGCAGATTATTGTAAAAATATATGTTACCAATTTAATAACAGGCTCTTTACGAAAATCATTTGCTACGAAAATTATGTATCTCACTTTTAACATTCTAGCATCAAGTGAATAATTTGTAGAATGGTGCCTTATACACTTCTGTACTTACATTGCATGAGTTAGTTTAGTTTATAAATTTATTATTAAATTGAATTCAATTAACTAAATTTTCTTCGTAAAACACTATAAATCATGTGAAACTGTTTAAAACCTATGACACTGCCAATTTACTTAAAATTCTTATAAATTTTTGTAAATATATTTCATGCCAAATACACTGGGGAAAATGTATAATTTGATGTCATTGATACTTTATGGTTCTTTATTAAACAAAATTAATGAAAAAAATAAACCCTACAATAAAAGGGTTATTCAAAAGTAAGAAACATGAAACATGACAATTTTTTCGATGCGAGAAGTTTTCACATCAGTTACAGAAACGAGGTGCAGAATTTTTCTTTGTTTATATATATGGAAAACTGATGAACCTACAGGCCATCCTTCCTACATCAACAAGCCGTTCAACGGTTATAAGTATGACAACTCCTCAGCACTACTCAGGAAAGCATGCTATAGAGTTAAAATGTCGAGATATAATGACGGCTCGAGATATAATGACGGCTCGAGATATAATGAGAGCTCGTTTTGCTAAATGAGGTAAAACCTATCGATTTTTCAAAATTTTGAATTTTCTTAGAGGAAAGATAAGAATTAATGTATACTTATGACGTTTCATATATTTGCAAAGTTTATTTATAGCATTTCAGGCTCTTAAATATGTTTCTCTTCTGATTTTATAATTGGGAGATTCACACTGTAGTCATAAGGTCATTAAATAATAGCAAGAAATATATGACTATTCGAAACTTAGTATGCTATTTCAAACATAGCACAACATAGTAACAACACATTTGATACGAGCTGAATACATTTTTTTGCGGCGTACGGAAAAGCGTTCAGTAGCTGCCTGCTACGTAAGAAAAACAAGAAAAATTTTTCACTTCTAATTATCTTGTTATTACGAATTAATTTTTTTTTCATGTTATAAAAATGTGATTTAATGTACAGCCATATAGGTATAAATAATTTTTTTGCCATTTTTGTCATGAATCATAAAAAAGTAACGGTGGCAAACATTTACTATCGCCGTATCGCTTAAAAATGTTCACCTTTTTTGTATGCAGCACAACAACAACTTTTTAAAACTGGTTTAAAATATTATGACTTTATGACAATATGACAAAACAGCACAGAGTGTGAAATAAGTCGGCAAAGGGTTGTAAAAAACGAACTATATACATATATATGACATATAGATTCGATTGGGCTCTGCTTTCCGATTATAGCAGCATAGAGTTTGTCGTTGCCATGATCAGCCTCCTTTTGCTCTGCGTAGGCACGCCGGTGTTTGCCATTAGCCTACTTTGCATGCCAGTCACTTTTGCCGCCTTATTGGCTGCATGTTGTATCTGGACCCAAAAAGTGAGCATGCAGTCCAACTTGACACCCACATATTTAATCACTTTCTTGGTAGTCAAGAGCGTATCAGTCATTTGCATGCCAATTTCAAGTGGCATGTGTCTTCGGGTCATCAAGATCACCTCTGTCTTGTTCCTTACCAGCTCAAGACCATGGTTTTCCAGCCAAGTTTGGGTCCTTATCATCACTTGACTAAGTTTAATTTTTGCGTCAGTTATATCTCGTGCTGAGATTACCGCCGCTATGTCGTCTGCGTAGCCCACGAGGTGTGTATCCTGTGGCATTTCCACATTCAGGATGTCATCGTAGGTTATGTTCCAGAGCTCGTGCCATAGGATCGATCCCTGCGCTGCGCCAGATGTGAGCATCTTAATCCTCTTCCCATCTGGCGTATCATAGAGGAGGTTGCGATTTGATTCTAAGCAAAACGAGCTGATGCTTTAGTGTTGTACAAAAATCAGATATAAATGCAACACTAACAACATACCCAAAAACGATTTGTTTAAATATCGTGTTAAATAATAATAATAATAATAATAATAATAATAACAATAATAATAATAATAATAATAATAATAATAATAATAATAATAATAATAATAATAATAATAATAACAATAATAATAATAATAATAATAATAATAATAATAATAATAACAATAATAGTAATAATAATAATAATAATAATAATAATAATAATAATAATAATAATAATAATAGTAATAATAATAATAATAATAATAATAATAATAATAATAATAATAATAATAATAATAATAATAATAATAATAACTGTGAGTGAGTACTGTGAAAACAACAACATTATCGCAGAGGAACAGAAAGGATGCCGACCTGGAACAAAGGGGTGTAAAGACCAACTTATAATTGATAACAACCAAGCAAGCTATAAAAGGAAAGAAAAACTTGTATATGGCATTTATAGACTATCAGAAGGCATTCGATTCAGTACCACACTCATGGCTCCTAGAAGTGCTAAAAATATATAAAGTTGATGCCACTCTGATAAGATGTATTGATCACCTAATGCGATTCTGGGAAACTAAATTGCATATAAAAAACGGAAACAACACCGCTGTGTCGCAGCCAATAAAAATACTGCGTGGAATATACCAGGGCGATTCACTTAGCCCCTTAATATTCTGTATTGCAATAAACCCTTTATCAACTCTCCTCCAACAGAGCCAATATGGATATAAACTAGGCCCTACAACAGATATAATTTCGCATTGTTTCTATATGGATGATCTAAAAATTTATGCAAGCACAAAACAAAATCGAGATAACCTATTGAGAATAGTTGAAATGTTTTCAAAAAATATCAAAATGAAATTTGGAATCGACAAATGTAAAATACAAAATGTGACCAGGGGAAAATATACAACCAGCCAAAATTTCCTAACTCAGGACCTGGAAGGTATAACACCACTTAGAAGAGACGAACACTATAAGTACCTGGGAATCAAACAACATATCACAATAGACCATAGGAAACAAAAAGAGGACATCAAGAAGGAGTTCATTAGAAGGATTAATGAGATATGCAAAAGCAAATTAAATGGTCGAAACCTTGTAAAAGCAATAAACACTTTCGCCATACCTCTTCTTACATATACATTTGGTATCATATCCTGGTCAAATACAGATTTGAATAACCTCGATATGAAAATCCGTACTACCTTAACGAAGTTTAAATATCACCATCCAAAAGCATCGCTAGAACGGATAAACATTCTAAGAAAATTTGGAGGAAGAGGAATACTAAATATAAAGACACTACACGATAAACAGTTAATAAAATTAATAGAATATTTTAAAACAAAAGCTTCAGTATCTACTCTCTACAGAAGACTCGTGAATGCCGATGACAACCTAACTCCATTAAACCTTAAAAACAATGACAACAATACTCAAATAGCAATAGATAACCTCATTCAAGACTGGAAATCAAAACCGCTGCATGGAAAGTACCCAAACTTGATCAATCAGGCTTATGTAGATGTAGTAAATACTAACAACTGGCTTAAATATAGTAACGTCTTTGCTGAAACCGAAGAATTTATTATAGCCATTTAGGATGGAGTAATACAAACAAAGAACTTCAGGAAGTACATAATTCGAGACAGTACAGTAACAGACGATAGTTGCCGAAGATGCGGTAATACGCCTGAAACCATACCGCACCTACTTAACAGCTGTCCAACCCTACTTCCAAATCATTACAAGCAAAGACATGACAATATCGGAAAGATAATATATATAAATATTATAAATAGACTAAATATTAATGAGCCAACAACACAATACTACAAATATCAACCTAAGCCAATAATTGAAAATAACCAATATATTATCTACTGGGATAGATCAATACTAACCAACAACCCACCAGACACAAATATACCCAATAGACCAGATATGATAGTAATAAATAAACAAAGAAAAATTGCCCAGATCATTGACTTCGCCATACCATATGATACTAATATCGAAGACACCATAGCCATCAAAAAATCTAAATATATACTGCTTGCCCAATACATTAAGAATACACACAATCTAGTCAAGGTAGAAATTCTACCAATAGTTATAAGCTCTATGGGAACAATACCCAAAGAAACCACGTGTGCAATCGAAAAATTAGACCTTAATGTAAAAATATTAACCGAAATGCAAAAGGCAATTCTAATAAAAGCAACAACGATCGTGAGGGAAACTTTAGGATAACGGATATAAAAGATGAATTATATCCCTACAGAGCGTTACCTTTGGTCTCAGACCCGGTACGTCAATTCCAGCATAAGCTGAGAATGTAAAATTCTATAATAATATTAATAATAATAATAATAATAATAATAATAATAATAATAATAATAATAATAATTGGATTACTCCGTGTGGAGTAGTCCAAGGCTCGCATCGAACGCGTCCCCAAGTGTCGGATAGGGGAATTCTCGGCTAATCTATTTTAGGTCTGCAGGGAAGGTGGGAGATAAAACACCACCCGCGGACCAAAACTGGACAGCTGGCCATTACTCCTGGCCAGCTGATGAGGACGATGAATGCATCGAATACGGCCTACGACTCTGACTTACTATGTTTGATTTGTCGATTATGAGCTGACGACTGCAGTATTCTACCACCTTAGTATGCACATGCAGCCAATAAGGCGGCAATAGTGACTGGCATGCCAATGGCAAACACCGGCGTGCCTACGCAGAGCAAAAGGAGGCTGATCATGGCAACAACAAAATCGATGCTGCTATATGACAGTGAGATTTGGGGAGGTGCACTGATGGCCGAATCTAAACGCAAAGCTGCACTCAGGGTCGTGTCAGCTTATCGCACTCTTTCAGCAGCAGCGATTTTTGTGATAAGCGGAGAGATACCTATTGATTTCTTGGCACGCGAGCGGAAAGAGGCATGGGACTCCAAGAGGGTCGGTCCTGTTAGTAGTTCTGCGGAGCGAAGGTCGAGTACACTCCAACGATGGCAAAACAGGCGGAGCGCAGAAACCACTGGCAGATGGATGGAGAGGCTCATCCCCAACATAGGGTTGTGGGTGCAAAGAACTATTGGGGACTTAAATTACTTCTTCATGGTTACTTCATCAAATATATTTTAGGCGGAGAATCCCTTCTGCATGTACTGCAGAGAAGGAAATGACGATGCTGAACACACGTTTTTTCATTGCGACAGGTGGCAGGCGGAGCGAAGCGACTTATACGAACAGATCGGTGAACTTCCTCCTGACAACGTTGTTGGAAAAATTCTGGAAGGAGGTGATAAATGGATTGCCGTAGGAAACTACGTTGAAACCATTTTGCGGAGGAAGAATATCCCTTATTGACTAACCTTTAGCAGAGAGGGTCGACTCTTTAAGTTCCTCATCATAACCATTTAGAAAATCCACAATGGTTGCAAATGGCGGGCTCAGACGTGGGCACATAATGAAGGGTCCTTTTTCGGGACGTTGATTCTGGAACTTCACGAAGTAATGCAGAAAGCGGTTCTCTGAAAGCAAACACCAGAAAAGGAGGGGGGATCGTTTTAGTGGAAACACCACTCGAGGCAGCTGGCGAAGGCCGCTGTAAGTGTGAAGGCATTTTAAACCCTCCTCACACGCAAAAAAAAAAAATAATAATAATAATAATAATAAAAATAGTAATAATAATAATAATAATAATAATAATAATAATAATAATAATAATAATAATAATAATAATAATAATAATATTAATAATAATAATAATAATAATAATAATAATAATAATAATAATAATAATAATAATAAAGACAGGAAATAGGAAGACTGACAGCTTATGCCAACGGAATAAGGAGCTGGAAAATCGGAAAATTAGTGAGAATCATCATCAGCCCTATACGGATTGAGGAACTGACAGAAAATGAGTTAACGGAGATCAAGGATAGGAAAATTCAACAACTAGCAGCCTATTCTCAACGTCTAGCAAGGTATAGGGTGAGCCAATCGCGAAAACTGCAGAATTCTCTTTTTGAAAGAAACCAAAAGCAGTTCTATCATCAATTGAACCACCCTGGGGTAAACCAATTTAATTTCGAAACTCCACCGATGGAAGAAGTTATGCACTTCTGGAGTGAAATATGGAGCAAACCCAAAAGCATAAATCTTAATACGGAATGGTTAAAAAAAGAAATTGAGGATTGCATAGGTTACAGAGAAATGCAGAACACATATATAACCACCGAAGAAGTCTCGAAAACAGTAAGAGAAAGCAGTAACTGGAAGGCACCTGGCCCCGACAAAATTCATAATATATGGTTGAAAAAGTTTACATCAACGCATTCACTACTTGCAACATTCTTCACAAAACTTCTAAAAGATCCTCACGAAACCCCACCGTTTTTCTTGATGGGAAATACATATCTTGTCTCAAAAGGAAATAATACCTTAGACCCGTCAAACTACCGGCCAATTACATGTCTTTCGACAACATATAAACTTTTAACAAAGATCTTTGCTAACCGTATATATGATCACTGCGTTAAATATAACATCATAACGCAGGAACAGAAAGGATGTGTCAAAAACTCAATGGGCTGCAAGGAACAACTAACAATTGATTCCGTTCTAGTTCATCAAGCAATACAGAACAGTCGTAACCTTAGTATGGGGTACATCGACTACAAGAAGGCGTTCGATTGTCTCCCACATACATTCCTATTAAAAATTCTTGAGACATACAAAATAGATTCAAGGATTGTAAATTTCATGATGGTAACAATGGAAGCATGGAATGTGAAACTACACCTGGGGCAGAAGACCAGTGGGGTTGCACCCATTAAATGTGGAATTTTTCAAGGAGACGCTTTTAGCCCTCTTTGGTTCTGCCTCTGTATGAACCCACTGAGTAGAATGCTAAGGGGTCTTAATATGGGTTTTAGGTTGAAGGCAGAAACAGAAAATGCTCTTATCAATCACTTTTTTTACGTAGATGATATAAAACTTTACACTAATAATAAGGAGAAAATGCATCGAATGATTCGAATAGTTAAAGGATTTAGTGATGATATAGGAATGGAATTTGGTATTGAAAAATGCAAAATGATCCACATCCAGAGGGGAAAAGTAGTGGCCGACAGCGAAGGACTTCAGATAGACGAAACCAGCATCATAGCCAATTTAGACCAAGAACAAAACTACAAATACCTTGGTTACTTACAACTGAAAGGAATTCAGGAGACAGAATTGAAGAAAATCCTGCGAGATAAGTTTCTTCAAAGACTGACAAAAGTACTTAAGTCTCACTTAAATGCTGGTAACAAGCGAAAGGCCATTAACACATGGGCTATTTCAGTATTTATGTATTCTTTCGGCGTGGTTAATTGGTCAAATACAAGCCTTGATGAGGTATCAACATTGTTAAGAACCACACTTACCAAATTTCAATGTCACCACCCGAGAAGTGCAATAGAGAGAATCATCCTATCTCATGAAGATGGTGGAAGGGGTTTCCTGGACATACCGAGTCTGCATTTTTCTCAAATTACAAAGCTGAGAGATTATTTTAGGAATCAAGCGGACACATCGACTTTTATTCGTATAGTGTGTCTAGCGGACAAGAAATATACCCCGCTGAACCTTAGATCGGGTGAGGTTACAATACCACCGAATGTTCTCTCTCGAGAACAGAGCATGGAAGTGTGGAAAGGCAAAAATTTGCACGGAATTCATCCATTTCAAATGTCCCAGAATTTTATCGACGTACAGAGTTCAAACTTATCGCTCCGACGTGGCTCTCTCTTTGCGGAAACGGAGGGTTTCATAATAGCTATCCAGGATAGAGTTATAGCAACAAGGAACTACCGAAAGTTTATATTGCGGGAAAACTTACCGGATGACTTATGTCGGCGATGCCAGAGCGATTCGGAGACTATTGATCATATCATTGGTAGATGCATGAGTCTAGCATCGCATGATTATACCGCAAGACATAACCAGGTAGCAAAAATCATTCACCAAGCCCTGGCGGTGAAGAATAACCTAGTAAAAGAAAGACTTCCGTACTACAATTACGAACCACCACCTGTACTTGAGAACAACAGATGTAAGCTGTATTGGGATAGGCCAATGATTACAGATCGGACGATACGAGCTAACAGACCGGATATCGTCCTATTTGATAAGATTGGGAGGAGAATAACGATCCTTGACATAGCTGTTCCACTCAACAACAACCTTCAGTCGACCCATGGTACAAAAATTGAGAAATACACTGATCTGGCGAACGAACTCAGGACAATGTACCATGTGGAAGGAGTGGAGATTTCGCTAATAGTAATACCGGGGACTGATACCGAAACAGCTTATTGTCCAGTTGAAAAAGCATGGTCTTAAGGACGCACTAGAGACTATGCAGAGATCTGTGATATTGAATACTTGCAACATAGTGCGACGTTTCCTGCAGCAACGAACAGATGCGAATGGGCTAGAACTTGGTTTACGCCCCAACAGAGCCTAATCCCTTGGCAAAGCCCGGGATAGGTAATTTCCAACTTCATAGAAGTTGAGAGATATGAACACAATTCAATAATAATAATAATAATAATAATAATAATAATAATAATAATAATAATAATAATAATAATAATAATAATAATAATAATAATAATAATAATAATGATAACAATTAATAAACTACTATGCTAATATGAAATTTATTTGTTGGGTGGTTAAGCAATGTCTATATGCATTTCATTGGCGCTTTTTACCAAATCGTCAGTAGACTTCAACAACAGTTTTGAAAACTTTCAAACTTCTCAACTTATTAAAAGACTTTTATAAACCATCTGAGAATTATGTTAATAAATTAACTATAAAAATTCACAAATGATTTCAAAAAATCATATTATAATAAGTGTAGTAGGCTATGAAACTTATACAAACCAAGACCCAACAAACAACTTTTATTCGATATGACTCTATTTTATTTTTCTACAGCTTTATACAATTAGAATTCCTTTGGATAACAATGAAAGTATTTATAAGGCAAAATGAAAAATAAAATCTCAATTTAATTGTTAATAAATTAACTATTTGACATACTGTCATTGTACTATTATTATATGAAATTTATGTATTTCATTGGCGCTTTTTACCAAATCGTCAGTAGACTTCAACCACAGTTTTGAAAAGTTTCAAACTTCTCAACTTATTAAAAGACTTTTATAAACCATCTGAGAATTATGTTAATAAATTAACTATAAAAATTCACAAATGATTTCAAAAAATCATATTATAATAAGTGTAGTAGGTTATGAAACTTATACAAACCAAGACCCAGCAAACAACTTTTATTCGATATGACTCTATTTTATTTTTCTACAGCTTTATACAATTATAACTCCTTTGGATAACAATGAAAGTATTTATAAAATCATAAAATCTCAATTTAATTATTAATAAATTAACTATTTGACATACTGTCCTTGTACTATTATAATATGAAATTTATTTGCATATAGAAATTGCTTAACCACCCAACAAATAAATTTCATATAATAATGATAACAATAATAATAAATGTTGTATATTGCTAAATATACATATGTATGTATGTATGTACATACTCATGTAGGTGAGGTGTTAAATAAACTCATATTTTTAGAGATCACAGCTGATATGTATTAAAATATTGTTAATTATTGAAAGAGATACATTAATTAAATTTTAAAAAGCCTACAAATAAGTAAGAACTAAACAGAAGAAATTAAATATCAGAACGATACGTCTCAATATATGATTCAAATTGAATGATACAAAAACACAATTTATTGCCTAGTTCAACCGCGTTTATATATAATTCCACGTACATAAGTACATACATATATGTAGAATGTATGTATGTTTATAATTATTGATGGTATTAACAAGCAATCCTATAAAATGTAATACCAATGCTTTAATACACATGCATATGTAAATATACATGTATGTGGGTATGTATACACACATGGTTGTGGCCGTATGTACGTTTATATATGTAGTATATACATATATATAAAAATACATACACGCACATGATAACCATATACAAGTATATTTGAATAATTCAATACACATTCATGCGTACATTCATACATACGAGAAATATTGATAAATATCTTTAATACAACCATAAAAAAACGATTTAATCATTATTGGAAGAGGAAAATATAAAGCAATACGCAAAATCTGATGAAAATAGCATACAAATGAACTGCGATGAACTCTTAATCAAATTTTGCAATAAAAAATATTCGTTGTGTACCAGAAAGAGGTTTCGGACAATGGTAAATAAAATCGCCAAAAGACCTACATACCAATGTATATATGAATGTATGTATATTAGGGTAGCCGAAAATACAAAAGCATGGAATGTTCGCGCTCCACACCATGATGTTATTCGAATAGTGTTTAAAAATGGTTAGTCCAAATTTGAGCACAATTAGCCAATATTTAGAGATTGCGATAGATTGTTGATTTTTCGAGGTTAGATGGATATATAACATACACTGATGTATTATGGTGATATTCTTTGTATATTTAAAAATAAAAATATGTAATAAAACAAATAAATAATGAATTAATAAAACTGTATATTAAGTACAAATTATCAATGATAATTTATTATATATGTTACTATATTTTAAAATTATCGATAGCCATTTTTGTAATATTAGCTTTACAAACCCCAGGAAATTGCTTTCTATTGTGACCAACTATTCTAAACAAATATTGCTTTTGCTCCTCATTTTTCGTAATTGAGATGTTGGGTCACCAAAGCAACACCTCCGTCTGCACAGTCATTTACAATTTTTAAGAGTCTAGCGTTATCTCTCGTCGAAATAAAAATAGTGTCAACTTTCCACTCTGTAGGTTCCTTTGAAAAAAAAATAAGTGTGCCTTTTCTTGTCCATCATCGCATAGTAAATAAAAAAAACATTGTTGACCTTTTAGTATCGTAGGACTTAGTTGCATTTTTATGGTTATATTATTTTCCGTCCAGTCTCTTTCAGGCATTAGCTTTTGGTGGTAACTGTAGATTTTTTAAAATTTCTTCTTTTAGTTTCATATGTAACTCTGGAATCGAAAAGGCAAGCCCGATTAAATATTCAGAAAAGTACCGCAAATGCTTTTACAGCAGCTTTAAACATTTTTTTATTGGGATAGTTTTTGAGTTGTTTCATTCTAGAATCGGACATATATAAGACTTCAAACAAAATTATTTCGGTAACTGCTTTCCAAGTGCTTCCAACGAGCAAGCTGGCACGCGCCTGCTGCATAAAATTTAACTTTCATTGTTTCTGCTTTATTTTCACCAGCAAGAAAATTTATGAGTATAATATTAATACATTTGCTGTTGGAGTTGAAGCAAGTCACTTGTATAGAATAGAGTATCATCTCCGATTTTGAAGTTTTCTTTATCAATATTTCGGCATTGGTTTTTAAATCTTTTAAATAGTTGCACTTCGGGTCCTCCGGAAAGCATGACCTCAAACATATGATAGCGACAAGCAATCCATATTAGGTCTTTATTTAATCCTACTAACGACAAATATTATATTCACAAATTTTACAAAAAAAAAACCTAACAAAAAAAATCAGTACAATAGGTAACGACAAATATAATTTTTTCAAATTAAACAAATTTAATATTTTTTCCTTCTGACTTGACAAATTATAGCCTATGTGCTATTCTGATGTATAAGCTATATTATTGTAGTTTCATTAAAATCCATTCAGTAGTTTTTGCGTGAAAGAGTGACAAACATCCACATTCACAAACATTCTGCTTTATAATATTAGTAGGATGTAGTATTCAACCAAAGAATCTATAATATAAAGATGTTGCATGCCATATATTTTTAAAATTCAAAAATTTTGTGCTTCTCTATGATGCGGGGGACAAATATGTAGCAACGAAATCCAATGGCTTATTTATTCTCCTTCTAATGTTTTTTGCGTAACTTAATATATTTTCATAGACTCTGTTGTTATGTATGTACATATGTGTATTTGTATATATGTACATACAAACGTACTTATGGCTGTTATTTTTTTTATAATAATTTGGCATAGTATTGCAAAGACCGAAGAAAACTGTCCTTTTCTTGTTTTGCCTTTTCCAACATATGTATATTTTTAATTTCTTTAATGTTTAGTGGCACACTAAACACGGTTCGATGAAAACAACAATTGGTTATTGCCAATAATATTGTTACGCTTTTAGACCTTTTCGTAAAAACGGTTTTATTACTTATCCTTCAAGGATTCGTTTTATTGCATCAAATTAAAACATGGACAAATTAATTTAGAAATATAATGCGGCAACACTTTATTTGTTAGTTTATTTACACGGGTATTCGTACTACTCAACTCTTAGCGATGTTAACACGTCTATATTTGAAATCACACTGACTATCGCTGAGCTCTGGCAGCGCCTTTATATAGCAAAAATGACGTCTGGTAACCTCGCGAAACTTCTGGGCATGGTGGTTGTATTTTACTTGACATGTGTGTTTGTATACATGACAATGCTGACTTGTTTGTTTTGCTTATGGTAACTATGCGTGGTTGTATGTATGAGCGTTCTGTGTGTTGTGTGGTTTTGTTTCTTCTTCTATGTGTATATCTGTATACTTGTGAATCTGTTTAGCTTTATTAGCAGCGAATACTTGCATACAAGATCATTAAGAATAACATCTCTTAGCATTTATGTTCCTATGTTTGTTTTTGTTGTGGTTTACTCTTATTGGCACAGCCTTGAATGATCTTGTATATTCTGGAGTCTTCCATTTCCGTTAATTTGAATATTATCTATATAGTGTTGAACAGGGTTGTAACATTTTGACAACTATAGATTAATTGGCAGTGCTGCCAAGTACATATAACCACATAGTCGTTTTATTTAAATCTATTTCTACTCTTTGTAACAATATTAAGCAAGTATATTTTATTTTATTTTACGAAGTTGAAGGTGAAAGTAGTCCTGAAAAATTGCAGCAAATATTGCACATTAATAATATACACATGTATGTATGTAGATATTAACATTTCGGTGCGAGTCGACATATATTTGTTTCTAGAAAAATGAAATATGTACGTATTCTTTTCCCTACATTAATACAAGCACTTGTAAAGCTCATTTTCTTATGAGTGTGGCCATAGGTCTTTTGGAGCTAAATTTAGCTTTGTTTATTTATGTTTAGATGGAAATATTTCATTTAGCTCTTGGCTTTTTTTCAGTTTTTTTCAACAATATTTTCTTTTTTAATTTCAATATCATGTAATATATTTCCTTGCAGAATCCTTGCTTAATAAATAATTTTATCTCTTTAACTTTTATTTTCGTGCTGAATTTTATGTTGTTATTGACTCAATGTTTCATATTTAAATTTTATAATTTATTTATAATTTTTATACCTACTTATATGGTTACTTATATGGATGGCTTAATATGAAAAGGTCGTATCTCGTTTTTTCACAAAATCGCGTTTTTTGCATATTCTGGCGAAGGACCCTCCAATACACGTTTCTTACAATTTTTTTTTTTTATGTTAACAAATAAAAAAATTGTAAACATTTAAAAAAAGCCCTATCTCATTTGAGAAAATTCTTTGAAGAAAAAAGCCCTAACTCATTTTAATATTAATGCACTTTGTTGATGTGGTTGATGGATTAGTTTTTAAAGCAGCGTCGCTTTTATTGTAACAGTCACAAAAATAACAGGGTAGCAATCAATAGTATAGTATAGAGTCGCAATCAGTAACATAGTTACTCTGCCACTGGGCGAAATAAAAAAGAATGGGTTTTCCCCGAAATTGTGAAATTGTATGAAATTTGCATCATTGTAACATAATAGTGTGGAGAACTGACACTTTAAATAATTGAAGCGTGAAAAATAAATTGAAGTGTCAAAAGTAAATAAAGTTATAATATGAATTGCGCAACAAAAAATATTGCCTCTGGTGCTGTAAATTCAGATGATATTCGCAAAAGGAATAGCGTCGCGAATAAATCAAAATGGAAAGAAAACGTCAACAAAAAGAAAAGAATGGAAGGTGAGCAATATGTGGGCATATCTAACAAAGAACTTTCCCAAAAACCTCCTCGACAACTCGGTGAGTCATGTTCATCACAGTATTGTGTGAAAAGTGCATTGAGAAACTGTTCAGTGTTTTCCGAGGCCACTCGAAAGGAAATATTTAAATTGTTTTGGGAAATGTCCTGCGAACAAAAGCGGATGTATGTTACTGGTCTTATTTAAATTTCGGAGAAAAAAAGTAATAGTTCTGAAAATTCGAGACGAGCATATACAATAACATACTTCCTCAAACAGGATTACAATAGATTACAAGTATGCCGCCACATGTTTCATTCAACACTAGGACTAAAGGAAAAGATGGTTCGAAATTGGATCGACTCTGCCGGTAAACACGGTTCGCAAAATAGCCCCGACAAATCATTAAGTGTGCGCAAGTCTGCTAATCTATCAACAGTAGCAGGTAAGCACAATCAAAAACGACGTTCTTTCTTACAAACATGGCTGGATGAGTTACCAAAAATGGAGTCTCATTATTGTCGGAAAGATTCCAAGAAATTATATTTTCAGACGGATTTTTCTTCATATCAAGAAATTTACCGGATCTACGTCCACGAGTGTGAATCCAAAAAGGAAAATGAGAGCATGAAAATATCATATCCTATTTTTGATGAAATAATGAAGAAATCGAACTATTCCATTTTTAAGCCCAGAAAGGACCAGTGCGGCTTTTGCGTATCTCACAAAGCAAATAATGTATCGGACGAAGATTATCAAAAATATAGAGATGACATTGAAAAAATGCGTGAAGAAAAATACAACGATATTAAAAATGCCGAAGACGGATTATGTGCAGTTTTTTGTATGGATGTGCAAGCAGTGAAGTTGCTGCCTCAAATCAATGCCAGTGCTGCTTATTATAAAATGAAATTGCAACTGCATAACTTCACCATCTACGATATTGTCACACACGATTCAGACAATTATGTTTGGGATGAAACAGATGGCAATCTAGTCTCCTCCGTTTTTGCAACATGCCTTATTAAGCACTTGCGAAATTTCACTGCTCGTTCTCCAAATATACATCACATAATAATTTACTCGGACGGATGTTTTTACCAAAATCGTAATGTTGTTTTGTCTAATGCTTTGCTTGCATTTTGTAAGGAAACGAATATAACGGTTGAACAAAAATATTTAATAAGTGGCCATACCCAAATGGAATGCGATGCAACTCATTCGCTTATTGAAAGAAAAATGTCTAAAAAGCAAATAAATTTGCCATCTCAATTCGTTCAACTTATAAAGGAAGCGCGCAAAGTTCCTACACCTCTACAAGTACATCATTTGCATTATGAGTATTTTTTGAATTATGAAAAAAGTTCACAAGTGTACTCATCTATACGTCTAGGTAAATAATATTGCGCTCTAACTTAATTCTATAGGTACATATGTATACTCAAATATTGTCTTAAATTTTAGGCAGAGTCGTTGGTGAACCGACAGTAAGCATGATACGAGCTCTTGCATATGAACCATCCGGAGTAATTTATTTTAAAACTAGAATAACCGACGACTATGACTTGCTTCCGCAGAGATCAGTCAGAAGAATTATTGAAGAAATTCCCCCCGAAAGTCTTCACAAAGAAAAAATTCCACTAACGAAGAAAAAGAGGGACCACTTGCAGGATTTAAAGAGATTCCTTCCATCAGATTGTCATTATTTCTATGATAAATTACCGTTTAGACACTAATTTTGGTTAAAAGTGACCTATTATATGTTTCTCACCTGAATTTTTTTGTTGAGTTTTTTCATTATTTATAACATGAATTATTTATTTATTTTCTTTTATTAAAATATCTAATTTTCACCTTAGTGTAAAAAAGCCCTAACTTGAATTTTCTTTCAAGAATATGATTAACTAAAAGCCCTATCTTACTTATCTTCATTAATATTAAAAAAAATTGAAAATAAAAGTAGTCATTGTATTTCCTGCTTGTTTTACTAAAAAACTGCGTTCAAAAAGAAACATATTCCCAAATCGTTCCGATTTTATTCAGATTTTTCCTTGTCCTGTAAAGTAGCTAAAAGTTGAGATACGACCTTTTCATATTAAGCCATCGATAAACAGCATTTAAGGTATAAAAATATAGATTTAATGAAAGGTTGGTATTGCAAAGCTATTGGCTTTATTTATACATTTGGCTTTATTTATTGGCTCTAAAATTCCTTCTTCAGCTCGTTTTAGCTCTATTTTAAACCTGATTTAGCTTTATATTTCTTTAAAATCTGCTCACACTGCTCACATACATTTTTTATTAAAAAAATAAATGGAAAACACTCAGAAGCCCAAACATACATATGGATGTACATCTGTATACTTTAAAATATTCTCTCCTTTGATATTTCTCTCCACAAGTTTCTCTGGCTCAGAGTAAAAACTTTTTACTCTCTTTAATGGTAACTATTATAAATCCCATTACCATTTTACTACCGGCAAATCCATGTATGGAAGTGCAACATCTTTATACTATAGAATCTTTGATTCAACCATCTTTTATTTTTTAAAAACATATAATTAATGGTTTCTACTTTTGGGTCGTGTAGAAATTACAAAGCCTGAATACCCAACTATAATTCGCTTAGGCTAGCCCAGGCGGATACATACAATAAAATAATTTGCTTTCCTAACTTTTTTAAGTTTCGTTAAATTTAATTTTCGTACGCATAGAGAGAAACTGATTGCACTTTCCTTAAGCGGATTACTGTTTATTAATTGTTATTGACAATTATTTTTAGATATACGCATACCGAAATTATAGAAAATTTTATAAATAACGTTAAAAACCATTATAATCGAAATGTCAAGCAGAAGGCGTGGAAAGAAATTTTGGAAAGGGCACAAAAGTGGTAAGTAAATATGCATTTCTTTAATAGCAAATGTATTTAATAATTTAAAAATTTTTTTTTAAGGGGAAGATTGCAAGCACAGGTGGAAGCTGCAGCGCGAACTGAAGAAGATGGAATCTCCATCAGGTAGCGGCATGTACCACCTGGAAAATTGGATATTTCTTCAGACTTTAATGTTTTTAAAAGACTCCCTCGCTCCATGGTGCTAAACAAAGTTGTTTAACTCTTCGTAAATGTATATATTAAAATGTAATTTATAATTTCTAGAACTCGCTACAACTTTGAAGAGGTATAATATCAGAACCTCTTCTTTGTATAGACGACAGCATGCATGTGCCATCAATGCCAGCAGCTTCATTCAAGAAAAAGCAAAGTGAGCTGGATAGTATCTACCAAAAGTTTGAAGAGACTATTGAAAAAATAGAATAATCTTTTCGAAGTGCATTGAAGGCAACTCTTTAGACGATGCTTTCTTTACAACAGCGGATTGGCTCATGCAAGAGTTGCCGGAGGCTATCAAAGAAGACTGTCAATCACACACGCTGCAGGAACTCTATGGTTTGAGGCGGGGGCATAAACATAATTAATTTTTTTGGGTATGATATTTTTTAGTTTAAGTATACATACAATGTATATAGTCAATGAAGACAATTTTTGTTTCTTAATGTAACATTTAATTTAATTTTTAATTAATGAAAAACTTTTGTGATTCTTTAGTGATACGTTTGAATTTTACTTTGTTGCGGACTTAAATAGCTTTTATTACATAGATAATACTATTTTCGATACCACACCGCCATGTTCCTTCGTGAAGGTCTCGAGTTACATATTTTTTCCCAGAATATGTAGTTTGTGGCAAAGCCACATCGCCAACAAAGAAATGTGGAAATTTTAACTGAGTATTTGGCAAAGCTTTAGGCAGAGGAATGGGCAGAATTTTATTCAGCAGACTTTTGCCAAATTTAGTAAGATGAAAAATGCATACATAAAATAAAACAGAGTTAAATTAATTTGCAAGTATTTATAAAAAAACACATTTCTTATCACCATCACTCTGACTTTTATAGGCTCCAGTATCAATGTGTAAAAGTCGATATAGAGCTAATAATACAATAGAAAATATTTTTTATAGGAGACCATTGTAGGGTAATATGTTTCCCGCCCACAGTGCCTATACGGTGGGCAAATTCCACATCAGCTAGAAGTCTTCAGCAGTTTGCATGAATTCAGTTTTATTTGGATCACTCCAAAATGTCTCAGTTGTCTCAAGAATAATCTGCCGAACAGTTTCCTTGCCCAACTTAAATGACCATTCCAGCTATTGAAAAGATAAATGTCTTTTTGAACACACATAAAATATTATTGTTAATCCCCAATTTTCAATAAAAATACTTAAAGCAGTGCTACGGCCAGCCGATATTCTGGCTGCACTTTCTCTCAGCGAATTCTTTTGAAGAGACAGCTTCACAAGTTCCTTCATCATTAGAAACGTCCTAACCAGGAATCCATTTTTTTTCTACCACGATTAATTTCCCTGACTGAACAGGAGCGTTTTCTTTCACCCTCCATCCAATGCACAATTCATTAATTGTAATGTCCCTAAATATTTCAACTTTTCATAAATTTTTTTAATTCAAATATTTTGTGTTTAGCGTTTGTTAATGTTTATTTTACGTCAAAGTGCATTTATATATTTTCCACAATTAACGACATGTAGTCAACCACTTGCACACACCTTTGTATTGTTTAGCAATTTTTCCATTTATTCTTTTATTGCTATCTAAATTGGTACATATGGTAATATGTACATATATTTATGAATTGAACATATATATGTACATGTCCTTATATTTTATGTATACATACATGCATACATATATAAAAAATTAATTTTTCTAAATGTACATTTTATTACAATTGAGTGTAGTAAGTACTTAAAGTCAATAAGTATAATAATTCAAAGAATGTTTGCTTTTTTCCATACGTCTTTTACAGTCTTTCCGTCGAGTTTTGACACTAGCCTAAGCACAGAGTTTATTTACAGTGTGACCATAATCAATACAACATATTTTAATATTATCATAAAAATTAACTGAATTGAAATATTTTGTATGCATTATTTGTCCGCCAAGTGTAAAAAATAACCAACATTTTCAATAATCACCTGATATATTTATAAAATATAAAAAATATGTCGATTATATAGTGCGAAAAAGCTTTTGAACATTTTATTATGAGCAATACAGCAAGTTTGTGAATATTAATAAATTTTTTGTGAAAGTCCTTTTTCCATTTTAGTTTTTTTTTAACAAATGCAAACGTTTTGTAATACTGTACTATTAATGTAATAAATTACTTTATTTTAACAATCCCTAATTATAACAATATGTATATAATTTCTAAATAAAACTCGGTAACCCCATACTGAACCTGTACATTTATAACTGTTTCACCAAAATGATTTCTTCAGGTTAAAATTTCATCATTAATAATATGGTCTGAACTTGACGTATGTTTAACGAAAAACTAGTACGGAGATCTGCATAGCAGGCTAAATCATACCTTTCGCTCTGACTATCAGAAAGACTGAGATACATAAATTGTTAAACGGAAAGTTGTAAAGTTATTTTGAATAAAAAAGTTTATTAACAAATATTTTGATATTTAATTGGCAAATGCAACGATTCTTAGTTTAGTTGAAAAAAAAAAATATGTATCTATGTAGAAAATTATTTTAGTTATTCCTATTATAAAAAAAAAGTAAAAGTGCTATAGGAGCGCTCTGCTCTGCCGAATCTTATATACCCTTCAGCAACGTACGTCTGGCATTACATATATTTATAAATACCGATTTTGTGCTTTCTAATTTATAAAATAGTTTCAGTAAGCGAAAAAAACAACTTCAGTTGAATTTTTTTGTTACTTTTAAAAATAAAATATATTCAAAATTTCCCACCCCAGGAAACGAAATTTTAATTTTTCAAATTTTTTTTACCAGTACAAATCTTCATAATGTGTAAAGCGGTTTTATTTAAGGATATATAACAATTTTAACCATTTTGGTAACTTTCTTGTAATACAAAATATTGCAAATATCCAACCCTGGAATCAAAATTTTGATTTATTTTAAATATTTGATACGAGTTTTGTTTTTGCTGAATAAAAATATGTTTTAATTAGTTGCCTTTTTGATTACTTTTGTGTATAAAAAATCAATTTCCCACCCCTGAAACGAAATTCTAATTTGCTTTGTGTTTTTATACCAGTGATAACCAAGCCCCGAACGCACGCGCTCAAACACATTATGTGATTGTGTGCGGTCACAAACAGTAGCTGCGGTCGCTGTCGAATTGTACACTGCGTAACAATATTAAATATTTCTCATTAAACTTTCGAAAAAAAAAACAATTCCGTGTTTTTTTTTTGTCAAATGTCCACAGAATTCTTACAATATAAATTTATATTATGCTGAAATATATTGAGTAGGGGGAATTGTATGAACATTGCAATTATAAGTTATGAAGTTAAAAGTTTAAGAAGTTTTTAAAATTTCATATATATATATATATATATATATATATATATATATATATTTCGGCTTTATGAAGTTTATTTCTCAGCAAGTCTTCTAATTTTGTGTCGGTTAATCTATTCCTATGTTTAATTTTAATATAGAAAATATTAAAAAAGCATTATTAATATAGAAAAATTTTCGAAATTATATGTGGATGCAAACATCGAATAAAGCTTATATATTTTAATTGTGCTATTCGGATATTGTTTTATGCAAATTTGCTTCCAAAATTCTCTGCCCGTCGCCAAAGGTAATGTATCATCTGCTAGCATTTCTCTTATTTCTTTTTGAATAGCAGGGCTTTGATTTTCTACTTCGTAAGCTATAGTGTTGTTGTGCAAGTCAATAATCGGTAATATTTTATTAAAATCTTCAAATCTATTGCTCATATTGTTTAATATCGTTTCATTTGTTGTGAGAAATTTTCGAAATAAGGAATCTGAAATAGGTAAATTTAGTGATGCAGTTTTCGGCAGTGATGTTAAGTCTTTATTTGTTAATTTTGTATTTAATATTTGTAATTTTCTTTTGAAATGATTTATCATTTAGAATAGATAAAAAATGTGTTTATTTTCGCCCTGCAATAGAAGATTCAGTTCGTTAAGTTTATTACAAAAGTCACTAAGAAATGCTAGTCTTATCAGAAATCGTTATCGCTTAAATGTGATACAAATTTTTTACAATCTGGAGACTCATCCACTTTTAAGAACTCTAAAACTTCCTCGCGGAGTTCAAAAAACCTTTCCAGACTCCTTCCTCGGCTAAGCCACCTTATTTCCGTATACAACAATATATCAGCGTAGTCAGCTTAGATCTCCCCTTTGTACACATATTTTCATTACATCATTCAAGTATAAATATTTAGCAAACAGGGCTTGCTAATGTATTATGCAATGAAATGATGGCACTTCAATATCTTGCATTAAATACGCAATAAAGCCCTTCTTACCACCATTACCTTTGCTCCGTTATTACAGACAGCACTTAATTAACTTTGGTCCTCAATTGAAAAGTCTTTTTGTTAATAGCTTCCCACAATGTTTTCCCATTTACATATTTAGTTATTGGAACTAAACCCCAAAAATCCTAATAAATAACAAAATTTCCACGCACTGTTTTGAAATAAACTATTAAGTGACTAGTATTACTTATGTCAGTACTCTTATCTAAGGTAATAGAAAAAAACAATGACTCTTTAAAGCGTTTCTGCACAGCCATAAAGAAAAAACTACTTATTTTTATACTACGGCGCATAATAGTTGATAGATAATGGAATCGCTTCAGTCAATTGAGCGAGGTGAATCTTTCATTCAATTGAGCGTTTTTAGCTCAGTTGATTCATTAGATCTGTCTATTTCAGTAGCTCTTTCCAGTGATGTTTCAGTTTGTATGTCAAAATCCATACGAAAAAAATTAATTAATTCACACACATGTGCTAATGCATACAGAGATGTAGTGCTCTTTATTTATAGAGTTGCCAGCTACTGAAATGAGCTATTGAATGAACTGAGCTAGTGAAACAACTGAATAAACTGAAGTACTGAAACAGCTGAGCTACTGAATGAATTAATTCAGTAAAGTGAGCAGAGCTAAAAAGAGCGCTCACTCAAAAGAACTGTTTTGTACAGCTCTAGTTGACGCACCGAACGACAACTGAAGATTGAAAAACGCTCTGTAAAATAGAAAACACAGAACTTGTGTTTTCTTTGTTTTCATAAGTGCGTATGTATTAGTTTTGTTCTGCTAGTGCGGGATTGAAGCCGGATGAAAAATTATGCCAGAAAATAGCCAATCCCCTCACCGAAAATGCCATATTGTGCCAACACAATTGTGCTCGTGTATAGATGCGTAGTCGCAAATAAATAAAAAATCAGATAGACAGGCAACATCACAATTAAGAAACAAACACGCACTAATACGAAAGACGAGAAAACCACAGCAGAAACAATAGACGTGTACCCATGCACGCTTCAAGTAACGTTTTTCCAGAAATTCCCTTTAAATTTTTAACGGGTTTTGATTTTTTGTTTCTACCTGTAGCACCACTTGTTATAGATAAAACGTTTTGACCATAAATTGTTGAGATATGTTCGTTATTAGACGCAGTTGTAAATGTCAACATATACATTATGAGCAAGCGATTCCGAAAAAAACTGTTTTATACCTTTATACTAAGGGTAAACTAAATTATAAACTCAAGTACTTTTCCATCTCAAATCCGTCTTTCATGAAAGGGATCTGATAAAAATACTTCATAAATGAGCACAACAGAAAACACATGTTTTACTTAAAAAATATTTGACCTTTTGTCAGAAAAATTGCTCTGGTGGTCACGGTCGGATAGTGACGGTTATTCAATGGGTATATTAGTGTGGAGGAGAGTTTGGACTATAAAATGTACTAATCTATTTACGAACTTTAGATGCTTTATGAATTGGGTGGATTTAGGAAAATTTGGGCTTCAAAATAAATAAAAAAAATATTAATTTCAAATAGTTGTAAACATCTATTTGCTACTAGTATAGATAACAAGTTGGGCAAGTATACAAAATTTATTTTGTTGCCAGCTACTGAAACAACTAAGCTATTGAATGAACAGAGCTAGTGAAACAACTGAGTTACTGAATAAACTGAAGTACTGAAACAACTGAGCTACTGAATGAACTGAAACAACTAAATGAACTGAATGAATTAATTCAGTAAAGTGAGCGGAGCTAAAAAGAGCGCTCACTCAAAAGAGCTGTTTTGTACAGCTCTAATACTGATGTTTTGAAAGGAACAAAGTTGGTGTATACTATGAATTGCCGACCGTGCCTAGCGAGGCTATGGAGTGGCTATCACTGTTTTATACCAATGTGAACATCTTAGTCACTTTCATTTAGCACAAAATATTGCATCTATCCAATCCTGGAATAGAAATAAAATTTTTTTTTAATTTTGAAACCGATCTTGTTTTGCTTAAATTAAAAACTATTTTTAATTAGTAAAAAATAAACGAAGTTAGTTGCTTTTTTGTTAACTTTATATATAAAATAAATTTCAATTTCCCATCCCTGGTAGCGAAAATTAATTTTTTTTTTGCTTTTTTACCAACGTAACTCTTAATGAGGCATGAAATTGTTTTATTAAAAAAAACTTAAAATTTTTAACCATTTTGATCACGTTCAGGCACCATAAAATATATCAGTTATCCAACCCTGGAATCAAAATTTTGATTTTTTTTTAAATCTTGAAATCAAATTTGTGTTTTCTAAGTTAAAAATTTTTATTATTAGGAAATAAACGACGTTAGATGACTTTTTGATTACTTAAATGCATAATAAAATTTAAATTTCCGATCCCTGGAAGCGGAAATTCATGTTTTGTTTTTTTTTTTATCAAGACAACTCTTAATGAGGCATAAAACAGTTTTATTTAAGAAAAACTTTATATATATATAACAATTTTGGTCACTATTATGTCTCACAATACATTGCAGTTATCCAAACCTGGAATTTAATTTTTTTTTTTTTAATTTTCGATACCAATTTTGTTTGAAAGAATAAAATACTAATTTTAATTAATAAAACCCCGGCCTTAGTGTCCTTTTGGTTTATATATGTATATTTCCCACCCCTGGTAGCGAAAACTAAATTTTGTTTTTGTTTTTCTACCAATGCAAGTCTTCATGATGTATAAAACGGTTTTATTTAAGAAAAAGTTAAAATTCTTAGGGATTTTAGTTATTATATGTACCACAAAATACCAAACGCCAAAAAAAATCAATATTATACCCTGGAAGCTAAAATTAATTTTTTTTAAAATTATTTTTTACCAATGCAAATCTTCATGATGTATAAAGCGGTTTTATTTAAGAAAAACTACACATTTTTAACCATTTTTGTCACTTTCACGTACTGCAAAATATTGCAGTTATCCAACCCTGGAATCGAAATCTTAACTTTTTCGATACTAATTTTGTTTAGCTAGAATAAAAAAATAATTTTAACCAGGAAAAACCGAGGTTAGTTGCTTTTTGGTTATGTTAATGTACAAAAAAATTTTGATTTCCTAACCCTGGATGAAAATTTTTAATTTTTAATAATTTTTTTTTTCAATGCAAATCTTCATAATGTATAAAACGGTTTTAGTTAAGAACAAATTCTTAAACGTTTTAGTTATTATATGTACCACAAAATACCGAATGTAACAAAAAAATTTTAATTTCCCATCCATGGAATTTTTTTTTTATTTTTTTAGTTTTAAATAAACAATTGAGGCTTCCCAAAGCAATAGGTTCAATTTACAAATAAACAAAAAAGTAATTGGTTTTCGGTGTTAATTTTGCGTCGAGATATAGGTGTAAGCTTCCCAGCTCTGGAACCGTCTTTCCGATTTTTCTGAATTTCAATACTGCTCTAATCCATCGGTCCAAGAATGAAGCTTTTCTTGGGGCTTGGAGAAACCGATTTTACGTACAGACAGACAGACATCGCTCAATCGTCATCGCTATTTATAAGGATCCAGAATATATATACTTTATGGGGTCGCATATTGATATCGAAGAAATTACACACGGAATGACAAGCCTAAATATACTCTTTCACTTTTTTGTGAAGGGTATAAAAAAAAAAATTTGATAACATTGTGGCTGAACTAACAGGAAGATGGACTTCATAACAAGCATTTGTGTTTGTGACTATTCAAAGCAGAAAAAATAGAAACCACTATCACAATTATATCCAAATATCACATTCAACTGTTAATAATGTTTTTATTATATTTTTTGTATTTAGAGCGCTAATGTTTAAATACGAATGATCAAACAAAGAAAATTAAGCGATTACAAGTTAAAAATCAACCCCGAAATAAAAATATACATGAATTATAAATCACGGTCTGTATGCTAGAGGATTTTAGGAGATACTTTGAAAGAAAGATAAAAAATATTAATGAATTAAAATTCATCAAATAAATTGGGCCTTATTTTTCTTAACATAATGTTACGTTTTTAGACCTTTTCTTAAAAACGGTTTTATTACTTATCCTTCAAGGATTCGTTTTATTGCATCAAATTAAAACACGGACAAATTAATTTTAGAAATATAATGCGGCAACATTTTATTTATTACTTTAGCGATGTTAACACGTCTATATTTGAAATTACACTAACTCACTGAGTTCTTACAGCGCCTTTATTTAGCAAAAATGACGTCTGGTAACCTCGCGAAACTGCTGGGCATGGTGGTTGTATTTTACTTGACATGTGTGTTTGTATACATGACAATGCTGACTTGTTGTTTTGCTTATGGTAACTATGCGTGGTTGTATGAATGAGTGTTCTGTGTGTTGTGTGGTTTTGTTTCTTCTTCTATGTGTATAACTGTATACCTGTGAATCTGTTTAGCTTTATTAGCAGCGAATACTTGCATACAAGATCATTAAGAATAAAATCTCTTAGCATTCATGTTGCTAAGTTTGTTGTTGTTGTTTATACTTATTGGCACAGCCTCTAATGATCTTGTATATTCTGGAGTATTCCATTTCCGTTAATTTGAATATTATCTATATAGTGTTGACCATGGTTGTAACATTTTGACAACTATAGATTAATTGGCAGTGCTGCCAAGTACATATCGCCACATTGTCGTTTTATTTAACTCTATTTCTAATCTTTGTAACAATATGTTTAGGTCAACAAATTTTACTTTACTTATAAACAATTAATTTTTTATTTTTTCAGATCTAAAGAGAGCATCAAGCAGTCAGAAACTTCTGTTTTGGTTAGCGGTAAGTTACATGAACATATTTATTGTTTCTTTTTATCAAGCGTATATTTAAAAGGTGTTCACTTGTTCGCTTTTCTTCGACTCTCACGAATGATTATATCTTTAAATTGTTTATAAATGTGGCAAGCACTTGGTTGTTTTAAGGTTGTTAGATATATTTAATAAAAATAAGCCTCTTGCATCGTTTCTTATATTTTATAAGACAATCCACATATTTAATTAGCTTTTAAATTTCATTGATTTCACTTCTTATTTTCTTTATTATCAAAATGCTAATACATTTACAAAATGGAAAATCTTACGAAGAAGTTTGGTTGCCATTTGTAACGAATTTAGTTCTCATAACTACGAAATAATAATACTGAAACAATTTTTTTCAATATAACAAATTAACGCACAGTTATATTTTTGTAAATACTTAGGATGGTACTAATATATTTACAAACTACTTTTACATACATATATGAATTTGGGGAATTCGCGCTATGTGCTATTTTGTGATATTGTCAAAAACTCATAATAATTTAGACCAGTTTAAAAAAGTTCTTGTTGTGCTGCATACAAAAAAGTCATAAAGTAATAGCACTCTTTCAGGTATGACTCAATTTATTTATTTATTTATTTATTTTTCTATTGTATATTATGATGTTAATTATTATATATATATATATATATATATATATATATATATATATATATGATAATAGTTAATTTATTAAAAGCTAAATTGAGATTTTATTTTTCATTTTACCTCATAAATACTTTCATATAAATATAAATATAAATATAAATATATATGTATATATATATATATATATATATATATATATACATATATATATATATATATATATATATATATATATATAAAGCCATATATATATATATATAAAGCCATATCGAATAAAAGTTGCTAGTTGGGTTTTGGCTTGTATAAGTTTCATAGCTTCAATAAAATGCATACTCGTATATATAATGGTTAGCCACACAACTAATAAATTTCATATTATAATAGTACAATGACAGTATGTCAAATAGTTATATATATATATATATATATATATATATATATATACATACATCTATATATATTTATATATATATATATATATATATATATATATATATATATATACATACATCTATATATATTTATATATATATATATATATATATATATACATACATCTATATATATTTATATATATATATATATATATATATATATATATATATATATTTATATATATATATATATATATATATATATATATATATATGTATACATACATCTATATATATTTATATATATATATATATATATATATATATATCTATATATACATATATATATATATATATATATATATATATATATATATATATATACATATATATATTTATATATACATATATACATATACATATACATATATACATATACATATATATATATATATATATATATATATACATATATATATATATATATATATATATATACATACAAATATATACATATATATATATATATATATATATATATATTTATATATATATATATATATATATCTATATATATATATATATATATATATATATATATATATATAAATATATATATATATATATATATATATATATATAGATATATATATATATATATATATATATATATATATATATAGATATATATATATATATATATATATATATATATAAATGTATAGTCGAAACTTGAAAATTCTTAAGCTTCTTGGGGAAAATTATAATTTTACTACAGCATACTAAAATTCATTCAAAGCACAGCAGAAAAAAAAAACAGGAACAAAGTCAAATATTATATTGCAGTTGACATTAATTTTTAATACCAAACTTAAAATTGCAATCAGGCAAATATACCACGGTATTTTGGACCATGCGATATTGTTGAAGAGGCTCCAATTCGGCTTTGGCGAATCTTATATACCCACCACCAACGTACGTCTGGCATTACATATACATATATAAGTACATCCTTGCATGAAGCATGGTTCATTTATTCTAAGCTGTATTGCAATCTTTAGTCAATTTTGTTTTTTAATACTTTTAGGCATAAAAAATATTTCAATTTCACAACCATGGAAACGAAATTTAAATTTTTTTTACAACTGCAAATCTTCATGATGTATAAGGGGGTTTTGTTTAAGAAAAACCTAACATTTTAAAACATTTAAGTTATTACATGTACTAAAATTTAAGTTATTACATGTACATAAAATTTTCTTACTACAGTGTTCAACTATGTATAGCTACAAAACAGATTTTGAGTTAGAAGGGTATAATAAAAATGTGTATTCATAAACCTTTAATAACGCTAGATTAGCAATAAAACATTTTTACCAAAAAAAAATCATAAATTTTTTTTTCTAAGAGCTTAGAAAAGAAATAAAACAAAGAAATATCACTACAAATAATTAAAGGTAAATTAACAAAGAGCGAAAAATTATACTAAAAACCTACGTTTGCTGATCTTAAAGTTCGACAAGTATTTGAATACGCAGCACTCAATAACATTGATTTATTTGAAGACACAATTTCACAACATAAGCAATAAATGCAAGACGGAACAAAAAATTAAAAAAAAAAAAATTAAAAGAAAAAGCGCCAACAACTGATAGGACGAAAATTAAGTATGCTGGTAGGAAGGGACAGCTGATATATCAACGATCGTCTCTATAATTTTCAATTAAAAACAAATTTTTTTGCAAAAATTAATATTACTTACGTATTTTAGAAACCATATTTATTACATCTATTTTTATTTAAAGACTTTTGTTTACAAAAGTAACAATGTTTTTACAATGAAAAAAAAAGGATATAAGAGCAAAATGTCACTATATCAATAGCTTAAACTAGAATATTGGCTAATATAAAATTTTTCAGAGACTTTTTAATGCTTTAATAGGCTATTAATTGTTTATGAATACGTATTAACCGATTTTTGACTATTAATATGTTATTAAATCCTCAATAATTATTTATGAATTAACTGGGTGAATGTGTAAGAAAAATTTTCATTTCGCGTCCCAGGAGAAAATTTGTTATATTTTTTTTTAGTTTTTAATAGATACTTGAGGCTTCCCAAAGCAATATTTGGTTTTTGGTATTAATTTTGCGTCGAGAAATAGGCGTAAGTTTCCCAGCTCTGGAACCGTATTTCGGATTTCAATACCACTCCAAGAACGAAGACTCTAGCTCCTCAGGGGCTTGGGAAACCTATTCCACGTACAGACAGACGGATATCACTCAATCGTCATCGCTATTTATAAGAATTCGGAATATATATATATATATATATATATATATATATATATATATATTTATATATATTTATATATATATATATATATATATATATATATATATATATATATGTATATATATATATATATATATATATATATATATATATTTATATATATATATATATATATATTTATGGGATATATTAGTTACATACGATATGACAAACCTATATATACCCTTTTACTTTTTTGTGAAAGGTATAATAATACATACAATTAAATATAAGTTACTTTAATGGTGTTTTCTTTTCTACAAAAATATACTACATTTCCATGTAAAAAGAGTAATTTCGTGTTCGTTTCTTAAAAATGTTTTGCTCTATAAAAGGTAGTGTGTTTGAATCAAAAAGTATCTCCCTCAATAATGGTGAAAGGCATTGCACTTTATACCACATACAAATCGACAGTGTTGGTAGTGCCCTGAAAGTAATTGACTTTTGTTTATTAATAGTGTTACCAGAAGAATTTGGAAAGAAATCGCCTAGAATTACTAAGTAAAAAGATTCATTTTAAAAGTTAATATCTTTACTGCTTTATATAACAACTATGAGGAAACATTACATTAAGTGATATTAAGTCTTACAGGATTCGGAGTTTTGAAATTGCGCTCAAAAAAGTCTTTATATAAAAAAATCGTTAAAGCTTCGAGTCGATAAACTGGCAGCCTGCAACCAATTTTTACTATTTTTAAAGTTTATGAAAACAAACAAAAGAAAATTTTTAACAGTTCTAACCGTCATATATTGCCGCATCAATTATATGTGCAGAAATGGCAATTAGTCAATTGCTAGATTCATCCTCCTCTTGTGATGAGGACGAAATTTTAAATTTATTGACATTTCTCCACAAATTGTGTTTTGTTCTAGTGAAATAACAAATTGCATTATTACAGGGTTGGCAAAATATTTTATGCGTGCACCTTTTAACAAGGTGACATTTTTTGTGCAGAAAAGAAAACACCATAATTTACTTTGCTAAAGGCCCAACTATAATGTGGTTAGGCTAGCGCTATCGAAATAATTTTTTTTTTAGGCCCCTGGTAAGATACTTGGGTCTAACTGGCCCTTCAAACTATGTTTCCACTAAATTATTTAATATTCTTCATTATGGTATAACCACAATTGCGACGAACGACGAACTCCTCATAGCTAAATGCTATATGCTATAAACGCAACTGAAACAAACGACGACTTTTTCGAAAAAAATATTCGCCGTTAAAAATAAACCTAATTTACATAATATGTAAAATAAAACACATAATACGCCGAAGAATAACGTTTAACGTTTTTTAGTGTGTAGCAAATAAAATAACTTTTTGCTGTAGGAACTGTATTTCTTTTTTATTTTTACAGCATACCCTCTTTCCTAATTATATAATATATTATTTTAATTGGTTTTTGCTATTATTTTATGCTTTTTTTTAATATGGTCACACTTTTTGTTTATATTTTTCCAATATATCGGTTATTTAAGTATCTAAATAGTGGTATAAACACAATTGCGACGAACTTCGCACAGCACGAAGAACTTGTCATCAATAATTCGTAATTTAAATTCGTCGATTAAGATACAATTAGAGCGAAAATCACAGCTGTTAATGTCATTTAAAATTATTTGTTATTTAGATAAAAAAATAAATACTATATTAGAAAAACAGGAACAAAAAGTGTGACCATATCATTATGTAATTTTTTAATTATATATTTTCCTTCAGTAAAAACTAATATACTTACATATTATTTTAGAAACTAAGAAAAAAATAAAGCACGCTCTGTAAGTAAATATATCAAGCACGCAACAAAATTAAATTAAATTATTTGAATAAATTGCAATTAACGCAATTAAACTGTTTATTAATCCAGGATATTTCTTCCTCAGATGCGAAAAGCAGTCTGGCCAGATAATATTAAATCATTAAAGCTATTATTCATCGTTAGACCTTATCAAATAATGTACTCTTTCCATTGTGAAAAAGTCGGAACAGGTTTAATATTTCACAATTGAATTGAAACATGCGGATTTGATTATTAGCAAATACATACGTACACATATGCATCCATACGCACGGATGTACTCGTATATTAATTCTGACTTATTTTTGGATGACTGACTCCAATCATTTTTTGTCCATGGCGCACAGTGGACCATTTCGCGAGAAGTCGGCCAAAACTCATTTTTTTTACTATCACCAATTGTAAAATGTAAAAGTTCATTCGAAAGTAGACGTTTGTATACCTCAGGAACCAAAAAATTTAAACTTTATTTTAACTATATCACAGTGAACAGGGTGATTCAAAATAGACATTTTCGTTATTTCGCTAAAATGAAAATTTTCGTAATAAGTTTTAAGTTTTTAAAAATCTATAACTTTTTTGTTTGAAGAGATTTTTAAACAAAATATATTTTATGTAATTCCCTAATTCGTTAGCTATACTATAAGCAAATAATATTTTATAACTTTTTGAAATACATTTTATTTTTTTATCTTTTTTAAAGGTCCGAAATTTTCCTAAATCCTCCCACTTAATAGAGCATAAAGTTCGTAAAAGTTCGTTTAGAGACCAGTATCATATTATAGTACGAACTCTCTCCTTTACATTCCTGTACCCGGCATGATCCAACCGTGAGCACCAGAGCAATTTTTATGATACAAGGTCATATATTTTTTAGTAAAATATGTGTTTTCGCTTGTGCTCATTTTAGAAGTACTTTTTTATCAGATCGCTTTTATCAGATGGGAAAATATTTTGGTTTTTTTTATAATTTACCCTTATAATAAAGATAATAAATAGTTTTTTTCAGAATTGCTTGATTATAGTGTTTATATGTTATATGTTTATATTCACTACTGCGTCTAATAAGGAACATATCTGAATTAATTATGGTAAAAACAATTGATATATAACAAGTGCTGTTACAGATAGAAGTAGAAAATCAAAACCCATTAAAAGCTAAAAAGGGAAATTCCTGGAAAAACGATACGTCAAGGGTTCACGTCTATTGTTTGTACTGTGGTCTTCTCATCCTTCATATGGGCGCGTATAAACGTGTTCGTTTCTTGATTGTGGTGTTACCTATCTACCCGAATTTTTTTGTTGTTTATTTGCCAGTAAGATTATTTAAAGTAATGTCTTCATAATTGTTATTCCTTACAATTTCAACAATGATTTCAACAGTACACCTGCAGGGATCTCGCCGATATTTTCTTTTAACAATATGATTTACACGTTATTGAATTGCATATACCAGGCAATAAAATTTTTAAAATATACAGTACAGAAAAAAGTGAACTACACAAACAAAAAATTTGAAATTTTTGAAAAGAGATTAATATCACGCTATATATAATGCTCTTATCACAAGAAAAGGATGTACGAACGTAACCATTAATGGTTGTCTCAGGAACTTGTTTTCGATATTATGTCTACAAATACCAAATGTGGGAACTGTTTCCCAAATGTGGAACTGTTTTGCGGGTCGACCAGCAAAAGCGAATTGATGAATGTAGTGACAGAATTCGAAGACACAAACTTCAGAATATCAATGAAGAAATATTTCCAATAATCATCAAGGACTAATTTTTGCACCAAATTCAACCAACACAAAATAAGAAATTGAAAATTGGGATAATTAAACCAGTAATAGAAGCAAGCCCAAGGCGCAGAAAGAGGATTTTCAAAAATATTTCTACACCGAATGAAGACAGGAAATTTACTCCAGAAGAGGTGTTAGCATTATTTTTGGATTTAAAATTTTTTAAAAACTAGTATAAATAATTGAGAAAACTGGTCAATTAAAAGAATTCCGGGACTTTCCCAGAGTGTCAAGAAAATGTTTACCCCCACAAACTGCCATAACTGTCACTTTCATTTCAGCAAAAATTAAATTGCAAGATCTTGAACCCACTGCCGAACGGTTGTTAAATACGCTTGATGCTGGTCGCTTGAAAAAAACTTGCAAATAACAGCATTACTTTAAATTCTAAATGGGGATGTGATGGGTCCTCTGGTCTAAGACAATAAAAGCAATGCAATGCCGAATATACTCGTACATCAGATGCTGACTTATACATGGTATCTTTCGTTCCATTGCGCTTAACAAAAAGTTATACCGGGTTAGAGTCTTCAACCAGCAGAGCAGCAGAAATTGATGTATGGAAATAGAAATGCCGTCATCAACAAAGTATTGCACACCAATAAAATTTACATTCAAAAAAGAAACAAAAAATGTCATAGCTGAAGAAGTCCAAAAAAATAAAAGATTAAATTGATGCCCTTCAACCTGCTGTATTTACAGTTGATGATCAGGAAATCGAAGTAAATGTTAAAATGTATCTCACAATGATTGATAAAAAAGTTGCACAAGCTTTAACTGATACAAAAGCATCGTCAAACTGTGTTATATGCCAGAAGACATTAAGTCAACTAAGGTATCCCATTCCAGACGATAGTTTTAAGGCGGCATACGTATTTGGATTGTGCCCTCTTCATGCGATTTTGGGGCATATTCTTAGATTAGGTTATGATTTAGATATTGGCCCGCAAGGCGAAATAGTGAAAAAAGTAAGGAAAATGAAGAAAATAGAAAGCAAAAACAAAACAACAAATTCAAATTCAACTACTTCTAAATGACGAAAAAAAGTTTTTAGATTTTATGTACATACATTAAACAATTTTTACTTTTTTTATGACAAATTTTGTCATAAAAGTTTACATATAATGTCCATTATGAAATATGCTTCTTCACTAAAAGCTTTTTATCTAAAGTAAATTTAATGAATGTTTGTTTTGTTTATACTACTTAATTAATTAAATTTTAACTTAAACTTTTTCGAAAAACGAGCCTTTGACCATTTGTATTAAAAATTTCACAGGGTCATAGGATAGCACTTTCTGACAAATTTTTTATTTTTTAGTAAGTATAAGTTGTAAATTTGATTTAAAATATCACGCTGTGTGTAAAACAAACTTTTATAAGTTTTAATATGTCAATTTTGTACCAAAAATAGCAAAATATTAAATTTCATTTAAAATCCATCATAACTATTTTTCCAATTTGTCGATTTCAAATATTTGTACATTAACTTAAAGCTTATAGTCTCATCTACAAAACGTATCGAAATTCGAATCCGGTAAAGAGTTATATGTTTTTGACCGCCTTCTCGCGAAATGGTCCATTGTGTGGCGGTATGTATATATATATGTACGTACAAGGGCAAATCAACATGCTTATCATATATAAATGACATACATATGTATCTACATATGTTTGTATATTATCAAAATCTGTCAACTATTGAACAATTTATTTATGTATATCAAAAATAATAAACACTGTTATTTCGTCAGTTACGTTTTGTCATCAGTGGCTAGAGGTTTAATTCATGTAAGTCTTTTTCCATTTAAAATAAAAATAAGTAATTATTTAATCTAACAAATAAATTCTGACGAAAGTTCTTCCTTTGGATCTAATTCTGGGATGTAACATTGACGGAGTACATGGCAAGGTGCCAGTTAAAAATTTGAAAGGATTTTTTGTGCTTCAGTGAGATAATTACCTGGTTTAACGAATTTTTCCTTGTCATTAACTAGATGCAATTGGTATTAATGGTGAAGACGACCAAGAAAAAGTATTAAGATATGCAATAAAACTAATCAAAAAGCGACATTATTAATTTTATTAGTATTATTAAATAATATTAAATAAAATGCAATAGATAAACAATTAAAAAACAATTTTCATTATATTAAAGGAAAAGTTTAGCTAGATGTAGGTACATTTATTTTATATGCCCTTTAAGTCAACTCATATGAGTCTAGCTAATCACCAACCACCTTACAGCTAAAACATGACGTACTCGTATTGAATCGATAATAAGTTAACTAAAAATGAGCTAGTTTGTGGTTAACCTGAAACTGATGCAAAGTGAGTGCACTTATTCCTTGGACATTACATTTTAAAAATGATTCAGCGTTAGTATAGAAAATAAGTCAGTAGCGAGTCACCCCTAGCTCATTTATGATCAACCAAGCTTATGGTTTACTCAAATTCCGACAGGGCAATGTTACGAATCACTACTACATACATATATGTATAATACATGCACTTGTATCAAAGAGAAAAAATCTGTTTTTATAAAGGAAATTCGTCTGATAACAATTCTATTCCTGATTTTATTTTGTTTTTTTTTTTATTTAACCACAAGTAACGAAACATGTTAATTTATTGTCAAAATCGTACGTGAATGTATTATGACATAATTTTCCCTTTGCTCTACAATATGCGATCTATTTCAAAGTGGAATGCGTTTGATTGTTCTTTATACCCTTCACAAAAAAGTGAAAGGGTACATAGTTAAACCTCTATTAACGGACACCTCCAATAACAGGACAAACTTTGCAGAACCGTGATTTTCATTTTTTTTCATGCAAATTGTATTCCCATAACCGGACACTCTAATATCAGACGCGGACAATTAATTTAAAAACGATGCTCTAAATATCCCTCCTAAGCTGACAGAAGCGTTGAAATCAAAATGAACTTTTTAAGAATCCCGCCAAAAAATATACAAATTAAATACAAATCTTATTTAACTTGTGTAGTTTTGTCAACTCTGTTTCATATTTGTGTTAATGCTATTCTAATTTGTGATTCCCTTGCTAAGAACAATTTATAAGATAGCAAAGAAATTGCTGTTTATTTGAAGAAGTTGTTTGCTTAGCTCGTGTTGACTGCTTTAGAGCAAAAGATGGCAAATAAAAATATATGTTATCAATTAAAGAAACCATTGATGACCTTCCGAATTTTGATGCCGAGGATGATATGCCACTTGCAACGTACGCAAATTTAGTAAAACTGTTCCCTATATCAAATGGCTTTGACGAATTTTTTAAAGTAGATGAAATTCAAGCCCTGTTGTGGAATTAAGTCAGTCTGAAGGCTCTGAAGATGAGGTAAATGTATAAATACCTGATTCCATAAATTCTTATGATGAAGCATTAAAACAAATTGCTCGTTTAAAGCATTTTGAAGAGACGACTTATAAAGTTCCAACAGATAAAAAACATTGAAAGTCATTTTTAAACTCAACAGCTCAAATTGAACTGGTCTAAATTAAAACAGTCAAACCTGAATCAACTTTTCCAACCGCATAGAATGCTTTAACAAAGTGTAGCATTACAAAATAAAATATACATATATTTAATATAATAAGTGTGTACCTCTTTTAAGCGGACACCTCTTATAAACGGACAAAAATGCCGCGGCAGGGAGTGTCCGGTTATGAGAGTTTTCACTGTATATAGGTTTGTCATTCCGTGTGCAATTTCCTCGATATTAATATGGGACCCCATAAAGTCTATATATTCTGCATTCGCAATGCAGATTCAGCGATGACGATTGAGTTTTTTTCGACTGCCTCTGCATGAAATCGGAAACTTTGTTGTTGGACTGATGGATTGGAAATGAACTTAAATAGGGTGGTATTGAAATTCAGAATTTCTCGATGCATACTTGATAGCAAAAACCAAATATTTTTTTTTATTCAAAAAAATTTTTTTTCCAGGGATGAGAAATGAAAAGTTTTTTATTGTACATTCAGTACTTTGTAGTATATGTAATAACTGAAATGCTTAAAACTTTAAGGTTTTACGTATATAAAACGGCTTTATACATCAATTGTGATTGTGTTGGTGAGACTGCGCTTATCTCTTACATTACCACAGGGAGAAATGTGTGGTTGCTAGACCTTTAATTAAAGGCCTTTATAATAAGGATACTTTTATTTACCAATAATATCTTCTAAATTTATATTGCAGTATCGCAACAAGAAAACTGTTTTTAGGTTTGTGGATATTAATTTATTGTGTTGTTTTGAGCAGAAGTATTTCAAATCAGAAAATATTTGTTCCCAAAGGAACACCACTGCAAAAGAGCTAAGGATAAATGAACCATGGCTCCCTTCACAAAAAGCATGTACGTATATACTTAAAACTATATGTAACGCCAGAAGTGCGTTGGTGAAGGGTATATAAGATTCGGCACAGCTGAATATAGCATTTTTACTTGTTTTATATTTTTTAATAATTAGAGTTTTTTTTATTACTTACATAATACAGTTTGGACCACATACACAACTCATACCACGTGATGCTCTTTATTGTACTCTCTTGTTAAAACTTTTTTGATGTTGAAAATTTTTTATAATGGATGCTAAAAAGGAACAAAAAGTTAATAAATTAAAAAAGAAATAGTCTACATTTTTTTTCTCTGTATACACAATAAAATTTATATATATATATATATATATATATATATATATATATATGCGTGCCTCACTTTATACACAAATATATCTTGAGTGTACAGGACTGTGCATTGAAGACATTGAAAACATTGGATTCACTTTATCTGAGCCGAACGGTTAAAAATCTTTAGGAGAAACGGCGATAGTATATATGATTCACGACTAAAAAGCAGACAAAAATTTGTTGATTATATTAAATCAAATTTTTATAACATAAAAAAATTAAAAGAGAACTAAATCGCAAAAACTAAATATATACAAGTAAAAAATTTTTCTCGTTTAACTTAAGTACGTAGCTGGCAGCCAAGAATATTTTTCCATATGCCGTCGCAAAAATTATATATATATATATATATATATATTCATCTCACGTCAAGGTAGCAGCTGTTTTAGTTTGCACATACAAATTCATTTATGTATATATTCTTTTGCACGAGAATAATTTAATTTTACTTTTTCTCTTATTATTGGCTTCTTCAAATAATTTTATGACAATTGTCTTAAGGCCTAATTAGCCAGACGCTGAAATCGCAAACGCTGAGCAACGCTGCGCAAACGCATCAGCTGATCCAATCTATTACACGGCAAATTGTGAAAATGCTTATTTGCACGCTGAAAAACGCAACGCAGCGCAGCCAACCTACAGAAAATAGAATTTTACGCAGAGAGTGATGGCATGTATGTATGTTGAATGAGAGTGCGGCACAAAAGCTTTTTTTTTTGTACATACAGACCTATGTTTATGTAGATATATGAACGCATGGGCATAAATTTGGGTGGTACCAATATTACTACATTTGTAATTTATGTATGTACATGCAGGCAAATGTTTCCATAATGTTTAGCGACCAGTGCTATGCTATTGAGACAACCCGATAACAATAAACACAATCTTGCACTTATGCATGTCAGAAAAATTCTAAATCATATTCATGGCTGAGGGCGAAGTCAATCTCGGGATCTAAGGCATCGTAGTCTTGTGTTTACTACTTCAGCCAGCAGCACCCTTATAAAATAAATGTATTAGTAAAATTATAATTTAGCTATACATATAATGAAGATATTACATCAACCACAAGTTTAAAATTAAATATTGTACTATTTATACAATTTCGTACGTTTTCTGTACAAACGCAAAAAAGAAAGCGCCATCACTGTTTTAAACAGATGTTTCATTTTTTTGTTTTTAAATGATAAACACCACAAGCTAAATAGTATTCTGTGACATTTTGGACAAACGTAAAAAGTTTAAACAAATAAACATACTTTCCATATTCATTTTACAATATACATATCTTCTTTTTTAATATTAGCACTCAAAATAATTTTAAACACTACAATTTGTTGTATGTACATACAAATTTTTTTCTGTAAACATATGGTGCGTTTTGAAGCATCCTATAAGCGGAGCTGCTTTAGCATTTGCGCTGCGTTGCGCTTTCGTCTGGTAAAATAAGCCTTTATTGTTCTTTTGCTTTGATAAGAGAAATTGCAAATCTTATTAGCTCATCTAATAGCATATATTTCATGCTAATATTTTATGACTTTAATTCTACAGTGTGAATATTTGCTTTGTATCTACATAAATTAATGTGTGTGTGCGCTGTAGAGAAATAGCCCTCCACCATTCATTAGTTTTTTGAAAAAGCATATACATACACGAGATGTACACAAGTGGGTCATAGTTAGACACAAGTAGAGGAGATGCAATGTCTACAGTTTGTTCAAGGTGTACATCGCATTGAAGGTGTCCATTAAATTTCTTGTACATTTCTGAGATCTCTGATAAGTACATGTTGGGATTATTAATCGAGGTTTTGGCTTATTCGCTTAATTCTACAATAATCGTGTACCCGATTTATACAATTTTTTCATACATTAATTAGTTTCAATCCATGTACATGTAAATTATATAATATTCTGAGATTCTATAAATTAGCAATAACATTACAAAAATAATAGCGTAGAAACTATAAGCAACATAAATTGATAAAAATTAATTAAGAAAAATAATTTTCGTGAGATGCTTTTATAAGATGGTTTAGTAGTTTTAATATTTAAAAAATGCTTAGGACATCAAAATTTTTGCGTCCATATATAAGGCGTTTTCTTTTCTGGAAAACATGCATCATTTTCTCACTTCTTCTCTAGAAAGTGGCAGTTTGTTGGAGTTTTAAAACAGATGTTATTTTTCGTAAGAGATAATGGATGGATTTGTAAGGAACTATTGATTTTCATACGACAAAATTTCGCAATTTTCTATTAAAAAGTGTAAAAAATGTTGCTCTCTTCCAGAAAAGAAATCAACATTATTTAAAGCAATTCATGGTACAGAATATCTGGCTTCTTCACTTCATTATCTCGTTTTCCCTAAATTACATCCTATTTGATTGATGTTTTGATTTTCTTTTTAGACTTACTACTATTTAAATAAAATTTAAATTTCATTTTGTGTATAAACAAAAAAGCATTCAAAAGAAAATCATTGTTCACATAGGCACGATCTAATAAAAAATTAAGTGATAAACGTTTTATTTAAATTATTAAAAGTACCTCTCCACCGGATTTGCCTGCAGCCGCCAAAACTTTGAAGATTTACAATTATGTACTAACAGGTAAGGGAAACCCTATCGCAGTTTCTAATACTGCTTTAATTTTGTAATATTTTTTTAGTTTGTTTGGTGTCAGTTTGAATTGTTAATGTCCATTAGAAGTTGTTGAAGAGTTGAATTTCCAAATCTTTTGGAGTTGAATATAAATATACTATAGTTGTGTATAAATATCTTTTGGAGTTGAATATAAATATATATATATATATATATATATATATATATATATATATATTTGCTTTATTTTCGTACTTAAAATGTTTAATAATGAAAGGCATTCGAGCAATAAATACTTGACCCAATAAAACAGAATTTTTTTAAAATAATAAATGACTGCAGTGTCAATAATACTATTCATTATTTAAAGACAAACACTACAAATACATCTGCCATCTCGATACGTTCCATAGTAGATGCTTGCATATGTATAAACACATACATCGCCATGCACTATGCGCGTTAAGCATATGACGCCCAATGCAAAGCTCCGTGTGCGTTCTGTAGATTCATCACTATTTACTTATCTTTCATAAATGAGTTATCAATCATCAAAATACAAATAGAAATATATAAACAAAAACATAAAAAACTGGAAAGAATGATGTACAGACAAAGTCTGCATTCCGTGAATATATTGCATACATCTGCAGCATGTAAAGATTAAAGCTGTATTCACCCATGGTGTCAGAACAAAATTTATGTTCTAGTTTTTTGAGAGTATGTTCTCAAGCGATTCACCCACTTCGCCCATTTGTTCTGGAACATCAAGGCTACCATATGAAATAATTTTGTAAACTATATGTGTGAGTTTTACCATTGGGCAGTAACACTATTTATTTAATTTTATTTATAACAATATTCACCAGTTATATATTTTTAATGTCAAACAATACAACACAAGTGCTACGTATTTTATTATATATACAAATAATATGAAACAAGTGCTTTAATTTTAATTATGTGCTAGTTCTTTTTTCCCAAAATCTTATTAAAAAATTCAAAGTGATCAGTTGAGGGGTTTTAGCTAGTTCCTATGCGCATTTCACTGAGGCTAATGCAGATCATCAGGGAACCTTTACCCAACCTTTCTCAGAATAACTAAAGACATTTATTTCATACTTCCACTTTACTAAGTGAGAAGCTTCACCTATAATTAATACAATTCAATCACTACCGCTAACACCACAAATAAAACGTTGGATATAGTGAATAAGCATGCTGAAGCAGCTAAAATTCGAGCTGAAGCAGCAAATGCTCATGCTAGTAGAAGAAATTAAATAGTCATTAATTTATTTAATTATTTCTTAATTACTTTTACATTTCTTTATTGTTTAGCTCTTAAAATTTTTTACATACGAGTATTTCAGCTTTATCAAGCTCACGCAGTACCAGTATGTTTGCTTTTTTAATTTGTTGTTGTGTTACATATTAGTTTTTATTGAATTGTTTTTTCGTTTGTTTAATAAATATATATGTAAGTAAATCATATGGAAATCATAAATAATTTATTATAATTTTTATTCTTTTTAGGTTTGTACATTTCTTATTACATCAGTTTGTATTGCTCGGGCATCTGCTTCCTCGTTAAGAGCTTTATCATCTGTTTTATGGGCGCCGGTATGTGTGTAGTCCGATATGCCGGGTTCAGTCTTGGGCTTAAATCTTCAAGTAGCATTGAAAACACTTAATTATTAATACAAATGTAGAAATTAATCTGAAAATTACATACATAGACATGTATGTAAATGAAATGAAGTTCCATTTTTGTTTCACTTACCGCTCTTCTGACAAATCCAATACATTTAATGCATCACGGACATTTCTGCGGCACAAACGCAAATCAAAAACATCACTCTCGCTAGAATGGGTATCAAGGTTTGGTTCAATAGATGGAATCATCTTATATATTCAAATTTTAATTTTGGCACACTTTAGTATGGAAAAGTTGAAATATTATATGTGAGTTAAATGTGTCAGCTGATCCTACCTGTTATATGGCAAGTTGTGTAAATACTTACTTCACTGTAATGAAATGTTGCCGAACGTTCCAACCTGCAGCAAATAGAATTTCATTTAAAAGTTACGTGACAGTTGTAAGACAGTGATGGACTGTATGTATGTTGAATGAGAATGAGCCACAAAAGATCTTTTTGGGTACTCTCACTCCTTCTAATATGTTTAGTTGATAACTATATATTATATGTTAAATTTTCGAAATAAATGTTTTATTCTCATTGAAATATCGCATGTCTGTGTGCGAAGTTCAGTTGGTATTACACATGCGTTTATACATTTATTTCTACATTTGCGTCACATTACAATATATTGTAACATAGAAGAAAATGTGTCCAGTTTATCAAATTTATGACAAGGACTTACTCATTGTCCTATTAGTTGCGTATGTTGGTGTTTCTGATGTCTATGAGATAATAAAAACACTGAACTGCCATCAATGTTGTATCTATATATGTATAATAATATAGTTGTGTATAAATATTTATTTGTTATTGGTTTATGTGAGAAACAGATGACACGATTTTAAAGATTCTATAGGTGTAGCAGCATTTACATTTAGCTTACATTTAAAATTTAAATGTTCGGCTGTCTTGACCTTTAGACCAGGGATCATCACTATTACCCTTGGTGATACGAATGTTAGCGAAAGTCTATAGAAAGAGTGTAAAGCATTAAACACCCTAACGACAGCAGGCTACGCGAACACCGACTATAAAAGCCTTTGGCTACAATCGTTGCCTCGTAGTCAGCTACTTTATTATTTTTAAAAAGACATCATCAAATCAATAACCATGTGTTGTTATTTGTAGTTGAATTCTCTTCCTACGCCAGTGTAGCCGCTTTCATATATGTAATACTTTTAAATAGTGTTATTCTAATAAATTACATTTAAAGTCAACAATATATTATATGAAATCATTTCATTAGTTTGGAAATATAGTTTGTATTTCTTTTTGTAAAATAAAACAATATATTTTTAAGTTTAAGATAATTGAATTTATTTATATATACTCATTGTCGCTCACCAAAATAGAAATTAGTTTAATTTGACTACAAGCACAAAAACAGAATGGACAACAACCAGTAGCCGTGTTCCTGAAGTATAAAACTAATCATTCTCATAGTAGTCTGCTGTCGTTATTGCTTAAGAAACTACATCATTTTTGAACTGCTCTCTTTGTGATGACCTCTGCTTTGGACAAGTCAGATATAAATACTAATTTTCTTACTTACTTGGCTATGTGCTACTCATTTGCCTGAACATTTATTTGCTATATAGAAACATGCCACAAATTAACTGTTAGCTGTTATTGTTTGTCTATTTATCTTTCAAATAGAATTAGTGCTGGAGAAAAACCAGCCAACAATTTTCAATAAAAAAGTGATACATAACAAGTAAAAGTGCTATATTCGGCTGTGCCGAATCTTATATACCCTTCACTAACGTACGTCTGCTTTCTAACTTATAAAATAGTTTCAGTTAGCAAAAAATAAAAACAACTTCAGTTGCGTTTTTTGGTTACTTAAAAAAATATTCCAAATTTCCCACCCTTGGAAAAGAAATTTTAATTTTTAAAATTTTTTTTAGCGATAGAAGTACTCATAATGTGTAAAGCGGTTTTATTTATGCAAAAGCACAAATTTTTAACCGTTCATGTTATACAAAATATTGCAGTATCCAATCCTGGAATCGAAATTTTTATTTTTTTTTAATTTTTAATACCAATTTTGTTTTGCCGAAATAAAAAATAACTTTAACTTGGAAAAAAACGACATTAATTGATTTTTGGTTATGTATTGTATAAAAAACTTTTAAATTTCGGAACCCTGGATGGGAACTTTAAATTTTTAAATTTATTTTTAATCGATGCAAATCTTAAGGATACCAAAATTGGTTTTATTTAAGAAAAGCTTAACATTTTTAAACTTTTTAGTTACTATATGTACCACAAAATACCGAATGTGCCAAAAACAAACAAAAAATTCCCCTGGAGACGAAAACTAAATTTTTTAAAATAATGTTTTACCAATGCAGGTCTTTATGATATATAAAGCGGTTTTATATAAGAAAAACTAAAATTTTTAAAAATTTTTGTCACTTTCATGTACTACCGTATCCAACACTGGAAACGAAATTTTGATTTTTTTTTAAATTTTTGATACCAAATTTGTTTTGCCAGAATAAAAAATAGTTTTAGCCAAAAAGAAATGACGTTAATTGATTTTTGGTTATTTTATTGTATTAAAATATTCAAATTTCCTAACCCTGGTGGGAACTTTAAATTTAAAAATATTTTTTCATCCATACAAATCTTCATGTTACCAAAAAGGGTTTTATTTAAGAAAAACTTAACATATTTATATATTTTAGTCATTATATGTACCACAAAATACCGAATGTGCCCAAAAAATATTTCAATTTCCGATCCCTGGAGGCGAAAATTAAAACTTTTTAAAATTATTTTTTACCCATACAAGTATTCATGATGTATAAAGTGGTTTTATTTACGGAAAACTACAAATTTGTAACCATTTCTGTCACTTTCATGTACTACAATATATATCAGTTTTCGAGCCCTGGAATCGAAATATGTTTTTTTTTTAATTTTTGATACCAATTCTGTTTTACCAGGACAAAAAATAATTTTAACTAGCATAAAACGCCATTAGTTGATTTTTAGTTATTTTAATGTACAAAAAATATTAAAATTTTCTAACCCTGGATAAGAATTTTTAAATTTTTGAATTTTTTTTTTCATCGATGCAAATCTTCATTACACCAAAAACGGTTTTATTTAAGAAAAACTTAAAATTTTTAAACATTTTAGTTATTATATGTACCACAAAACACCGAATGTACCAAAAAAAAAAAAAAAATTTAATTTCTCATCCCTTGGAAATTTTTTTTTTAAGTTTTAAATGGACAATTAAGGAGTCCCAAAGCATGAAATAGGTTTAATTTTCAAATAAACAAAAAAATATTCGATTTTTGGTGTAAATTTTGCGTCGAGAAATAGGTGTAAGCTTCCCAGCTCTGGAACCGTCCTTCCGATTTCTCTGAATTTCAATACCACTCTAAGTTAGCTCACTTCCAATCGATCAGTCCAAGAATGAAGTCTCTAGCTCTTTTGGCGGCTTGGGAAAACCAAGCCCGTACAGACAGACGGACATCGCTCAATCGTCATCGCTATTCATAAGGATCCGAAATATATATACTTTATGGGGTCGCATATTGATATCAAAGAAATTACACACGGAATGACCAACCTAAATATATCCTTTCACATTTTTGTGAAGGGTATAAAAAGGAAAAGTGATGAATGAGTTCTTGTTATGACTGGTATTTCTTTAAACTTATTTTTTATTTAATTTGAAGTTTAAAATAATGTATGTTTATGTATTTCGTTGGGGAAAGGTTCTCTGATGATCTGCACTAGCACCAGTGAAATGTGCATAGGAACAAAGAGCGAAAACTGCCTAGTAGATTCAAGAAGATTTTCTCTATGAACCGTTTTTGGGTTGAGGGGTATTCCAGCAGAAAGAAACGAGGGTTTTTACAAAGAGATTTCTTTTTTCAATAAGTAAAACACATGAAATTAAGAAGAAAATTTTATTATTTACCATTTTTTTACTCAAATTCCGTTATTTTGCCACCAAAAAAACAAACCATCGAGAATATCTTCTTAATTCTATTAGATTTGTTTATAAATTGTATAAAACAAGAATTTCTTATTAATTGGCTTGTTATTTCATGAATGCATACAAATCAATATACCAGAATATTTTTTATGATATTTTTGTTTTTACATTTATAATTTTTTTGCGTGTTTGTATAAGTGTTGCGTCGAACATCTCTAAGTATATGCACTTTAAATCAAACTTTTACTTTAAAGTGGACACGTGATAAATCAAAAAGTGGAAAACGTAATAAAAATATTTTTGCTTAAAAAAAAGGAAAGTTATTATTTGAATTAATTAAATCTAATTAATAAATAATGGCCTCTATTTGGCAAAACTCATCGAAGAGTGAAAGATAATATGGAAAACAACATTGATTTGAAACGGAAAGACGGGAAGGCAAATTCAACAGGAAAATTATTTTCTCTTTGTACTTATGTTGAAAACTCCGATGATATTTTTACCAATCCGGAGGAATCTTTTAAAGATTTGCATAACGGTTTGAACATTGAAAATTCCTTATACATACATTTTCTTTATATATTTATCTTTCTCTCTCAAAGATAGACATTTCAAACGAAATTGCTGTTTGACGCACAATTGCGGTCCACGTGATCACGTACATAATTTCTTTTCTGGAGGGAAACAAGGGCAATTAGAGTTCATGAGATACAAAATGCCAGTTCTTTTACGAATATTTTGCACGAATGGCCACGATGCAATGATACATGTTATAAACTTGTAAGGGTTGACAATTTTGAAATTTGTTATAATTATATTAATTTTTTATAATTATATTATATTACTTTAATAATTTTTTATTATATTTTTACTTACTGAGTACTGAATTAGTTTCTATAGAATTATTATTATTTATATTATTTATTTGTATATAATATTCTTCTAGATACTTATAAGTGAATTTATTAATAAAAATCCATAATATCAAACAAACTCAAGAAGTGTTATAAAAAAAGAAGAAGAAGATAGCCTCATAAAATTAAGAAGAAAATCTATTTGAAAAAAACAAAATGAAAACCTAATAAAATCAAGAAGAAACTTTTTTTGAAAAAAACAAGAAGAAACCCTAATAAAATCAAGAAGAAAATCTTTTTGAAAAAAGCAAGAAGATTACCTAGTAAAAACCATAAGTTTTCTTCTTGATTTTTTCAATTAGGTTTTCCTTATTAAAACAATAAGAATTTCTTCTTGAAGAAAAACCATAGAGAAATCTTATTAATTTTGTTCTATTTTATTAGGTATTTATTAGGTACTGTTTTCTCTGTGAACTAGCTACAAAAACCCTCAATTGTTCAGCTTAAATCTTTGTATTAAGAAATTAATCTGCACAATTATATTAAAAAATAAAATAGTTTTTATTTATAGAAGTACTCCACAAATGCAATAAAAATGGTATTTGAAAACATACGTATCTATTTCGATGTAAGAACATTTTTAAACTTCGTCGTAATGTTTTAGAGCACGTGTGTGTGAGCATATTAGTGATGTGATCATTTACTCAACAACGTACTACCTATAAATTATTCAAAAGTCACACTTAACTTCGCTGTCGAATTGTTTAGCATATCTGTGTTTACAGCTCTTTATAAAATTATTTCAGTATCTTAATTTTTTCGATTTATTTATTTTAAAATTTATAATTTCATGCTTAAAATGAAATCTTATTAAATTTCAAAATACATTTAAGTATAAGAAATTGAACAAATCTCACGTAATTTTTCATTTATGGTCGTAGTACTCGTTTGTTCTTTTCGATTATTTATCGTTATTGTTTTAATAAAATACTTTAAACACATTGGCGTCGACTGAATCACGATTGTTATTCACTGTTTGTTGTTTCTTTTTACAGTTTGCCACATGTTGCAGTCTGAATAGAATTGGAAAACTTCTCGTTTTCCATGCATATTATTGACTTGGTAAAGATTTAAATATTAAAATAGTTTTTTCAAATTGCAACGACACTGTTATCAGAAAGAAATTATTTCATAATCGGAAATTCCATACTATATAAAAATTATATATTTTAAGATATTTAAAAATGTTCCATTTATTCAGTTATTTGTCGTCTTAATCATAAAATGGTTTAACACTTAAATTCAAGTCTAAAATTTAATACTTTAATTCTTATTAAACTTAATTAAGCAATGGAATATTTTTACAAGTCGAACACACCCCTGCGCTTATGGCAATTTACTGAATATTGAATAATAATATCATTAAAATTGCTTTATTCGTTTCTCATAAAATAACAATGAAAATTATTCAAAATTTTTCGTATTGCAAAGATATAACTTTATTATTTATTATAATTACAGTTTATAGTTTAGATTATTACTTCGAATTTGTGGTGATTTCTCGAATTTAAATATTTCGCTTCGTTACATTACACTATCCAATTTCAATATTTTATGGCCCATTATTACAACTTCATGTCAGTTACTAGTAGAGTTTTATCGGACGAATAAACAGTTTTTCACTAATCCAACTTTACTTTAACCCCGAAATGTGTGATAAGCTGCAAGGTGGATGACCATCCGTACAATTTCAACAAAAGGCATATACCAAAGGGGTTTCATAAACACACATATATGAGAGGCAAAAAATTTATTTTATGGCTAACTTTTAGAAGAACAAAAAATGTTTCTTCAATAGAATTACATAGTCAAAGTGCATTGAAGAAGAGCCTAAAAATAGTGAATGTTGTCCGGTCTGATACAGTCACATTACAAAGAAGATTAAAATCGTTGTACTACTTTATTCTTTACTTTAGCCTAAGTTGCTTTTAACAGGTACTCTTAAGGAAAGGATACAAAAAAGTCATAAAATGATAACACTCTGTCAGATATGTCTTTGTTTTTTCATAAAATAGCTCTAGAAATCTAAAAATCTTTAAGAGAGACGGCGATGATAGTAAATGTTTGCCACCGTTACTTTTATATGATTCACGACTAAAAAGCAGCTAAAAAATTATTTTGTCCTATATGTTTGTACATTAAATAAAATTTTTATAACATAAAAAAAAAAATTAAAAGAGAACTGAATCGCAAAAACTAAATATATACAAATGAAAAATATTTCTCGTTTAACTTACGTGTACCCAAATATTTTCAAAAATTAAGGTGCCAATTAGTAAAGAACAACAAAATAATGTAGTCCACGAAATTAAATTGCAAATGCCATAATAACGACTGCTGTGATAAGTTATACGTACATCGATAGAAGAAAACGTGATTTAGAAACGAGACTAATGCCCAATAAATCAGTGGATATTTAAATTTCATTTAACTTTAAATGCCATTTAAATACCAAATTTCGTTTTTCACCGCAAACTTAAATAAGACTTAAATAACACTTAAACGCCCCTCAATGGCCATTCAAATGTTATTTAAATCGAGCACAGAAAACATATGCCTTTTACTTTTTTCTTTTAGCAAAAAGAAAACATTGTGTTGTTGAGAAAAATTTGCTAAAAATTTTCAAAAAGTTTGCATAAATAAAGTTAATTATCACTACAATAAATTCGAAAATCAATAAAACAATATTTGTTGTACAAATGGACTCTTAACACAATTGAAAAACATAAAATAATTTCATGCACAACACTTGAAATGCTTTGAATCAAAAGCATAAGAGAGCCCAGGACAGATATAGATAAAAGAAACACTCAATAGCATTATCACAACACATATTGGACAATAATCACACAGCTGATTTTGAAAATGTTAAAATCCTGTTGTTTTTTGTGTTTGTTTATCACACTTCTGTAAATTTGATAATTGACGTTCCTGCAGAGAAAAGACTTAACTATAAACAAGACACAGAGAAATGCGCTCAAATTTACAAAAGTGTGATAAACAAACACAAAAAACAACATAAACAAATCAGTTTTCGCAGCTAAGGACTACAGACGATCGACATATTGAAAATATGTTAATTCAATCTAATTTTATTTAATTTTTAATTTACATGTATGTAATTGTAAATTTATTAGAAATAATCAAAAATTAATTTTAATGTTTATCATATACAATACCCAACAGTGTTTTTGTACCCAACAGTGTTCCCCTGAGGATGAATAGCGAAGCTATTCGAAATATTGGGAAAAATAACATTAAATAAAGATTAAATAATCAAAAAATATTTAGTGTTTATTGATTTTTAAAAACCTGACCTATAGCCGAACGATAAAACAAGAATATTATTATAATACAACAGGTCAACGATTAAACTAAATATATATAAATTGTTTTATTTGCATTAAGAACACTAAGCCTCATTAGCTCATAAGAATACAATGTAAAATATTAATGTGGCCATATAACAAAATTTACAAACTTTATCTTTTTAATAGAAATCATGTGATCTTCAAGTTCTTTAATTCAAGCATGAGTTGCAATGCAAATATTATCATTGGAAATCGAATCATTTACGCGGAAAAAAGTTTCGAAAGGCAGAAAAATATCAGTAGCGAATTACGTTGATATCGATATTGTCAAAACGGAAAAACTGGCAAATCGCTTTCGGGCTATACAATCAATGGAATGTAATAACTAGAATAAATTTTAGTTGAAACATTTTTTAGCTTAAGTATTTTAATTCATTAATTGAAAATTAATTCAAGCACAAATCGTATTGCATCAGGAAAGCATGCTCTTAAACAAATTGCAGTTAACCTTTAGTACCAGTCATTCAATTAATACAAGACATTTAAAAATATAAATATTTTAATATATTAATACTAAAACTGATTTTCGTACCACACAATCTTTTAGAGGTTTGAAATATTTAATAACACAAGAAGGCAAGCGTATAATGTGCTTTAGTTAGACAAGCATACTCATTTACGCTCATTGCACTTTATCTATAATTTTAAAATTTTTAATGATAAAAGCAAGCAAAAACTCTCAGCAGAATTGTGTTTGAACTTTTGTGCATTATCACAAAAAAATTGAAAAACATGAAACGGAAAGACTTTGGCGCCAAACGCAACATTTGATATGATATATTCGTGCTGATTTACTTCAACTGATTGAAGTGGAATACGAGAGGAGCTTTAAGCGAACGACTGGCTGCACCAGCAACAATCGTTGCAGTACACACACTTAAGTGGTGAGAAGGCATAAACCCAAGAAGTAAAATAAGCAGCAGCAGAAAAATCTAATTAAAATTTTACCACAAGTAATGTTTCAAATACTCATCTTACTATCTCTAAACGAGAATTGTGTAATTTTCTTTAATGTCGATGTAGTATAAAAGCAAATGACGTTGATGTTGATGAACATTAACTCTAAATGAGCATTATGCACGATTTATTTGGTTCTCTAAGAATTTTTTTGTATGCTATTTTATTTATATTGCTACAACAAAGATTCACAAAATAAGCTATATATGTAATTCTTAGCAATTGGCAATTTACACTCAAAAATTGAATTGAGTGAAAAAGTGACTTGTGAAACATTATAGTTGTGTAGCTTATGTAAAATAGATATAATAAAAAGAAATTCGATCGTTCTTTTGTGGAAATCTAAAGCTGGTTAAATTGGAAAGCAATTGCATTTCAATTTGAAATAAGTCGACACCATACGCAATTGTAGTCCAACGTTGTTAGTCGCGTATTTGAATATATCATGCGGACTTATTATCATGCTCCGATATATGCCAGTCTTCTACATAAAAATATATAGCGCAGAGTCAGAAACAATATAAGAGGTATGTGATGCTCTACAAGAGTTATTAGATATAGTCGTACATGTATGTGTGCATTAGAATACACTGCTGTTTCAGGAATTGCACTTATTTCTCATGAGCGGAATATCCTTTCCGAAACTACAGTTACTGGACAAAATTGCAAAACAAAAATTATGAATTTATTCCTTTCAAACATATTATATTTGAGATAATTGTCATATTATAATTGAAAAGTTCAAAAACATAATCAATGCCAGAGATATTGAGCTATTTTTTGGTATTGAAGGAAATCCCAATTATTATCTTTGATGAATCCTAATTTTCACTCAAGTTAGTTACAATTTTACTTTATTTGGAACGCTGTAACTTTTGAGTGTATTGCACCAATACTGTGTAAAATTAAAGATTTTCTGTGAATCTTTAGAAGGAAATTCTTACAGCTAAAACAATAGACATATAGAAGCAAAATTGATTTAAAATAAATTGCGCTTGCGTAAATTCCCAAGACATTTAGAAGAGCAGCTGGTGCAAAGAATTGCAAGAAAACATTAGCGGATTATATATTAGACGAATACCCAACAGATAGATGGATAGATAGACATCCATCAGTAGTAGGATCGTATCAAGAAGAAACAAGAATAGAATCGTTAAATTGAAGAGGAACGAATGAAAGTACTGAGTAAACTATAACACTTGCTTTTTATTGTATCTTGCATTCGTTAAATTTTCTTAGCAGTTTGTTATTTTTTAAATAATATCGGATAAAAAGTTTTTTTTGCGGAGTAAAACAAAAAGAACGAATTGAAGCAACAGCCCAGTACAGCCACACGAATCAACAATAAATACACTTAGATAAAGTTAAAAATGGATGCAGTTGATGATGCCGGTTTCTTGGATTTCGATTCTTGGGATATTTGAAAAAAAAAACTAAAAGTGCTGCAGCAATAACTACATATAGCAACAACTACTTGAAATCATAAAACATCTAACAATTTTTTTCATGTTATTACCCAGGCTTAAGTCTTAAAATATATCGTTATTATTTTCACTACTTCACTTGCCACAGTCAATACGGAACGCTATACGATACACAATTCATAAATATTTTTTTAAAATAAATATTGTCGTTGCAGTTGTTGGTGAATCTTTGGATTGTTTTCTATTTATTTATCTTGTATGATGACTTTTTTCCACAACTAGGTAATGTTTTAACAACAGGCACATATAATCAAAATTACAAAAACATTAAAAACCAACTTAAACAGCATTGCAAGGATGGGAAACACACTGAATTCTAGCATCGTGTTGTGGACGGTAGAAGCAAAAGGTATAATTTTATGAACATCAATCGCCCCCTCATTAAAGTGTTGTGTGAACTGTTGTGTTCATGTGTAATGTTGTGTGTATGCATTTGATATTCCCACAAGGCAGAGAGATGAAATACATTTTTTTATTATCTTTCGTTTTTCGGAAAAAAGATACTCCTGTTAACAATTTCATTATATCTTCAAATAAATAATGTATTTTGATTTTGTAGGAGATTAGGAAGTTATTAATGTATTGGTTATTGTACACGTACAATAATAATACAGTACGAGCTCGATATGCACAACCGAAAAGAAATCACGGTTGTTGCTTTTGCCGAAAAGTTGCAGTAAGCGACCACTAAAAATTTAGTACAAAAACACATTACTATTTAACTTAAATTCATTAATTTTTATTGCTTTAACATAAATTAAGCGAAAATATAAGTGTTTTATACGTACATCCTTAAATAAGAAGAAAAACAATGAAATACAAATAGACTTCATTCCTATTTTATACATGCATTTACACACATACATACATATGTATGAATATGATTTCTTTTACTAATAGAACTTAGTTTGACTGGAAGAGTGTTAAAATTTTTGTTTCCTATTGGGAAATCGCTGCTTCCTTAATTTCTTGAAGAGCAATTAATTTTTCATAAGAAATATCATATCTAGGTATATCCTACGGGCTTTGTAGTCAATAATATCTATAATCAAATATAAATAAAAACTAAATCATATTTTCTTTTACCCAGCGTTTCGTTTGTTTTTTACAAACTTCTTCAGGGGTTTTTTTCATTATTAATTTTGTTATATCTAGCACAAAAAAATATACATGTATAAAAATTATATAAGATATTTTAATTGTCCTGGTCAAGTTATTATTCAAGTTATTTATTCTCAACATATATTATCACAATACTGAAATAGGCGATTTGTAATAAATATGTAAATTAAATAAATAATTTGTTACAGCACAACAAAAATCAATTGTCTACTTAATACTACTATCACAGATCTTTAACTAATTTAAGTTATGGCAATTGAATACTGGAGCTTTGCGTTATCCTTGTCGTCTTTATAACTCATCGTCCTGTGTATTTTTTCTTGTATGCGTAGACTATTTATAGTGAAACATTTGTTTGTCATTTTCTCTTTGTTTAAAATTTTAACATTGTTAAAATTAATTTTGTGGTCTTTCTCTTTTGCATGCTGTGCAAGTGCTGTCGTTTCTTTTCCTTTCTTGATGTCCGATTCATGCTCTTTTATTCTTGTATCCAATTTTCTCTTTGTTGTCCCAATATATACTTCATCACATTTTTAATTCCCTCACATTTAATTTCATATACAACATGATAAATTTTTAGTTTTTCTATTTTGATTGTTTGTGTATATGTGTCTGAGAGTTCTGTTTGATTTGTACGCTATTACAATAGCATAAAAATTAATAAAAAATACAGATTGGTCACAAAAAACAAAAACTTAATATCATTTTCTGTTGCCCAATCCATACAAATGACATCATCTACTTCGGCTATTGGTTTTTTTTTTTTTTTTTAAATTTGTACATTCTCTGAGTTTTCTTCATCTAAAAGAACTATAGCTTCACTTTCATTGGAATAGGTTTCTCTGATCCATTCACCGATTTCGTTATCTGTAAAGTTCATATCCGGTAAAACATCCTGTAACAAATTCGAAATAGAAGGTGTTACTGAAGTTTGTTCTTCTACCAGCTGATTTCGTAAAAAAACCAGTGATAGATCGTCTTCGTCAGTCCATTGATAATTTTTGAACATTTAAACGTTCCAAAACTTGTGAATAGCGACGCTAAAAACTTTTTCCCATGTATTTGTACCTTATTTGATAGTTTTTCCCCGCGTATTTTTAGTCGGCGTATACCATGTCGCTTTTGAAAGTTCTTTATCCATCCAAGGCTAGCAGTAAAAGTTCCATGTTTTTCTTTTAATTTATTATGGTAAAATAATAACAAGATTTCCTCACAGCTTTAAGAGCTAATTCGGTTTTAAAGTTGTTCAGGAATCGCTCTCGGTAGAAAGCTGATTATGCATAAAGGAAGAAAGTCTGCCTTAAGCATTAAACACAATAACGACAGCAGGCTACACGAACACCGACTACAAAAGTCGTTGGATACAATCATCGCATCGTAGTCAGCTACTTAATTATTTTTAGAAAGACACCAACAAATAAATAACCATGTGTAGTTGTTTGTAGTAGAATTCTCTTCCTACGCCAGTGTAGTCGCTTTCATATATGTAATACTCTTATATAGTGTTATTCTAATAAAATGCATTTAAAGTCAACAATATATTATATGAAATAATTTCATTAGTTTGGAAATATAGTTTGTATTTCTTTTTGTAAAATAAAACAATATATTTTTAAGTTTAAGCTAATTGAATTTATTTATATATACTCATTGTCGCTCACTAAAATAGAAATTAGTTTAATTTGACTACAACCACAAAAACAGCATGGACAACAACCAGTAGCCAGGCAACACGCATGTAGTAGTAAAAATAATCATTCTCGTATACGCACATGTATTCTATTTATGACAAGTTGTAGTCTGTAGTCTGCTGTCGTTATTGAGTTTAATGCTTTATTTTATAATTTTTGTACTTAGAACACAAGTGTTACCAAGTTTTTAGTGTAATAAATTTCTATTACAAAACAAGCTTGAGTATAAAACCTTAAAGCAGGATACAGACTACAATTGGCAAAAATAGAATACATATGCGTTTATACGAATGATTATTTTTACTACTTCAGGCAAAACGGATACTGGTTGTTGTCCATGATGTTTTTGTTGTTGTAGTCAAATTAAACTAAAGTTATTGCTTGTTGTTCTTTATTTCTCTTACAACTACAATTTGAGTCGGCAAAAAATCAACCAGTTGTAGAATAAAACGTAAGAAAATAAAAAAGGAAAAGTGATCAGTGAGTCTTTGTTGTGACTTTGATATTTGTTTTAAAGCTTCTCACTTAGTAAAGTGGAAGTTTGAAATAAATGTCTTTAGTTATTCTAAGAAATGTTGGGTAAAGGTTCTCTGATGATCTGCCCCAATGAAATGCGCATAGGAACTAGCTAAAACACTTCAATTGATCACTTTGAATTTTTTAGTAAAATTTTGGGAAAAAAGAACTAGCACATAATTAAAATTAAAAAACTAATTTCTATTTTGGTGAGCGACAATAAGTAGATGCAATGTTGCCAGTATAACAGTATTTAAGAGTATTACATATATAAAAGCGGCTACACTGGCGTTTGAAGGGAATTCTACTACAAACAACACTGGTTATTGATTTGGTGGTGTCGTTTTAAAAATAATTAAGTAGCTGACGACCAGGCGACGGTTGTAGCCAAAGGCTTTTGTAGGCTGGGGTAGTGTAGTCTGCTGTCTTTATTGTGTGTAAAGCTTAATACTTTCCGAATTTGGGTCGGACGTATCTTGTTCATTTAAAATATATATGTATGTATGTATGTATGTACACAGAACCACATACTCATAGAATATATTTAAGAATTTTAAAATTAAAAAAATATTTTAAATAATTATTGTACCATGATACATGAAATTCATATACATACATACATACATGTGTACTGTGTATATATGTATGTACATATACATACATAATATTTTGCTGCCTTTTGAAAAATGGATTCCAATTCAATATCATGAAAACTACCTCCTCATATACTTCAAGAGATCAGGCCTCTAAGCAAACTCCAACAAAAGGTTGCTGCAAATAAAGGAAACTCTTTCTTGAAATTAGATGAAAACTCTGGTCAAAACTTTAAAAATCAAATCAATAACGGAAAATATTTCGCAGAAGAAATCCGAATTGATAGCGTTGGATGCGATTTCAATGATTTAAACGGCGACAAATAAAGATGATTCAAATTCTTTACTTCAAGATATTAATTGCAACGAGTTTCAACGCATAGGAAGTAGTTAAGGTAGTTTTTTCTAATTCTAAGCACACAAATAATAATTTTAATACTTATAAAAAGGACAATGAAAAATGTTCAAAAACTATACGCCATTTTATTGGAATTAGATATTCAGGAAAGCAAAACTAACGAATCTTATATAACAAACAAGGGAAAAGCATAATGCCTACTAATTTTCCTCTTTAATGATCATATCGAGGACATATTAAATTAACTTAAAACTATATATGTTGAGTTTAAAATTATTAACAAAAATAAGCACTAACTTTTTCTGAAAGATGCACCATTCCTTGCTGAAATGATGCAAATACTCAAAAATAGAACATACGCCGCTTAAGCAGAATAGATAAAATTTAGTGCTAAGATGTTCATATTATAAAGTTGATATACAATTAATTCAAGAAGAAATTGAAATGCTGAGTCCGAACAGCTTTTTCTAGAAAGAATAATTTTGATACGGGTATTGTATTTTGTTACGTTATTACAGAACAAATCTTGCAATGAACTAACAAGTATTAAATATATTTTAAACCAAAGAGTCCCGTAAGAGATATGCAGTACTGGCCTTCTCAACAATGAGGACACATGTTAAACCATTTTAACAGGCCTTTTGTTTGTGTGAAATGTGGTGGTGATCATGACCCTGTCGAATTTAAGTTTGTATCAGAGTCTTTCTAACAAATTATAATTTTTGTAGGGATTACAACTGAGGAGTTCTAATTGTTTTAATGAAAACCTTCAGATATAAAGAAGATAATGTAATAGATCTAGAATTTCATAAAAATTTCCCATCAATTGAAATTTTATGTAATGGCTTTATACAAAATATTCTGATAGGATCGATTTACGTTGCATGTAACTTTAACTCTGCATATATAAGAAAAGGTTTATTAATTACACTATGAGACAAATAAAGACATTTTGAAAAGTGCAAGATCGTGACTAAATGGGTTCGATTCTACTATCAAAATGTAGGAAAATCCTGTACTCAGTTTGGTCAAGTTGGTAACCGTTTTCTTTTTATGGGCCTCCAAAGTTTCCCAATATTGGCATGATGCCCAAAAAAAGGTGTCATCACTTAAAAATATCGCTTAACTGTGTTCGGCAAAAATTTAACCAAGAGTACGTTGAATATTTCTTGCTAAAATTTTATGACAGAAATGTATTTTATCTTAGAGAATTTTCAAAAACGTTAGAGGAAAAAAATTTTTTTTTTCGGTTTTTCGATCATAACTTTTAGGAAATCCTAATTTTTCATACATTATATTTGGAAAAATTGTAGCCACGGTAAAGCTGAACAACTTTTGTGAACATTGCAATTTAATCTGAACGTATCTAGATCCCAAAAACAGGTTATAAAGACTCCGTTATGACTAAAAATATAAATTTTTAACTAAAATTTTATAATTTTATATAAATTTCTTGGAGAATAATTCAATAAAGTCCTTGTTTCGGTATTTATTAGTTATATATTAATTTTAAACTTTGTTTCGAGCTGTCTGTAAATAGCCATCAGCTGTTAAGATCCTACACAATTTTCATCTAATCCATGAGCATCTTCGTGTCCTTACAATCGGAAAACGTTTTTTAATCATCAACAATAAAACATTTTTGAAGGTCTGACTGTCGTCTTCTATATTTTGTAACCTTTGACTCAGGTTCCATTAAGTTTTATTCTTTTAAAATTATGCAAGCTCTTCAGATTTCCGTTGTGATAGCTGCAACTTAGAAATAATGTAATCCAGTCGGTCTTCCGTAATAAAGATTGATGCGCGTGATGGTCCAGGATCAATTGAGAAAAACTTAAAGTTTTTAAACATTTTACTACAAAGCATCTATTCAAAAATAAAAAATAAAATTCTTTTCCAGGTATGGGACATCAAAAGTTTTTTTTTTGGAATATTCAACATTCCAAAAAAACTTTTGATGTCCCATCCCTGGAAAAGAAATTTATGTTGTATTTTTGAATAGATAATTGAGGCTTTGCAAAGTAAGAAATATGTTCAAGTTATAAAACAAACAAAAAAATAATTGGTTTTTGGTATTAATTTTGCGTCGAGAAATAGGTGTGAGCTTCCCAGCTCTGGAAGTCTAAAAAGGAAGTCTTTAGCTCTTCTGGGGGCTTGGGAAAACCGATTTCACTTACAGACAGACGGACCTCGCTCAATCGTCATCGCTTTCATAAAAAACCCAATTATATATATATATATATATATATATATATATATATACTTTATGGGGTCCCATATTAATTTTTTGTGAAGGATATAATAATGCATCATCGAAATGTAAGTTGGATTGATGCCGATTACTTACTGTTACCTTAGCAAATACAGTTATTAACAATAATAATTAAAAAACAGGTTGAGGTTGAACAGTCCCTTTTATTTAGTAAAAAATTGCAGCAGATTAAACCAGGACTCACTGCTCATAAGCAAATTTGCAATATAATAGGATTTAAAAAAAAATAAGTACTTCAAAAGTATTTCTGTTAATAGAAATATTATAGAATATTATGATTATGAAGCAGCATTAAATTAATTAATGATTCACTTTGTAAATATCAGCTCTTGTTCAGCGACATTAAGAAGTCATTCTGCAATATTAAATTCCTTTAAATATTTGCATGTTTTTTCTGGTATTTTTCCTTCAACGAGTACTCAAAATTACGAAAGTTTTACAGCCTTAAATACTTTATCTATTCACTCTAAATTGATTAAAAATAAGAAATCTTGCGTATTAGACGGCATTTCCAATTTTATCATTAAAAAAACTACAAGTAAAAGCGGTCGAATATCTCTTGATTATATTCAATAATTTTTTAAATAGTTATTATTTCCCTGATGCGTGGAAATTTTCGAAAATTATTTCGACACAAAAGATATCAAATAATGTTGACATAAATAGTTCATGACCAATATCTTCCATTACTTTTAAATTTGGGAAAACTTTTTGAAAAAAACAATTAAATACAATGTGGAATGAAATTATACTTACATAACAAACGACCAATTTAATTTCAAAAAAAAACATTCTACCGTGGATGCTCTGTTAAAGTTTCAGAATGCTCTAATCTCTAATTTCATAAGCGTTGGTGCAAAGTAGCAGTTTCTCTAGATGTCGAAAAGGTTTTCGATGGCGTATTTCACTATAGTATTCTTTTTAAGTTTACAGAAACAGCAAACATAGTTAAACTTTTTCAAACTTATTTATATAACAAGAAATTTTGCGGGCAATATGGAAAAGATTTTTCAGATTGTGGTTAAAATCTTAACAAGGTTCAATTCTAGCATCGCATCTTTACAATATTTTTATGTGTCATTTTCAACACATCTTTCCCAACTCAAATGGTTTACTGTATGTTTCGAATCATATTCATATAGTTAAACAGCTTTATGAATGCTTCTGGAAAGTATAAATACAATGTTGTTCCAAAGAGCAAACGGCTTTCACTTTTAGTTTATGGAAAAGAGATAACATTTGTTAATAATATTAAATATCTTGAAATTACTTTTCATAACATTTTTATATATAATGGACATGCGAGAATTGTTGTGAAAAAATCAATTAAAATAATGGATGCACTTTCAAAATTTTTTTATAATAAAAACCACTCTAAGAGAACTAAACTACTTTTATATAAAACTAGTGCAAGACTAATTTTCCAAAGCACATTAAGGCTATGGAAGTATTTGAACGAAATATATTAAGATGTTGCATTAAAAAAGCTTGGAATAATTGAAATAAATTTTAACTTTATGTAATTTTTCTAATTACGTTTGGCTTAGTTGTGAAAACTATTTTATTAGGATTAAATTACATTAACTAAATCTTTTTAATTACAAAAGCAGTACATGGAAGAGCAGTTGTTCGTACCTCAAGTTTGCAGAATGTTACAGACCTAACAGCTATAGAAACATGTAAACGAACTATCCCTTTTATTTTTATTAAAACTAGAAGACTAAGCCTTTCTTTGTTAACAAAACTAATTTAAAATAATAAATCAAATGAAGAAACTGGACCCTGATCGAACATTTCTCATTAGAATATAATACTAGAATTATAATATAATATCTAATTTTTTAATAATTTTAAATTCCTAGTTGTTTCCTGAACGGTGCAAGGTTTATTCGGACAATATGTATGTTAAAATTCAATCTTCGTAAGGTATGATATGTTAAAGCCATAAAACTATTACTGAAGTTAACCATAACCACAACCTAAACAAGGAAAAACAACCAAAGTTTTTTGGTTTTCTCAGTTTATTATATAAATAATATAATACAATAAAACCTTAAGTAATTGTTTATGGTTTTCAGATATAAATACTTATGAATATGTAGAAATGAAAAGCAACAAGAAATACAAACGTAAGATGAAAATGAACAAATAAATTGAATTTAGTGTTACATCTATGAAGACAAATGCAAGCAACTACTTGTTGTTAGACACGCATTTTATACTCGAAAAAGATATAAAAACGAAGAGTAGAGAACAAGAACAAGTATGGCTGCAATAAAAAAATGTCATTTCAAAAAAATGTCATTAAATAAAATAATAATAAAAAATTCAGTTGAAAAGGAGCGAATAATGTTTGCTTCCTGCCAATGAGCACCTAGTCGTCATATTCCGTGCTGTGGTTGTGGCAGTCTGTCAAAATGATCATAATCGTAAATAGCTGCAGAACAGACTAGTTGCAATTGAATAAAAAAAAATGATTGGAAAAAACCCGGCAGTTCTGACAAAACATTTATTTTGGGCCGTGCAGCCCACGGTTTTCTTTTTGTCGATTAAACCAAATTTAAATAATTTATTGTTAGCTTATTGAGGTTGAATAATTTGTAATAGACAATAAATTACTTTTTCCTTGGAGAAACAAACACTTCATCAGTTATTTCTATCTATTTTTACTAGATAATCGGAGTTTAATACTTTTTCTAAAACTATTAGCTGCATAATTACTGAAGTATTTATATACAGCTACTATTCAAATGAAAATCCTACATCATATTTACAGCCCGCTATAATTTACCCTTCCCTTGGATCCACGTCTGTTAGACGGCTTGGGTAAAAGTGCCTTCCTAATAAAATTTACATATTTTGCTCATTAAATATATTATATTTCAAAATGTAATAAAAATATTTTTAATTAAAAGAATTACTGCAGTTGACAATTTTCATAATATTTTATTTAACCGAAACCGATAAATCAGACACCTGATATGAACGTAGAGCAGTAAAAGGGGGAAGGTCTTATCCATATACATGACAAAACATAACGATGGATACAATACCTAAACAACATTCGAGACATAACTTTATCCAACAAACGTTGAACGTGTTGCTGAGCGTGTTTTTAACAATTTCCAATACCGAAACATAAAAAGCAACAGAAACTGAAGTATTCCTGTAATAAGTGCATATAAGTTAATAAATGTGTTTGTGTGTGAAAAAAATTAACCATAGAAACTTCTAACCGGAAGTTTCAACAATGAAAATGCAGAACCAGACCCACAACTAAACAATAGCACAAACAACAACAAGCTAGTATGTTAGAATTTATGAGCACTATACATTTTTCAATGCATAAGAATTATTCATTTTGGCGGTTAGTCAGTCAGTCACTAACTCATTGCTTATTAAAGATTCTTTATACGGTTTATTAAATTACTATTAATTTTTTTTGGTATGTATTTTTATAAGTGCGTATAAAAAAGTTCCTCATCACATGTAGAATTTTCTATGATGTCGACCCATTCAAATAAATGTTTGGCTTACGACAAAATCTCTTTCCTCATGACTACCAGTCATCCCTATGTTTAGGTTAATGCGTAGATTTATTAATTTTCTGTTGGTTTCCTTTTCAAAATAATTTTCCATTGTAGTTACAGTTTGTTGCGTGTTTAATTAATTCTTAATTAAATAAACTGAAAGCTGCAGAATTGTTAGCACAATTCAAATCATTCAGTTAATTTTTTCCCACAATGAAATAGCGAAACATACAAGTGAATGTGTTAAAGTGTTGTCATTTATTGTGTTGTTAGTAATTACAAAACAAAAAAATTTATTTCAATGATTGAATTAATTTCGTTTCGTTCTTTTATCCGCAGTTGGGAGAGTTTTATAAAGAAAAATATAGAAGAGTAGGAGAAAGCATGTGAAACATTTTCAGTTTCAATATATCAAAGTCTTTGGTACATTTTAAGAAATTGATCTTAATATAAATTTATTTTTAATTTGTCTTCGTACGTGTTGTATTCAACCTGTATACAGACAGTGTGCTATAAATATTTAAATTTTAGGATTTTTTCATTTTTTCTGCTATATTTTTGAATAAAACAAATATAATTACCTGCATTTTTATTGAAAAATTAAATTTTTATATCCATTTTTCCAAACCCATTTTTTGTTACTTAAAAGTTGTGAAAAAATTATGAAAATAACTCGATTTTAAAGCCGTGTAACTTTTTATATGTGTAACGCACATGAAAACCCAAACCATCGTGGGAGTCTCAGCTTTGATCCCATGTGTATTTTATTGATAAATTCGAAAGTTTTTTTTCTACTATAGTTTACTGTGCAATGCCTTAAGAAGCCGAGACACATAAGTGCTTCTTTTTGTACTTAAAAGCATAAAAACTAGTTAACACCGCCTCGAGGACAGCTTTCCATATATGTATGTATAAAGCTAAATAATTTGCAAATATTTAGCGTCAATTTAATAGCCAAAGAACTGTTCAGTATTAAACATACATATATCAGTTGTGGAGGCATTATCTGGCTGCTGATACAAGGCAAACAAATTTGACGATTTTCAATTTTGATCATAGTGGGCACCATAATGTCAGTAGTTACAGTAAAAAATAAATAAGCTTTAATATTTTAAATATATGAGCCGGCGTAGAAACATGCAATGGCATAAAACTGTGCTGAGCTGTATTTTCCCACTTTACGAGGCATTGTTCAGCTTAAGTCACAAAAAAAAACATCATGATTATATATCATTTGTATGCCTATAGTATTTATTTAAAATAAATACATAAAAATGTGTTTTTGTGTGTGCATATTTGTGCGTGTAATAAAGAGGAAACGCGGAAATATGCATGTTTAAATGTCAGTATGTCATAATAGCATAAGATAATTATGTTGAGAGTAAATGTGTGTCAGAGTTATGTTCAAGCTTGCAAATATGTTTGGCTTATGATTTGTTCGGTGAACAGATTCTAGCAACATATGTGAAGTCGTGGAAGGCGCAATTGTTTTGTTTTTATTATTGTTGCCATTCTTTGTATGCAAAATGCCGGCATCATCAGTTATTGGTATAGATTAAATGAAGATAATTTTTCTATATATGAAAAATATAAAACACACAGTCAAAAGATACATCCGATTTCCTCTTGTTCGAGTAAAAACGTGGCATCGAATGAAGGATCATTCTTTTAAGTTTTTAAAGAAATGTATGAAGGTACCCATCCTTCAGCAGTTAATACATTCGCAATGCAGATAATAAGATTCAGAGATTTTAATCCAGCTGATTGACAATGTACTTAGCCAGTCAAATAAATACCAAGCTATGTTCACGATTTTAAAAGAAATCAGCTGTCTATATTGCCAACACGACTGCAGTTTATGTCCATGCCAATTTTGTCGTGTTTGTTAGCAACTGTGATAAAAATATAAAATAATTGGGGGATTCACACTGTAGTCATAAAGTCATAAGTCATAAAATAATAGCATATAATTAATGTGAGCAACCCGTCATAACTTGGTCTGATATATAAAAACTGCATATATAAACTCGAACAGTTGGGCCTTGTTATGAGCTGAATAAATTTTTTTGCGGCGGCATACGGAAAAACGTTCAGTGGCTGCCAACTACGTAAGTTAAACGAGAAAAATTTTTCACTTGCATATATTTATTTTTTGCGATTTAGTCCTCTTTTAATATTTTTTATGTTATAAAAATGTGATTGGATGTGCAGACATAGGCCCAATTTACATGAAGAATTTTAATTCATGAATATTTTTTACTTTGCTTTCAAGACATCTTCTAAAATCCTCTAGCACTTAAACGGTGATTTATAATTCATGTATATTTTTATTTCAGGGTTGATTTTTTAACTTTCAATCGCCTAATTTGCTTTGTTTGATCCTTCTTATTTTAACATTAGTGGTTTATAGACAAGAAGTTTGAGAATGAGTGCATAAGGAAATTAAAAAATTCATGAGAAACGGAAATCGTGATGTTTTTTCTACTGCTGCTTCGTCTCTACACTGCTCACCTACAAACAAAAACAGCATGAATAAAATTCTTCGTGTAAATTGGGCCATATAGGAATGAATAATATTTTAGCCGCTTTTTAGTCGTGAATCATATATAAGTAACGGCGGTAAACATATACTATCGCCGTCTCGCCTAAAGATTTTCAGCCGTTCGACTCAGATCTCTAGAGCATTTTAGGACAACACAAAAACATACCTGAAAGAGTGCTATTATTTTATATGTGTGTGAAGATAAATAAGCATTTGAATATGTTTGACGTAAGAGCTTACGTCGTGACATATTTAACTCAAAGTTAAATATGTTTTTAAGTGCCATCACTGATTACTATAGGTAAATATGCTTAGATAGTACTACATTAACGAGCCTACGCTAACTGAAAATACAAGTGCTATGTCTCAATTGTATTTGTCAAATTTTTTATAAAACTATCAAAATTGACTTAAGTGATTTTTTGGCTCATCTTGGATAGATTTTGGCCATTTTTGGCCAAATCCTTCCTTGTCACCCATATTCAACTTATTTCGTTTTTAGCTATGGACCTACGCTACCCGAAAATACAAGTGCTATGTCTCAATTGTATTTGTGAAATTTTTTATAAACCTATCAAAATTGACTTAAGTGATTTTTTCGCTCAATTATCATCACCATTCACAATAATCCAGAATATATATACTATGGGGTCCCATATTAATATCGAAAAAATTACACACGGAATGACAAACCCATCTACACCCTTTCACTTTTTTGTGAAGGGTATAAAAAGCGGGTTTGGCATTTGCGAAAACTAATTTTTTTCAAAACTGATCATAAGCCATTATTGACGCTATGTGTCCAAATTTATAATCAAAGTAGTCAACAACTAGATTGGTCGAATTTACTATATTACTCACAGCAGCGGCGAACAGGTGTTGATATAATATTTGAAAAATCTAATAAAAAGTTTCATTCCAATAATATTTCTTCAAGTTGAAGTTCTCATGTAGCTTTAGAACTCCCGCTTTGTACTGATTCATATTTCTAATTAATTAAACTGCTCAGCAGCCAAATCCTCCTTTGAATATAACTATGTGCACTATATGGATTTTGATGCGCTAAACTCGAATCCGTTTTCGATTTTCTTCCATCAGGTCGAAATCTTTTCTTATGGGCGTGTCAATTTTTTGCCCTTAAATTAGCCAGGTACGTAGACATATTTCACCCTAACTCAAGAACGAGTCATCCGATAACAAATACATACTGTTGTCGATTTTAACCGCACGATATCAAATTAAAACTGCCTCACTTATTGTCCATCAATTTCCACATATACTGCTGCAATAAATATTAGAACCTGCCCTAATGTTCTCGATTTAGAATTACAAGTAAATGAAAAATACTATATTATAATTTTTAAATCCAAGAACAATGCAAAATACAGTTGTACTTTAGTTCCATTACCTGCTTACCTATCGAAATGCTATCGTCATACATATGTAAGCTTGGTTGCATTACAATATTGGGTACCTGCGGTAAATTGAAATAAAATCTAAATTGTTTAAACGATTTTTATGGTTTACAGCTTTTTCTATTTCTAAGATCTGTAGCTATTAGATAAAAGTGCAAAGTATTGAATATTTGCTTTAAGTGTTTTTAATTCCATTTTTAAACTGAAAAGAATTACGAATTTTGCACGAAAACAATTTTTTTCTCGATTAATTTCAGAATAATTGCAAACCGATAAGAGATAAAGAAAAATCGTATTACATTAAAATAAAAATAATTTTGTTATACATCTTCTGGTGCTTTGCTTTCTGGAGTTAGGGTGAAATATGTCTACCTGGCTAATTTAGGAGCAAAAAATTGCCACGCACAAAAAAAAAAAATATCGATCTGATGGAAAAAAAACGAAAACGGATTAGACCTTAGCGCATCAAAACCTATATAGTACACATAGTTGAAATGTTGAAAAAATGGAAATTAATATAAACTGGCTTATATTATTTTCTTATGTTACCATATAGTTTTTCAAGATCTTGACCTTATACTTTGTGTCAATTTTCTTTTCATATATTGTAAATTAATTGTTAAGTAATAAAAATTCTGCGAGAAGGCATGTTGAATTTATGTAACAACAATAATAATAAATTTTATATAATGCAATTTATATATTTGTCACTTTTGTAGTAAGAATAAGCAATATATTCCTCAACCCTTTCAGTTTCAATACGTTATAGCACGCATATTATAAAAGAAAATTTAGACATGGAAAATTAAAACAAGTAAAAGTGTAAAGCGGTTTTATTTAAGCAAAAGTACAAATTTTTAACCATTTTGGTAACGTTCATGTTATCCAAAATATTGCAGTATCCAACCCTGGAATCGAATTTTTTTAATTTTTTAAATTTTTAATGCCAATTTTGTTTTGCCGAAATAAAAAATAGTTTTAACTTGGAAAAAACGACGTTAATTGATTTTTGGTTATGTATTGTATAAAAAAATTTTAAATTTCGGAACCCTGGATGGGAACTTTAAATCTAAAAATTTGTTTTCATCCACGCAATTCTTCATGTTATCATAAATGGTTTTATTTAAGAAAAACTTAACATTTTTATAAAACTTAACATTTTTATAAATTATTATATGTACCACAAAATACTGATATGCCCAAAAAATAGTTCAATTCCCGATCCCTGGAGGCGAAAATTAAAACTTTTTTAAATTATTTTTTACCAATGCAAGTCTTTCTTCATGATGTATAAAGTGGTTTTATTTAAGAAAAACTACAAATTTCTAACCATTTCTTTCTCTTTCATGTACTACAATATATATCAGTTTTCGAGCCCTGAAATCGAAATTTGTTTTTTTTTTTTAATTTTTGATACCAATTCTGTTTTGCCAGGACAAAAAATAATTTTTTTTAATGTACAAAAAATATTAAAATTTCCTAACCATGGATGGAAACTTTAAATTTTTAAATTTTTTTTCATCGATGCAAGTTTTCATTACACTAAAAATTGTTTTATTTAAAAAAACTTAAAATTTTTAAACATTTTAGTTATTATATGTACCACGAAATACCGAATGTGTCAAAAAATATTAAATTTCCGATCCCTGGAATCGAAAATTAAATTTTATTAAATTATTTGTTACCAATGGAAGTCTTCATGATGTATAAAGCGGTTTTATTTAAGAAAAACTACAAATTTGTATGTGTGTGAAGATAAATATGCCGATTTAAATATGTTTGACGTAAGAGCTTACGTCGTGACATATTTAACTCAAAGTTAAATATGTGCCATCACTTATATTTTCGGGTAGCGTAGGTCCATGGGTAAAAACGAAATAAGTTGAATATGAGTGACAAGGTAGAATTTGGCCAAAAATGGCCAAAATCTATCCAAGATGAGCGAAAAAATCACTTAAGTCAATTTTGATAGTTTAATAAAAAATTTCACAAATACAATTGAGATATAGCACTTGTATTTTCGGGTAGCGTAGGTCCATAGCTAAAACTTAAATAAGTTGAATATGAGTGACAAGGTAGAATTTGGCCAAAAATGGCCAAAATCTATCCAAGATGAGCGAAAAAATCACTTAAGTCAATTTTGATAGTTTAATAAAAAATTTCACAAATACAATTGAGACATAGCACTTGTATTTTCGGGTAGCGTAGGTCCATGGCTAAGAACGAAATAAGTTGAATATGAGTGACAAGGTAGAATTTGGCCAAAAATGGCCAAAATCTATCCAAGATGAGCGAAAAAATCACTTAAGTCAATTTTGATAGTTTAATAAAAAATTTCACAAATACAATTGAGACATAGCACTTGTATTTTCGGGTAGCGTAGGTCCATAGCTAAAAATTAAATAAGTTGAATATGAGTGACAAGGTAGAATTTGGCCAAAAATGGCCAAAATCTATCCAAGATGAGCGAAAAAATCACTTAAGTCAATTTTGATAGTTTAATAAAAAATTTCACAAATACAATTGAGACATAGCACTTGTATTTTCGGGTAGCGTAGGTCCATGGCTAAGAATAATAGAATGAATATGAGTGACAAGGTAGAATTTGGCCAAAAATGGCCAAAATCTATCCAAGATGAGCGAAAAAGTCACTTAAGTCAATTTTGATAGTTTTATAAAAAATTTCGCAAATACAATTTAGAAAATGTACTTGTATTTTCAGTTAGCGTATGCTCGTTAATGTAATATTATCTAAAAAACATATGTCGTATAGGTAAATATGTCAGTGATGGCACTTAAAAACATATTTAACTTTGAGTTAAATATGTCACGGCGTAAGCGCTTACGTCAAACATATTTAAATCGGCATATTTATCTTCACACACATCAAATTTGTTACTTTTTTGTTACTTTAATGTACTACAAAATATTACAGTACCGAACCCTGGAATCAAAATTTTGATTTTCTTAAATTTTTTATACCAATTTTGTTTTACCGAAATAAAAAGTAATTTTAACCAGGAAAAACGACGTCAGTTGATTTTTTTTAGTTTATTGTATAAAAAAATTTAAATTTCCTAACCCTGGATGGGAACTTAAAATTTTTAATTTTTTTTTTCATCAATGCAAATCTTCATTACACCAAAAACGGATTTATTTAAGAAAAATTTGAAATTCTTAAACATTTTAGTTATTATATGTACCACAAAATACCGAATGTACCAAAAAAAAAATTTTTAATTTCCCATCCCTGGAATTTTTTTTTTTTAATTTTTAAATGGACAATTGAGGAGTCCCAAAGCATGAAATAGGTTCAATTTTCAAGTAAACAAAAAAATAATCGGTTTTTGGTGTTAATTTTGCCTCGAGAAATAGGTGTAAGCTTCCCAGCTCTGGAACCGTCCTTCCGACGGTTTTCAATACCACTCTAAGTTAGCTCACTTCCAATCGATCAGTCAAAGAATGAAGTCTCTAGCTCTTCTGGGGGCTTGGGAAAACCGATTTCACGTACAGACAGACGGACAGACGGACATCGCTCAATCGTCATCGCTATTCATAAGGATCCAGAATATATATACTTTATGGGGTCGCATATTGATATCGAAGAAATTACACACGGAATGACAAACCTAAATATACCCTTTCACATTTTTGTGAAGGGTATAAAAACATGTCGGCAACATTGATAATCATAATCTCAGTTTTTATGCGCACGCTCATGTACATAATACTATACATTTGCAGATTTCGTTTTGTATTTTGTCGCTACTATACTCTATTCATTTCCTTATGGAAAGTATTTTGTACAAATAGAAATACATAAATATTCCCATGCCCTACATCATGTTAAAAGAACTAAACAAATTTTAATTGAAAACAATATGAAAAATATCTTTTATGTGGGTGCCCCTTTAAAACTGAACCTAATTTAACAAATTTCTTTTTCATTTCATACTTGTAAATTGAAATGGAAAATGTACGTAAGTATGTAAATACATATCGCACATTTACTTTTACAAAGTCATAACTCAAAAAATGCATTTTCAGAACTAATCATGCAGATTTAATCTACATACGTATCTTTCTTGTTTTCGTGTAAAAATTTCAAAAAATATCTTTTATAGTTACTTTAGTCCTCAGAGAAAAATTAGTTTTTAGATTCTATAAGCTGTTAGTATTAATATTTTAAAACATTGAAAGCGTTTTATGCCAAAGAAGTTTTTTGAGTTATTGCACAGTTGAAGAAGTAATCGGGCGATATGTGCTATATTACGGATGTACTAAATGCCAATTTCTGACATGCGCTAATACAAAATTATATGAACATTGCTTGCCAAATATATAAATAAATATATGTATGTATATATATATATATATATATATATATATACATATATATATATATATATTAAATTTAAAGGCATTTGATTGGAGGTAATCTAAATTGGAGGGTGAAAACTCAAATTTTAATTATTCTATTTTTTTTGCGAATAAGGCTGCTCATACCGAAGAATCTAAACTTGAATGAATGGAACTCGTTCATTCGCTTATTTTACACAAAAATTTATAATCAATGCAATATAAATTAAATAATCTTTTGCTTGAAAAGAGTGAAATTCCAAAAATTGGTTTCTTCATTTAGTAAACATTTATTTAAGCATTTATTATTTTTATTTTTACTTAAAACAAGATTTCTTACTTATTTTATTATACATACATTCTTTAATAATCGAAAGATACAAACCGCTACTGGATTTACTTCCAAACAGGGCGAAATCGTGCTGAGCATTATTTTTCCCGCTACAGTTTGACATCGAAAAGTTTTCTTACAAATACATCAACATCAAAAATTTATATTTATATTGGCTTAATATCATATAACATAAGGAAGACGTAGCCAAACGTAACGTTTATATATCAAAGATTTCCCATATTGATATGTTTATACATGCATATCTTTGAGTATTGAATACAAGTGCACAGATGTATTCATTACATTTTGGCATGACATATCAACAACAGTGTATTAACTCAAAATATTTGTATTGTTTAGGAGAGAGAAAAACGACAATTAGGAAAGTCTGAATTATGGGAATTTTTTACCACAGATAGACTTAACTTATTTATTGATTTTTGCGAAAGACATAATATAACTATGTTTTGAGTTAATACAGTATTATTGAACGCATGCCATGTGTTATTAAAAAAACATTTTCTCTCGAAACACCCATTAATATTACTGAAGCAAACTAATTGAATACGAAGGTATTATTATTAAATATAGAGCAGAATTAGTTGTATTTTAAAACCTTTAAGGTATACATTAAGAAATCTTAATGTCGTGAATAATATATTTAAATGGTCTACATACATGCATATATATATATATATATATATATATATATATATATATAACTTTTAAAAATTACAATGCAGTAGAGTAGTCAACACTAGTCAAGAATCGAAATTTCCGTATTTGTAGTGAAGGAAATGTTCAAGACGTTAACGAATCAGCAGTAGTTTCATAAAAGTTTACTGTTTGATGCAATTTGTGCCCTGGTGGTATCATCAGCCCGTATTGCTTTTGAAAAGAGCCAAGAGCTGCTGTTACGATGAATAGAAATTTCTATCGAGCCATGGAAAATATTTCTTCCAATATATTAATAACTTTAGTTCTGTAGTATTGGAAGCCATTAACGCAGATTTAGCGAAAAGTAGCTCGACGCCACGGTGGACATACGCTGAATATTATATTTAAATATTATGTATCATAAACCTGGTGCAATTTCGACTAGTTCCCGCCTTTGTTTGGGATTGTACCTTTGAGAATTATCTGATTTCCTCTTTGTACTTATACCGGTATAGTGAATCAGTACAATTATTTCTAACTATCTGAGATTAGCAATAATTTAAGTTAGAACATAATTTGGAATTGTATTGCAATATTTTTCAAATCCATTAATCTAATATACTATGTGAATATGTGTATGCAAAATGTCTAACCAATGTATGGCTGACGATATTATATCAAATTACAAAAGAAAATCGTGTAATATTCAAAACGGGTTAAAGTATTATATTTGTTGCTAGCTCTGGTACTGTTGTTCTTGCAATAAAAGTCAAAACCGTAAATAAATTTTCACAACTTGTTTTTAATTGTTCTTGGAAGTTTCATCAGAAAAATCCATTTGTTTTGATATTCTGAAGAGAAAAATGTACTTATACAAAAAAAAACCTACCTTTAATTTTTGTTAATCCACTATTGCTGTGTTAGTTGTTGTACCTTTGTTTCTCAGATTTTCAAAAGAACATTTTGCTAATTAAACACTTGTTTGATGGAGTAAAAGACAGAATACCAGGGAAGAGATCCATTAAAATTATTGTTTTACGCTAATTTATTTTAATTAATTTTTAAGACTTTAAACACTTGATTGATTTTCAAGAAGATTCTTGAAAGAAAGCTTTATCTATTATTTTTTAAATATTTTCTTCCTTTCGGTTTTTTCTGAAAACATTTTCTCTTTTAGCAAAGAGAATATGAATGTAAGAAATGAAAAAACAAAAACACTGATAAAATAATCCCCACAATTTGTAAAACAAGTTGAAGTATAGTTGAAGACGAAGAAACATTCACACATTCAAAAAGTTGTTTAATTTTATAATATGTATTTATGTATGTATATATTTGTGCAAATTAAACTTTAATTTAAACAATATTGCTGTTTCTTAACAACAGGTCTGCGCTTCTTTAAACGTACATATGTAGGTAAACATGCAGATATTATTTTTTTATTTTGACATTTAACACTGGTTTTATTCAACTTCGGTTTTCCATACATACATGTGTACATATTCATGCACATCCATATGTACATTCACTTTATTATTTTACACTCGTTTTATATAATCACAATATTAACATACATACATACAGTACATATAATATACTGATAACAGAGCAAATGAAATATATATGTATGTATATTTTTTATTTATTTATAAAACTTTTAGGAATTTTTTCTTCATTTGAATTAAGTTATTTGCGTTTTATATTTTTCAGGCTTGATTTTCTTGGATTTAATTGTAGCATTTATAGATTTGACATTTACCAAATGAACCACGTTTCCATTTAATATATTTGTTTGGAATTTTATTATTTTCATTTGTTGCTAATATTGTTACTTTTCAACCAGAAAACAATCTTGGTTTCCAGCTTATTTAGACTCTTCTTCGTTTTGTTCGCAAGTCCGTTCGAAACGGTATCTCACTATTGACTAAATACAATAAAACGACTGAAACACATTTTTCCCATATGTTTGAATGACTTCACTACTCTTTTACTGTATTTATTTATTTTTCTGTGTTGTTGGTTTAGTAAAAGTTGTTTTTGTTGGCGCTGCTGCCACCATAGCCATTTCACTGCTTTGGGTAAACTAAATGTTGGCGTCGACTTGAATCATTATCATCTTTGGGAACAAACCAAAGAGCCAGTCACAACAAAACTGAGTTTTGTGAGTAAAAATATAATTGAGAACAAGACTGCAGATCTTTACAAGCAAGCAGTACTTAATAGAATTAATTCATCATGGATCAAGTATATAAGAGATCTTGCATTAAAGGTCAAATGCCAGTCAACAATGCATACACATGCATTTTTATTGTGTATATTAGAAAAACAATAATAAAGAAATTAAGGTAATAGACGTTCACTCTGTTGCAAACCTTGTCGAAATATTCCATGTGTATGGTTCTCGTTCTGACCTTGAAACTTCGGTTTTACCTAAGTGACCCTCATTATCTTCTGGTTGTCTTATACCTTCAATACATACATAAGTATGTATATACTTGTACATACAATGTCAATTAATATAATAACCACGCCAACATTTTCGTTCCCTGTAACAGCAATTCAACTTACAAAATATGTACTTATTAGCTGTCTAATATACTCGTATTCGGCAAGGGTTTCTTAATCAAGAATTTTAAAAATTTTATCATTGTCCTTTACACCTAGCCGCGTCTTTCAGTTTTTGGTAGCAGAAAGTTTACAATTTATTCGGGTGTTATAATCGTCCAAATAGTATTTCTTGATCGAATAGCCGAAAAAAATTAAAATTTTATTTGATTATTCGAATGAATAAGACTCATTCAAGTAACTTTGCACATTAGCCTAGTTTATTTATTAATAATAAAAAAACAATCTATTACAAAAGAAAAACTTATATAGCATAAACTAATAAACCAAAAGGAAACTATTAGCAAACTAGTTTGTTTCAAACTTTGGACATATTTAAAAGAGTTACTATTGCATGGAAAGTTCATATAGTTAAGAAATAATATTTAATAATTTGAAACGTTTTTCTTGAATTATAGTTAATTTAATTTGTAGAAAAGTAATAATTTTGTTCAAACTTTTCCTTAAGAACCTCCAAGATACATTAAAGATCTTTTAAAAACATATTATTTTTTCCAGCGTCCTGAATTGTTATGCCTAGAAGATTCACGGTTTACAAATACAGATGGCGTTACACAAGTATTTAGGGTATATGCTTACTTAAAGTAACCTATGGTTAACAGCTTGAAGATAATATAATTATGTAGTCTAAAACAATATATTAAGTTTCCAAGTGATTTCCAATATGAATAAAATGTGTTGAAAAAAATTTAATCGAACATTCGCCGAAAACTGTTCGAATTATTTTTTATTTTGAATTGAAAAATACTTCTCGTTCGAGTACAAAAGATAAACAGTTGCTGGAGTACCCGAGTAATTTTGATTGAAAGCGCAACACTAGAAGCAGATATAGAAAATTCAAATAGGAGTTTACTAGTTTTGTGCCACCTGTGCAGTTAATTATGGCCTTTCTTCGACATTGCAGCACAAAAACGTATATACTGTAATTAGCAACGTGCATTATTTTTGTAACGGTTTTTAACGATCTCTCTAATTCTACATTTAGCATTCTCTCAATTCAAGGTCTCAAATATATATGTATATATGATGTATATACCGCTCATTTACCAAAAAATATTATAATATGAAATTAAATATCAGATTATAGGCTAATTGTGCGAAAAATGTTTTTAACTTCCTGCTGCGAAGATTTTAAATTTAAGAAAATCAGGAAATCATTAGTTTTACCTCTCTTTGAAAATATATAGGTTCTGAGATCCTGCGAAGCCTCCCTGACTAATTCTGAGAATACATATGTCCATATGTATGTACGTGGGTAGATGCGTACGTGCGTGTAAGTGGGTATGTGTGTGTGTTTTGGTATGTGACCCGCTTACAACTGTAGAACAGCTTAACCGATTTCACCTAACTTATGTCGTTCTAAAGGATTTTACTGAACTTAGATTTTCTGTGATTTCGAATCGATTCGATCTGGTAGATCTCAAGATTTATTGAGAAACTTAGAAAAAAAATTTTTAAGTGGTTTTCATAAAATATCTTTCAAACGACTTTACCCGTCGATTCCAAAAAACAAACATCTCTCAAGATGGAAAATCCACTTCGACCACTGCGAATCGGGTCAAAATCGGTGAAGCCGTTCGTATTGTGAACGAAAAATATTCTAACAAAGTTCTTTATTAAAAAATCCGAAGTTATATATTCAATCAGTTAGTTTTTTATAGTAACCGAATATCACATCAATCATTACTGATCACCAGGGCAACCAAAAATATGCTTTAAAAAAGGGTTTTAAGCGCATAAAAAATGCTGCAAAAAACAGGAAAAATGCTTTAAAATGTAAAAAATATGCTCTAAAAATTTGGTTTTTCTTAAAAATATAAGATTTTATTTAAAAAATATTGAAAAAATAAACATGTTAGGGAATTCATTAAATAACTTGTTACTTTAGGAACATATTACATGTCTAAGGCAACATATGCTAAATATATATGTACATACTAATTTATGTAATATAAAATACGAATTAAAAACTACTTTGTAAGCAAATTTGTACAAGTATAAATCTGTGAAATATATTAGCTTAATTCATATTGGAATTGCAATAAATTACGACGTGTTGACTTAAATTCTCAAAAAGAAAGTTCTGTCTGTTGCTTCTAACAATACTTTTATAAAAAGAAAAACTTCTTTCTACATCCGCTGAAGTCATTGGAGCATATTTAAAAGACAAAACTTCGCCCACATCATATTCTGAAGTTGGGCTTGCTTTAGAGCCATTCAGATGACTACAAATATTTTTTATTGTTTCAAGGCCTTTGTTTTTATCCATAACTCGTTTTAAGTGGGAGGTTTTAGGAAAATTTGAGAGCGTCTTACGACTTCCACTTGATAATACTAGTTGATATTTTAACGGACTATGATTTTTTGAAGTCTTGGCTATTATCAGAATTAGTTTCTTTACATATACTATTTTAATGTGTTAAAAATATGGCAATTAAAAAAACGTTTTTCGTTTATTATTTTTATATCAAAAAATCATATTTTTGGTTTCTAAATTACACACACTTCCGTATGAAAAAAAAACAAGTAAATTCCAGATCAAGATAAACATTCGTTGTAATTACTTCAATTATTATTTTGTTTGTTTGGGGATTATTATTGTCACCAGGATTTTTTTTAAATTCCATGTATCCATATGGATAAAAACTTGAGCTGTGTACATAAAGAGTGAAGATATAAGAAACTAAATCATGTTACTGTTGATGCTGTTGTAATGCAGACATATTCTGTAGTTCCAAGAAATACCAAGAAAAATAATGATTACGGAAAAAATTCTTACGAAATTTATAGATTCAAATATTTCCGATAAATTAAAATATATAATAAAAAAGGAAGGTCATGGAAGTTTCGACAATAATATATATATATATATATATATATATATATATCTATATATATATTATTTTTTTTTTAAATATTTTTTTTTGAGTAGGACTAGCACTCAGGGGACAACCCCTACATATGCAGTGCATTGCGCTGGAACTAGAAAGGAGGGGATAGTGTTGGAGTACAGATTAGAATTTTCGTAGCTGTTTTTACTTCGTCGGTTAATTTTTTGCTACAGATACCGACGGGGGAGGGTGCTGCTGTATCCTGCTTTTTTAGTACATGACGGTGATAATCGCTGTCGGTAATGTAATGTTCAGCGATCAGTGCTATGCCTTCGTCATTGAGACAAGCCGACAACAATTAACACAATCTTGCACTAATGCAGATCAGAAATATTCTACACCATATTGATGACTGAGTGCGGAGTCGAACTCGGGACCTCAGGCATCGCAGTCTTGTGTCTTACTATGTCAACCAACAGTTCAACTGTCCAAATGGCCTCGTCAATCCCTGGACATAAACCCCTTCAACTTGTACTCCGATTCAATTCAGAACAAAACAAAAGTGTACAAATTATACAAACATATATAATATGAGCATGTAACAAGATTGTTAATGTATTTATGTAAATTTTTTTGTCTATTATATAAGTTTATATAAAATTTTAGTCTTGTGCTTGCTTTCTTTAAAAAAAAAATTTTTTATATACAAAAAAGGTAAACATTTACCAATAAATCAAAAACTATATAGGAATAAAAAACAAAATTATTGCATATTTCTTCACCGTTAGTGAATTTGGTATCCATATGGACACATTGCAAAAAAGAAGTTTAGGGTAAAAACTTTTAAAAACTGAATGTTGGATGTTGTTCCCGGAATCAATAATAGTGGAAATAAAAAAAAATCTGAATTTTTCATCCACTTGTAGCGAAAGGGTTAAAAAAAATTAAGAAAACATTATTTTAAAAGAGCTATATTTTTGCTACCAGTGTAGCTAAGAAGTTGTTAGGTTTGTTTAGAAATATCTTAAAGCAAAAAAATTTTAGATGTGTAAAAATTAAGAACTTATTAAGAAAGTTCTCATGTTAGCAAAGTTATGAGAATGTCCATTTTAAATCACCTTGTTCACTCACTGTGATATAGTTAGTTAAAATAAAGTTTAAATATACAAGTATACAAGTGTGTACTTTCGAATGAACTTTTACATTTTACAATTGGTGGTTGTAAAAAAATTTGTTTTGGTCGCCTTCTCTTAAAATGATCCACTGTGCGTCGGCTCGCTTGCACCGTTTTCAGTGCTGTTTGCGAAGGGAATTATTTAATATTAGTTCTCATTGCTTTTTTTTCACTAATTAGACTGCTCTGCAAAAAAATAATTTTTTGTCTCGCCTTTAAATAAAACTGTGAGCACTATATGAATTTTCATGCGCTAAAGTCGAATCCGTTTTCAGTTTTTTTCATCAGGTCGAGATATTTTTTTATGGGCGTGACAATTTTTTGCCCCTAAATTAGCCAGGTACGTAAACATATTTCACCCTAACTCGAGAACGAGTCATCCGATTTTAAAATGTAAAACACCAAAATATGTGTAACAAAACTGTTTTTACTTTAGTGAGTCACGATATCAAATTAAAACTGACTAAATTATTGTCCATAAATTTCTACATACTATACTGTTACAATAAATATTAGAAATTCGAGAACATTAGAAATTATAATGTTCTCGATTTAGAATTACAGGTTAATGAAAATTACTATATTATAATTTTTAAATCCAAGAACCATGCAAAATACTGTTGCACTTAAGTTCCCTTACCTGCTCACCTAACGAAATGCTATCGTCATATATATATATATATATATATATATATATATATATATATATATATATATGCTATAAATTTAAAATAAAATCTAAATTTTTTACCAATATTTATGATTTACACCTTTTTTAATTTTTAAGATCTTTAACTATTAAATAAAAGTGCAAAGTGATGAATTTTTCATGAAAAAAATTTTTTATTCTCTATTAATTTCTGAATAATTCCAAAACGATAAGAGATAAAAAAGTTGTATGTACAACTATAACTTTCTTAGCCTTTTGTTGTCCGTAAAAATTTGTTAATGTTCTTTCTTTTTTTCTTATACATTTCAATAATTATATAATTACAAGATTTTATTCGACAATGATATTTGGTATATTTTTAATAATATTTTATCATCTTGATTACTTTTCACATACTATATTATTTCATTATTTAACCCTTTTATAACTCATAATTCTATTAGCATTGCATACCTTATTATCAGTTTTTATTATTACTTCTAACGGTGATGAACGTGGAAGTTCCAAAGGCTTAGCAATAAACATGGTCAGAATCCTGGCTAAACATAAAAATGGCTTTAAATAATATAATACCTCTGACACCTTTATACACTACACTAGAGTGTCTTGCTTCTGAATGTAATGATATAGTCATTACCGGCGACTTCAGTTCAAATGTCTTGAATGATGTCAGCCTTCCCAATAACTTGGTATCGTTTGGACTCTTTCCTGTTAACTTGACAAACCCAACGCACTACACATCTACTTACAACTTTTTTGTTAAAAAGGTCGATATATGTTTCAGTTATCGGGATTTTAATAAAATAAACATTAATAACCTCATCACATATGCCTTGGACTAACATTTATTTTATGTCCTCTGTTGACGAGCAATCATTGTTTTTGGAGCATAGTATTCAGGATATTTTTGAAAACATGGTACCTCTGAAACATAAAGAAGTAAGACACAAACAAAAACCCTGGATCACACATATTGTTGAGAATGCTATACATCAAAGAGACTTCGCAGTTCAAATTGCTATTTTTGATAGCCAGAAATAACGTCAACAAACAAATAAAACTTCCGAAAACTGAATACTATTCCAATCGCTTTGGCAATGCTATTAATTCGCATCAAACGTGGAATACTATTCGTGAAATAGGAATTGGCAATAGAAACAGAAGTGTGGACAGCCAAGTGGATGCAAATAGGCTTAACAGAACTTTTACCAACATCCCTGTAGTCCAGAGAAACCCGAGTTACTTCGATTTCCCATCTCATTCACCAAATGCGAATGATGAGTTAATAGGCGATGACTTTAAATTTTCATATGTCACTCAATATAACATTATATCTACGTGCTCTATATTAAAATCAAATGCCGTGGGAAGTGATAATATACATCCAAAATTTGTACATATAATTCTACCCTTGTTTCTTCCTTATGTAACTCATTTGTTTAATTCTATTATAATGTCAGGCGAATACCCATCTAATTGGAAGCATTCAAAAATAATTCCCTTACCAAAAGCGAATAGCGAATATAGACCCATTGCTATCTTATGCTTTTTATCAAAAGTTTTGGAAAAGTTACTTTATAAACAAATTATCACTTATATCAATAACCACAATTTGCTTGCATGCTACCAATCTGGATTTCGCGAGAGACATAGTTGCGTTACAGCACTTGTGGAGGTCAGCGAAAACATACGACAGGGACTCGAAGACAGGTACATTAACTTTTTAGTGCTCTTAGACCACTCCAAGGCATTTGACATGGTAGACCATGAAATCCTTAACAAAAGACTAAAACACTTTTTCAATTTTGCGAATACGTCCATAAACTTGTATTATCTTACCTTTCAAATCGTTCTCAATCTGTGTTTGCAAATGATATTTGGTCGAAGATTATACCTGTTAACAGGGGTGTGCCACAGGGCTCTATTTTAGGACCACTTTTATTTTCACTATACGTGTACTATATATATACTTTTATATTCACTATATAGAAAAATGCAAAATTCATTTATATGCAGATGACGTCCAAATTACATTAAGTAGCCCAGTCGTAAATATTGACTTAGGTATAACCTATTTAAATTATGATATAAAGAAAATTTACCTTTGGGCTTGTGCCAATGGTCTCTGTCTGAATCCGAGCAAGTCTAAGTGTATTGTAATTCATAAAAGAAGAACGAATCCATTTCTTACCCATGACATTGTTTTAAATGACGAAAAAAATTTAAATTGTAAATTCAGCAAAAATCTTGGTATTGTTTTCAATAATAATTTGACATGGACTGATCATATAAATACTCTAGTTGGTCAAGTTTACATAAGGTTAAAAGCTCTTTAGTTGACACAATATTTTACTCCCTTAAAAATAAAAACATTAATTGCCAAAACGTACTTAATTCCTTCCTTACTATATGGATGTGAGGAAACTCAATGTGTTATATAACAACATTATCAGATATGTATATGGACTGAGAAGGTTTGATCATGTGTCTTCTTTTTCTAATAATCTTTACTTAGTATCTTTCGACAACCTATTAAAAATCCGTACTCTAATATTTCTGCATAAAATCATTTATTCTCAAACACCCAGATATATATTTGATAAAATAACTTTTTGTCATTCACAGCGAAACCACAACATTATAATACCTCGTCATCAATGCCTTGTTTCCGAATAGCAGTTTTATATTCATTCCGTTCGTCTTTGGAATAATCTTAAACCAAGTCAACAACTTAACAGCAATGCCAGTAGTTTCAAAAGATATTTATTTAAATCCTTTACATAATTGTTTTTTTTTCTATTTTTTTCATGAACATTGTTATATCACACATTTTAAACATTATTATTGCTATTATTATTATTTCTTCTTAAACAAAATACTGTTGTAACCTTATACGTTCCTGCACTCTAAATATAAGACTCAGTCTTCTTGTGCAGGAAATGAAAATAAAGAAATAAATAAATAATAATAAAATAAAAACAATTTTGTTAGACATGTTTTGGTGTTTTACTTTTTAAAATCTGATGACTCGTTCTGGATTAAGTGTGAAATATGTCTAAGTACCTGGCTTATTTAGAGCCAAAAAATTGTCATGCCCATCAAAAAAATCTCGACCTGAAAAAAATGGAAACGGATTTGAGTTTAGAGCATCAAAATCCTTATAGCCCACATAGTTTTATTCAAAGGAGGATTTGGCTGCTGAGCAGTGTTATTGGTGCTTTTGTCATGGCGGTGGTTGGCACTGAACTGACTAAAGACCGGGGCTCATAGAATCCGTCATACGTTGTGCGTTGACTTTTTCAACTGACAGCTATTGAAATACACGTTCTCTTATGAGCTTGACCACATACAATACTTCTCCGTCAACGCAAAGTACAAAGTTGGCAACTTTTGACGTACGTTGAGTAGTTTGACAACCTCTCTCTCACTCTCTCTATTTTTTCATTACACGTTCGAGCTGTGTGTATGCTTTTAAAGCCCTATTAGCCAGACGCTGAAATCGCAAACGCAACGCAGCGCAAATGCTAAAGGCCCAATTAGCCAGACGCTGAAATAGCAAACGCTGCGCAAACGCATCAGCTGATCCAATCTATTACACGGCAAATTGTGAAAATGCTTATTTGCACGCTGAAAAACGCAATGCAGCGCAGCCAACCTACAGAAAATAGAATTTTACGCAGAGAGTGATGGCATGTATGTATGTTGAATGAGAGTGCGGCACAAAAGCTTTTTTTTGTACTTCTTGTTTGGTTTGATATTTGAACATTTAGTTGACACATTTGTAGATATACATAGCATATTCAATAAATTAACTTGCTATATAACTTGTTTTACTTTAAAATATCAGTAAAGACAGTGAATATATTTTGTACAATAATAGGGTAATAAGTTAATGTTATGCATACGTATGTATATGAACGCATGGGCATAAATTTATGTGGTACCAATATTACTACATATGTACGTAATTTATGTATGTACATGCAGGCAAATGTGTCGATAATGTTTAGCGACCAGTGCTATGCCATTGAGACAACCCGATAACAATAAACACAATCTTGCACTAATGCAGGTCAGAAAAATTCTAAACTATATTCATGACTGAGGGCGAAGTCAATCTCGAGATCTTGTGTTCACTACTTCAGCCATCAGCACCCTTATAAAATAAATGTAATAGTAAAATTATAACTTACGCTGGATTCACCCATGGTTTCAGAACGATATTGACGTTCGACAACATTTCTAGTTTTTTGAGAGTATGCTCTGAAGCGATTCACCCACTTCGCGCATTTGTTCTGCAACATCAAGGCTACCATATGAAATAATTTTGTAAGCTATGTGTGTGAGTTTTACAATTGGGAAATATCACTATTTATTTAATTTTATTTATAAGAATATTCACCAGTTATATATTCTTTTCATACAAAAGAAATGCTCCGTATTTTATTATATACACAAACAATAGGAAACAAGTGTGTTTTTATACATAGAAAAGTATAAAACAAGTTCTGTATTTTATGGTGTTTTCTTTTCTACAAAAATATACTACATTTCCATGTAAAAAGAGTAATTTCGTGTTCGTTTCTTAAAAATGTTTTGCTCTATAAAAGGGTAGTGTGTTTGATTCAAAAAGTATCTCCCTCAATTATGGTGAAAGGCATTGCACTTTATGCCCCATACAAATGCCCTGAAAAGTGATTGTCTTTTGTTTATTAATAGTGTTACCAAAAAAATTTGGAAAGAAATCGCCTAGATTTACTAAGTAAAAATTTACATTTTAAAAGTTAATATCTTTACTGTTTTATATAAAAACTATGAGAAAACATTACATTAAGTGATATTAAATCCTACAGGATTTGGAGTTGTGAAATTGCGCTCAAAAAAGTATTTATATAAAAGAAATCGTTAAAGCTTCAGGTCAATAAACTGGCAGTCTGGCAACCAATTTTTACTGTTTGTATGGTTTATGAAAACAAACAAAATAGAATTTTTAACAATTCTAAAACGTTTAATAAAAGTTAAAAATATTAATATTGCCGCAACAATTATATGTGCAGAAATGGGAATTAGTCAATTGCTAGATTCATCCTCCTCTTTTGATGAGGATGAAATTTAAAATTTATTGAAATTTCTCCACAAATTGTGTTTTGTTCTAGTGAAATAACAAATTGCATTTTTAAAGGGTTAGCAAGATATTTTATGCATGCACCTTTTAACAAGGTGACATTTTTTGTGCAGAAAAGAAAACACCACTACTATACATATGTACATATAATATGCTGTGGCATCTCAGTTCTACTTCACTTAAGAAATTAAACTTTCTGGCAGCACAGTTGCAATGTTTCTGAACGTGAATTTAAATTAAACCAATTCAGTTTCCGAAACACATTACTCTCTTTTGCTCTCCCTCTCTCTCACTCTCTAAAACAGAAACGTCAAACTGCATATAAAAAAAACTGTTTCAGAACGTGAAATTCGTTCTGAAACCTTGGGTGAATCCAGCTTTAGCTATACATATAATGCAGATATTACATCGATCACAAGTTTAAAATAAAATATTGTAGCATTTATACAATTTCGTACGTTTTCTGTAGAGACGCAAAAAGGAAAGTGCCATCAGTGTTTCAAGCAGTTGTTTTGATTTTTGTTTTTAAATGATAAACACCACAAGCTAAATAGTATTCTGTGACATTTTGCACAAACGTAAAAAGTTTAATCAAATAAACATATTTTCCATATCTATTTTACAATATACATATCTTCTTTTTTAATAATAACACTCAAAATAACTTTAAACACTACAATTTGATGTACTATGTACATATACATATATACATACACAATTTTTTTCTGTAAAAACATATGTTGCGTTTTTAAGAATACTATAAGCGGAGCTGCGTTAGCATTTGCGCTGCGTTGCGTTTGCAAATTCAGCGTCTGGCTAATGGGGCCTTAACGAAGCAAGCTCAATATGAATGTATTGAGAGTTATGTAACAGCGCTAATCAAAAAAATCTGATTTATGAGTTTGGAGATTTGTGCATTGTCCCTTCCCAATCATAGGCGACTGTAAAGCCAAATTCAGAGGCTCGAAGCACTTCAGTTCGTTAGATGCCAATAGCGGATTCTAAATGATTCCGTTGGATTAATATTCATCCAAATTATGTACATCCAATACACCTTATGGAAGGCACAAGTTTTTGCAGCTACCTTTTGGTATCAATACAGTCCCTGAACTCTTTCACTTTTTAATATTTCCTAAAACTATTGAAGAACATAATCAAATATTAGGAAAAGTTTTGCAAAGAGCAGAACAAATTGGTTAAATTTAGCAACGATAACTGCAAATATATGCTTAATAAAATTAAATTGATCGGATTATATTAAATTAATTTCGGAAATGACCATTCCACAACATTTTTCCGAACTAAAAAGATTTCTATATGGCCTTCCTTACAAGTGCCTAAGAGAACTATGCCCATATTGAAAAGGAGCTGATTGTAATAGTTTTTTTGCCAGAAGTGGCATTCCAACCTTTTTTGTATCTGATAACGTTCCGCCTTTTAACTCAAATGAATTTCAAGAATTTCTATACATATGTTTGGCAAGATAAAGCGCACTTGCAGAACGTTCTATACAAACAAAAAACGTTTGGACTCAAAAACTTACTCAGTTATCGAGTAACGTCTAAAGGAAATTTAACTTGTCCCTCTGAGCTATGTCACGAAACCTGATTAAAAACTTATTTACTGAATTTGCTATCAAATTTAGTTAACATTAATCAATATCGGAAACAAATTTATAGTGAACTTACAAAGTCCTCAGATTATTACAACTTATGTATTCAAAAAAATACCATCCTAATAATTCCGCCGATAAGGAAATGCTCAAACGAAATCCCTTTTCCTTTTGGTTTCTAGGAGAAATAATAGAAAAATGTACTGCAACAAAATCATTTATCATAAAGGATAAATAAGGTTATATGTACAAGAGAAATGAGGAACATTTATTATAAAACCAGGAACTCCAAATAGTGCTGATTCCGAATATATTAAAAGTGAATGATTCTGATGGTATTTATGTGACCAGACGAGGTAGAAAAAGCATACCACCCACTAGAATTGTAACAACTACAAAATAATTATTATCTTACAATTAATAATAATCTTATTGAAATATATTATATATTAAAATATTGTACGTAATTATATTGAATTAATGAAATAAACCTTATTTAAAACGGAATATGTTGTGTAAACAGGAATTTAAGTTGGAAGTACATAAGACGCGCCTATGCGTTATAAACGTCTGACAAAAAAGTAGAACTAGTGTAATTGTATGTAACAAGTTACATAGCAAAACGCATAGAACGCTCGACGCGTAAAGTAGATCTACTTTCTACTTTTGTACGCGCGGCGCTCGTCTTGAAAATATGTCAGCTATTTTTGATAGCAAGGATGACAAATTATATTACATTTTTAATGTTATCGATTAATATGTTTTTGTTGTGGATTATTATTTTTTAATTTTTATTATAATAAAACGTTTTTAATAAGAAATCACTGTCGCAATAAAGATTACTAATATTTTCAAGAGTAAAATGCATTGAAATTGTTATTTGATCACAATTGTTTCTTCAAAGAAATATTCATATAATGTATCGATTTATTTTACTTTTTAAGTACCATCTCTGTTATGTGTATGCATTTTGCAATATATTAAACAAGGTTACGTTTGCTCTTTTTGCACAATATATTATATTTACAAACTCAACAATTCCACAAATTCTTTAAAATTTCAATATTATTTAACATTTAACTTTTGTCTATATATGTATATTACACTACAGTTGATCAAAATATAAACATTGGCGCATACAACACTTTGCATGTACCTTGAGTTGAAAAACGAGTCTGAAGAAACGCATAGAACACGCGACACGAGAAACGCGTGTTATGTACTTGCAGCTTTACATTATCCGTCGAGTGTAAGTTTTTTATGTTCACGAATACATCTACGAAGCAAACATCGAAGTATTTTTTGCTTTTTTACTATAAACAAATTTATTATATGTATTACCATTCTTAATTAGATATTATTTTAAATTTACAATTTACTTGCATTGTTCGGTCCCGCTCATTGTATACATATTTGAGCAAAGTCTATAATATTATATACATATATATATGTGTGTGTGTGTGTGTATATATATAATAGAGTCTTTGATTTGACTCTTGTATACTTTCCAGTGATGGTATGAATTTTTGACTATTGCTTCTAATTTTCTGTAGTGATGGCACTAAAATAATCTAAAGATGTTGAGTCCAGGAAAATGAGATACGAACCTCCTGTAAAGATGTTGAGAGGTGTTGAATTTTTTTATATAGACTTTATATGGGAAGATGTTAACATCTTGCCAAAATGATGAAAGGTGTAAGTGTAAATAGGCTATTAGTTGCAAAGTCATGCAGAGTCGGAAAATTTACTAGTCGCACAGGTCATCGCAATGATAAAATAGTCAGCTGGATCCATTAAATAAAACTTTCTGTATATACCATTAATGCTATGATCACTTAATTTAAAACACATCATTGATGTGTTGTGAGTACTTAAAAGTAAACATTTACCCTGTAAAAGTTCATTCGAAAGTAGACACTTGAATACCTTAGGAACCAAAAAATGTAAGCTTTATTTTAACTATATCACAGTGAATAGAACGATTAAATATAATTTTGCTGATATGAAAAATTTCTTAACAAGATTTTAAATTTTAAACATTTCCAACTGCTTTGTTTTAAAAGATTTCTAAACAAAATAAATTTTGTATACTTGCCCAACTTGTTATCTATACTAGTAGCAAATAGATGTTTTCAACTTTTTGAGATTAATATTTTTTTAATTTATTTTGAAGCCCAAATTTTCCTAAATCCACCCAATTCATAAAGCATCTAAAGTTCGTAAATAGATTAGTACATTTTATAGTCCAAACTCTCCTCCACACTCCTATACCCATTGAATAACCGTCACGATCCGATCGTGACCACCAGAGCAATTTTTTTGACAAAAGGTCAAATATTATTTAAGTAAAACATGTGTTTTCTGTTGTGCTCATTTATGAAGTATTATTTATCAGATCCCTTTCATGAAAGACGGTTTTGAGATGGAAAAGTACTTGAGTTTATAATTTAGTTTACCCTTAGTATAAAGGTATAAAACAGTTTTTTTTTCGGAATCGATGCTCATAACGTATATTGTTACGTTCTTAGACCTTTTCGTAAAAACGGTTTTATTACTTATCCTTCAAGGATTCGTTTATTGCATCAAATTAAAACACGGACAAATTAATTTAAGAAATTTAATGCGGCAACACTTTATTTATTACTTAACACGAGTATTTGTGCTACTCAACCCTCAGCGATGTTAACACGTCTATGTTTGAAATCACACTGATCCTCCTGAGTTCTGGCAGCGCCTTTATATAGCAAAAATGACGTCGTCTGGTAACCTCGCGAAAGTTCTGGGTATGGTGGTTGTATTTTACTTGGCATGTGTGTGTTTGTATGACAATGCTGACTTGTTTGGTTTGCTTATGGTAACTATGTGTGTTTGAATGTATGAGTGTTCTGTGTGTTTTGCCTATGGTAACTATGAGTGGTTGCATGAATGAGTGTGTGGTTTTGTTTCTTCTACGTGTATATGGCTGTGTATACTTATGAATCTATTTAGTTTTATTAGCAGCGAATACTTGCATACAAGATCATTAAGAACAACATCTCTTAGCATTGATGTTGCTATGTTTGTTGTTGTTGTGGTTTACTCTTATTGGCACAGCCTTGAATGATCTTGTACATTCTGGAGTATTCCATTTCCGTTAATTTGAATATTATCTATATAGTGTTTGTAACATTTTGACAACTATAGATAATATTGCCAGTGCTGCCAAGTACATATAGCCACATTGTCGTTTTATTTAAATCTATTTCTAATCTTTGTAACACTGCCGCCCACTTAAGCCTGTTCGTCCCGAATAGGCATACAATCACCTCTTCCATAGTGCGCCAATCGTTCGAGATGTACTATCTTCATTTTCGACCTTGGGCTATTGTGCTTCTGTATCCGGTATACAACGTCATTCACTCTCTTAATCACTTTATACGGGCCATCCCAGTGAGTCTGTAATTTTGGGGACAATCCTTTCTTTCGTTGTGGGTTATGCAGTAAAACCAATTGTCCTTCCATAAATCCCTCCGAGTTTGCTGCGCGGTCATACCTAGACTTCATCTTGTCACTGACCATCTGGATTCGATTACGCGCGAACTCATGCAGTTCGTTTAAGTCGTCTTTCTCTTGGGACGTAATAGCTCCTGAGTTGTACTGTTGTAGCTGTCCCCGGCTTCCTCTTACTGGGCCTTTGGCTGCTTTGCACTGTGGACAGTTTACTATCCAGTCGGGTACGGCTTGTCGACATCCAACCCAATAAAAACAATGCTTCAGTTTCTCAAGTGTTTTTGTTACTCCAAGATGACCGCCACTAGGTCCATTATGAAACTCCTGTAACACTTTACTTATCTTGGAGTATGGCACAACTATTAAATTTGAAGTTGTTCTGCCATCTACACTTTCCCATACGCGGTATAAACAACCTTTTATTACCTTGAGGCTGTTCCACTGAGCCCAATAAGATTTGGCAAGTGGGCTTTCAGCCGAAATTTCATTCCGGGATGGTCGTCTGTCCCTCTGTGCCGCTGACCAGCCTTCATCAGGGCCGATGTGAATTAGCCGAACATCAACAACGCCTTCCTTTTGCTCGGTTGTATCACCATGTTTACGCTCTGAACAGCAGGGTCTTCTTGAAAGAGCACACGCATTGTTATGCTTTGTGCCTCTTCTATGCTCAATGCCCTTTCTTGGTGGCAAAACAGATCTACCTCTCTTCCTTGATGCTTTGCAGCTGCGATGAAAATGACCGATCCTTCCGCAGTTGAAGCACTTAGGCTTTTCTTTGATATCACTTCCTGCCAGCAGTTGTCGCATTGCCTCCTTAAAGCTGGCAATTAGGTTGTTATCTTCCTCAGACAAAACTTCCACATTCCGCACTCTACCTGTCTTCCTTGATGCTTTGCAGGTGCGCTGAAAATGACCGATCTTCCCGCAGTTAAAGCACTTAGGCTTTTCTTTGATAGCCTTCTCTGCCAGCAGTTGTCGCATTGCCTCCTTAACGCTAGCCACTAGGTTGTTATCCTCCCCCGACAAAACCTCCACATTCCGCACTTTACATATCTGTGGCTTGAAAACCATTCTGACAGTCTCTTGAGCCAGCGCAAATGACACAGTTTCAGCGAAAGTGGATTTCTGGGTAGCGCACACCACCAGTTTAACATCAGAGTCGCGAATGCCGTTAACGAAAGCCTCAGTTTTAAAATGGTCCAGGAACGGGTGACTCTCGCCTGGATATGTGAGCTGCACTAAGCGCTCGATTTCCATTGCGAAATCTTGTAGAGATTCGTTAGGCTTCTGAACTCTACATCGCAATTCCATTCTGTATAAATCGCGCTTGTGCTCACCACCATACTTGCGCTTCAATGCTGCCATTATTTCATTATAGTTGTTTCTGCAGCTTACTGGCACAGTCTCAAGTACCTTTGCGGCTGTACCCTTTAAGGACAAGATCAACTCTATGGCCTTTTCTTCAGCATCCCATCCATTTCTGCTAGCAACCGTCTCAAACTGGAATTTGAAGATGCTTAGTGGTACGCCGCCGTCGAAGCATGGCGCTTTTATCCGCGCAGAAACTTCCGCAACTGCTCGTACTGGCCCACCACTACACTCCAGGTTATGCACTTTGTCCTCTAGAGTATGCAATTTCTTTTCGACCTCCTTTGCATGCTGTTCCAGCTCTGAGAATTTATTCTCAATAGAATCCACCCTCCTGTTAATGGCTTTAGAAACCTCTACCAGGGTCTCGTTCATGGCTTTATTTGACTCCTGTATTTCGGCTACAAGTTTTCCCTGCATCTGCTGATTTTCGGCTCCAAGCTTTTCCTGCATCTGCTGAGTTTCGGCTACAAGCTTTTCCTGCATCTGCTGAGAGTTCTGTTTTATTTCAGCTATTTCGGCTACAAGCTTGTCACTGTTGATCCTTGATGCCTCCTGCATCTGCTGAGACTTCTGTTTTATTTCAGTTATTTCGGCAACAAGCTTGTCCTGCATCTGCTGAGTTTCGGCTAAAAGCTTTTCACTGTTGACCCTTGATGCCTCCTGTATCTGCTGACAGTTCTGTTTCATTTCGATCATCATAGCAGCGAACATTGAATTTATGTCCATGCTGCTGGTCGTGACAGGAGGGCATACCTGCACATCGTCTTTGTCCTCAAACTCGTATGTCCCGATGTTCATGCCGCGATTCTTAAGCTCATCTATTAGCCTCTTCTGTAGTTCAGCCTTGTTACCTGCAGTTGGCAATTCTAGCTTGCTGAGCTCCTTTTTCAGCTGTTCAACTTTTAACTCATCAAATTTCATGATTATTTAATTAAATTTTTTTTTTAATGTCCTTTTTTTCCTTTCTTAAATTGCAATGTCCTTTTAATTATTTTTGCAATCCCACTTCTGACACCAATTGTTACGTTTTTAGACCTTTTCGTAAAAACGGTTTTATTACTTATCCTTCAAGGATTCGTTTATTGCATCAAATTAAAACACGGACATATTAATTTAAGAAATTTAATGCGGCAACACTTTATTTATTACTTAACACGAGTATTTGTACTACTCAACCCTCAGCGATGTTAACACGTCTATGTTTGAAATCACACTGATCCTCCTGAGTTCTGGCAGCGCCTTTATATAGCAAAAATGACGTCGTCTGGTAACCTCGCGAAAGTTCTGGGTATGGTGGTTGTATTTTACTTGGCATGTGTGTGTTTGTATGACAATGCTGACTTGTTTGGTTTGCTTATGGTAACTATGTGTGTTTGAATGTATGAGTGTTCTGTGTGTTTTGCCTATGGTAACTATGAGTGGTTGTATGAATGAGTGTGTGGTTTTGTTTCTTCTACGTGTATATGGCTGTGTATACTTGTGAATCTATTTAGTTTTATTAGCAGCGAATACTTGCATACAAGATCATTAAGAACAACATCTCTTAGCATTGATGTTGCTATGTTTGTTGTTGTTGTGGTTTACTCTTATTGGCACAGCCTTGAATGATCTTGTATATTCTGGAGTATTCCATTTCCGTTAATTTGAATATTATCTATATAGTGTTTGTAACATTTTGACAACTATAGATAATATTGCCAGTGCTGCCAAGTACATATAGCCACATTGTCGTTTTATTTAAATCTATTTCTAATCTTTGTAACAATTTGTTGACATTTACAACTGCGTCTAATAACGAACATATCTCAACAATTTATGGTCAAAATGTTTTATCTATAACAAGTGGTGCTACAGGTAGAAACACAAAATAAAAAATATTAAAAAATGGAATTCCTGGAAAAACGTTACTTGAAGGGTGCATGGGTACACGTGTATTGTTTCTGCTGTCGTTTTCTTGTCTTTCGTATTAGTGCGTGTTTGTTTCTCAATTGTGATGTTGCCTGTCTATCTGATTTTTTGTTTATTTGCGACTACGCATCTATACACGAGCACAATTGTGTTGGCACAATATGGCATTTTCGGTGAGGGGATTGGCTATTTTCTGGCATAAATTTTCATCCGGCTTCAATCCCGCACTAGCAGAACAAAAAAAATACATACGCATTTATGAGAACAAAGAAAACACAGGTTCTGTGTTTTCTATTTTACAGAGCGTTTTTCAATCTTCAGTTGTCGTTCGGTGCGTCAACTAGAGCACAGGTTAAACAGATAGGACACGGAAATCCGGCCAGATCGTATTTTCATGAATGGCATCCATAATGGCAATACCTTTTTAACCCCTCATTTGGTGAAGGACAGTAAGATATTGCTCTTCATAATTCTATCTCTCTTCAATTCACCGGTTAAACGTCAAAAATTTATGGGTTAAAAAATATTTTTGCAAGCAAAAGGCCTTTACTCTTATTATAATTAAGAAATGTGCGCCTTTTTCTAAACTTTACTTGAATTTATTGTGTTTCAAAATAGTAAAGTGATAAATATTGCTATTCTGTGATAAAGATAAGTGTGTTTTATTGAACATAATCCTAGCTCTTTAATATTTCTTCAAATATAACCTCTGCTGAAAAAATTTTAGAAATAATGTAAGTAATAATTATGGTAAAATTTATGAAGAAAAATTAAACAAAACCTATATTTCAGGAGCCGCAAATGTATTATGGGTTGCCAAGCTGTTCTGAAGCTTCATAGGTTCCCGAAGAATCCGAAAAAGTAAGTGTATGATATATATAAACATGTTCCGGAAAATTGTGAGTAGCAGACAGTGCTTGGAATTGATTCAGGACAAGCAGTATTTGCACTCATAATTTGCCTTTCATAATTTTTTATATGTACATATGTCTGTATCGAAATTATGAAAATCTACCCAACAGTATTTTCGAGTGCACAATAACAATGGTATGATCGACAGATACATGAATATGGACAGTCTAAAGTAAATCAAAACGCAGTCAAATCCTGCAATACTGGCTAAAAAATACATATCATTGGAAGAAGTTCGTGAAAGCAGTGTTCTCCCAAAGAGTAGATGGACGTCAAGTGAATATAGTATGGGAAAAAAGTAGTAGTGGAATATATTTAATGAGATCAGGTAATGTTTTTATTTTGATTTTAATTCTTCGCCTATATTAAAACAATTTCTTTTTATTTTCTAAACTTTGTCAGCAAACAAGGCAGCACCGGCGGTGGTACAAGACCACATCGTTTTCGTCCTGACAGTAGTTTAAGATGAAATTCGTCGCTATGAGAAAAGTAGTGAATTGTTGATTCACAAATTGCTCTTCCAACATTTGGTTTGCGAAATTGCTCAAGATTTTAAAACTGAAATGCTTTTTCACAGCACTGCTGAGGTGGCTCTTCAGGAAGACAGTGAAGCTTATATATTTGGTCTCTTCCTAAATAAAAAAAATGGATGATGACAATAATTACCACTACTACCATTCTACAAGATGTTATAACCATTTTTAAAAACCACCGGTCCTTTTCAGGACCACAAATTAAACTTTGCTTAGATTGCATGTATCTTATTTTGCAATAATTTTGTCACAGATTTGTATGAAATTTTTCGATAAAAGGTCCATTTAAAATAAATTTAACATTTTAAATTAATAATTCTAATATTACTTTATTATTATTTTTTACGGAAGGAATTACAAAAATATTAAATAACTTTAAGAACAATGAATATACATTTTTTATAACCAGTTTTCTTTGACATTAATTTTGTAAAACATTTTGCGTTAATAAAACTTTTAAGAAACAAAAACCGCTTTTCAAATGTATTCTTCTTTAAATCAATGTCCTCTTGAAGCATCGTTTTCAGCGTTTGATGGAGTATTACTGGTCTTAAGCCGACTGTCTGTAAAGAACGAGATTTAAAATATTAAGGTATGTATATGCATATTTTAGCGATATATTTTCATACTTCCTTCATATCTAGTAACAACTGAATCTCTGAATAAATCACTGCACTTTTGTGAGTCTGGAACAGTTTTTCAAAAACAATCACATCAAATGTATTCTTCTTTGAATCAATGTCCGTCTTTAAGCTCTTGAACGCTGTTTGCAGCGTTTGATGGAGTATTACTGGTCTTAAGCCGACTGTCTGTAAAGAACGAGATTTAAAATATTAAGGCATATGCATATTTTAGCCGTATATTTTTCATACTTCCTGCATATCCAACAACAAATGAATCTCTGAACAAATGGTTTGTGAGCCTGCATCTTTTCTAAGTTGAGCAACTGCACCATAACTATTCTCTTGCCGTCATCACCTATGGCAGATAAACAACATCATTAGCAATGTGGCAAACTACTTCTAACTATAATTCGTCTTGCTGCCATGAAACTGCACCTTCACAGACTATTCCACTATTCAGAATCACTTCACTTTTGTGAGACTGGAACTGTTTTTCGAAAACCATCACTAAGGATTATAATTTCTCATTTTCCACACCAGGTTTGCAGATGCAAATTATCACAAAAACACATAACTTTTTTAATAACACGAAATATTTTATCCACAAAATAAAATTTTATCAAAACAAAATTTTATTTCCAATTTGTTTGTTTACCTTTTCTTAATGTGTGTTCATCTCTTCACTCACATTGATTTCTGAAAACCACCTATAGCTTTACTCTTCACAACAAGGGGTTAACGAAAACTGATACGGGCAAAAATGAACTGTCATTTTTGAGAATTCTGCTTATTTTGTGAACTAGAGCTGTACAAAACAGCTCTTTTGAGGGAGCGCTCTTTTTAGCTCCGCTCACTTTACTGAATTAATTCATTCAGTTCAGTCAGTAGCTCAGCTGTTTCAGTACTTCAGTTGTTTCACTGGCTCAGTTCATTCAATAGCTCATTTCAGTAGCTGGAAACTCTATAAATAAAGAGCACTACATCCCTGTATGCATTAGCACATGTGTGTAAATTAATTCATTTTTTTCGTATGGATTTTGACATACAAACTGAAACATCACTGAAAAGAGCTACTGAAAGAGACAGATCTAATGAATCAACTGCAACAACTGAGATAAAAGCGCTCAATTGAATGAAAGATTCACCTCGCTCAATTGACTGAATGATTCAATTGAATTAATTGATTCAGGAGCCGTACAGCTCTAGCGTCAACATGAATATGAAAACAAAAGGGGTTGATCGCGGCAACAAACAGTAGATCTAATAAAAGAAACTCATAAATGTTTTTGCAGTAATTTTTAGTAACTAGTAAAAGAAAAAATTTTTGGTTACAGAAAATTTTACTGAAATTACTTAAACAAAACTTAATGTTCACATGAATAAGCAAAAACTTCTATTGGTTTTTGAATAGTCTTTTTAATTATGTATGAGAAAATAATCTTATATGAATGTACCTTTAAAAATTCACTTTTCATGTTTCTGCAATTTGCACTACATACATACTTTTTTTGTTTACTTATTTGTCTTAAAAAAACAATTATATACAAACTATAAAAACATTAGTTAACAATATAAATAATTTTTTACATATTTAAATATGCATTTTAAATATGGTCCTAGTTGATTTCTACAACATTTGATTTAGGCTTTAGTTATTTACATGAAAATTGTTTACTCATCTCATCACTTATCCGCTAATTTTGTTTCAAAACGCATGTGTACAGCGAACGAAAAATAACACCAAATGAACAAAGAAATACTAACCCACTCAAGGCTGTGTATACGTATACAATTTTATGCCAGATGAATTCATCCCGTTTATTTTGAAAAGAACAAAAAATGTGCGGACTAAAACATATGATCGTGTATAGATGCGTACTAGGATTATTCGAAGTAATGTTTTCATAATGGCTTAGTACGATTACAGATATCTCGCCAATATATTGTTAACAAAATGATTTACACGATATTGAATTGAACTCTGTAGCAGATTTACTTAATATGGACCTTGTGGTTGATCCAGCTGGCAATATCTTTGGTATAAACCAAAAAGAAGCTGCAACAGAGGCACAGAAACTAACCGTAATCATCAGCAACAGAAAATTGAAAACTGAGGTCTTTTGAACAAAGACCTGCAGGAGCCACAAAAAAAGAAAATTAAAATGGATGAGAAAAGATTCAATCTCCTGCAGGGATAAACTGCCACCCAAAATGAACTAGTCAACACTGTGAACAAAATAGAAAAAACAACTCCATAAGAAAAATTAAATTTTAAAGGAAATTAAAAATAAAAAGTACCATCTTCTAAAAGAAATCAAAGCAATAAAACAATTTTTAATGGGAAATGTGAAAACAACGGTGGTCGGTAGTCGTGTGGCTGTGTTGTCGCTAAAATAGTCATTCCCATTTCAATGCGTTTATTCTAATTTTGACAGATTGTAGCTCGTAGCCTGCTGTCGTTATTGTGTTTAATACCGTAGAGTTTATATATATATATATATATATATATATATATATATGTATATATATATATATATATATATATATATATATATATATACATATATATATATATATATATATATATATATATATAAATTTATTTAGCAGACGAAGTTCTGAGGTGTTGTTCACACTAGTCATATATTTTGTGCTATTGTTATGACTTATGACCACAGAAAACTCAAAAGGGACAGTTCACTTTGGCCCGTATCAGCTTTTACCTAACGATAGTGCAAACGAGTACAAAATATATAAACACAATGCTGAATTGGTATGTTAGAAGAAATGGCTATACATGGTCATCTCTAAACACATGTTTTACAATTTAAGCAAAGAAAGGTGGTTGAAAATAGAACAAAAATTTCGGTTAGGAGAAAAATTGTAAAATAAATAATAAAAATAAGTGTTAAGTGATTTTAACTGTTTATAAACAGTAAAATAATATACCAAAACTTTTATATTGCCGCTGGCGGCCATTACTGTAAAGAAATCAACATAAAAATGAGCCAAGATTCGCAAAGAATTGAAATTCTATCAAATTAATTTTGTTTTTAATTTTTATTAATGTTAGTGCTCAAAAAAGAAATTGTTAATGGTTTAGGAATTGTTAAATGTTTTGCAAATGTAAGTCGTCGCACTGATCATCACGTAATCAATCTGGATACATAATTTGAATGGGTCTATGGGGGCAAAACAGGTGCTTAGTTCATGCTAATAGATGGCTAAGGCGCTAAAAAGACACGCTCACGGGTATATATACTTGCAAATGAAGAAGTAAGATTTGCTATAACAAATTCCGTGGATATACATGATAATAAACTTCATCTGTGTTCACACAAACGATATGTTTTAATACTTTATATTTCATGAACTGTTTTAAAACTATTTTTCTTATATTACATGCTCCTAAAATTTTTTCAAAATGTTAAGGCTGAAATAAATAATCGTTAGTACCCACATTATTTAATTCAAAAAATTCAAAGAAAATGATACAGGTAATTGAGTTTTTATGCATTTATCTTTCTTGACAGGCAAAGAGAAAAGAAAATTTTGTATAAATAAAAACAATCAACAACAGTGACGCATTACGACTGACTTTGATGAATTGAATGCATTTTGCACCCTGATATAGAAAATTAATGCAGTTCTTTAACAGAAATGCACTAAGCCACACTTGTATATGTAAACACTCACACACACACACATATTATATATATATATATATATATATATATATATATATATATATAAGTGCAGTACACTGAATTATAAGACCTCCATACAAAATACACATTTACACATTTGGTCGTGTGAACAGAAGTGTACACAGAGAAAACAGTACCTATTAAATACCTAATGAAATAGAACAAAATTAATAAGATTTCTCTATGGTTTTTCTTCAAGAAGAAGTTCTTATTGTTTTAATAAGAAAAACCTAATTGAAAAGATCAAGAAGAAAACTTATGGTTTTTACTAGGTAATCTTCTTGTTTTTTTCAAAAAGATTTTCTTCTTAATTTTATGAGGCTATCTTCTTCTTTTTTTTAATAACACTTCTGGAGTTTGTTATGATATTATGGATTTCTATTAATAAGTATTTATAAGGATATTATATAAAAATAATTAATATAACGACGCCTCCATTCTATAACGTTCTAAGTGTACTTAGAACGTTTTTAATGTTCTTGAATTTTTGAATCCTACGTTCTCTAATTTAAATACTGTCAAAATTTGGTTAAGATGGGCCGATCCGTTCCAAAGTTATAGGCATAAATATACTTAGACTACACACATAGTCGTATAAATTTTACATTCTAAAATGTAGTAAGTACACTTAGAATACTTTTGCTTGGACAATTTTAAATTGACATGAAAACTAAGTTGACTTAGTATGTTATGGAAGGGACATTTCTTAACGTTGTGTTTTATATGTGTATTTGGTATGTTCAATGTGCTTTTTTTAGTGTCTGTAAGTGTAGTTAAAAGCTTTTTCCCGAAATAAAAAAAAGAATTTTGTGCGTGTAACGGCCCTTTTCACAATGTATGATTAAATCAACGTTAACGAAAAATTAGCTAATTGACACTTCTTTTAACAGGCACTTTTTAACCGATGGTTAATGATTTGCGTTTCACCATCATATAGTTATTTAACCAGTACATTCTGTCTTTAGTATGGCAACATTTGAAGTTTTTGTTTACGAAAAACAGTGTAATGGAAGACTCAAATATATGAATTCTAATTTTTTCATTTGTAAAAAAGGTGGTCTTCAGTGTTCCGAATTCAAATTGAAAACACTTCTCTTAGAAATATCTTATATAAAGGACTTTTATCATTCACTTTATTTCGAATTTATATTCATTTTTATTTCAACATATAGATATATGTAGTTACATAAGGTTACATCGCGTTTTCGAATATTCATCGGAACTAATTTCTTCTTCGTCACTTCAACTGAAATTGTGGGGCTGTTTTTCTCATGTGCTCTTTAAAATGCGCCATTTTATAAATTTTTTTGATAGTCTAGCGATTGCCTCAGAAACTTTTTTTTACCAACACGACAAGCAGTCGCTATTGAGACACCACAACTGCTTGTGGCGTAAAATCTTAGGGCCATTAACACCATTTGGGTAGTAGATAAAGCATGATTACTTTTAATTAAAGAAACATTGTTCAAATATAACGAAGGAACTTACCGGCTTGTACGTGGACTTTATATCATTGCCTATGGCATCGACAATGCAGATTTTGATAATCTAAAGCTTTTACTAAACTCTTCACTAGACAAAGAAATGATTTCGACGTTCAAGTACAATTTTTTCAGATATTACTCTACTTGAATTATAAATATTAAAAAAAAATATAAGTGCTGATTGTAATATTTGCTCTTTTTGTTTTCTTGTGGAAGTGACAATTAACATACTAACCAGTAGAATTTCTTCGGTTAAATTTAACAGCAACTTTTCGGTTAACATCTGTCAGTTAAAGTTTAATCATACATTGTGAAACAGAATTTCAGCTAACTGCCGGTTAAAGTGTCAATTAAAATTTAGTCACACATTGTGAAAAGGGTCGTAAGTGTACATAAGATGTTTTAGTTTGGAAAAAGTAGTAAACCAAATCGGACGCCTAATTTTTGTATTTTCGGATATAAAATGATTTTGCGTGCAAGAAAAATGATAAATTTAGCACAAAATAACGTGAGAGGTATTATTTATTAGATTTCCATATTATCTAAAATAATTAATAAGTTTTTTATTAGGAAAAGGCGAATCAAAAAGTATAAGTTCAATGTCATATAATCGTGAGGAAAGTGTTGGTACGAAATTCACGACTTAAATGTTGTGATTATTTATATTGGATTTTTTTGACAGGAAATAAAGAGGAAATTAGTGCAGCAAATGAAAAATGGTCTAAATTTGATAATGAAAATAGTGGAAATTCTGATTCACTAGGTATGTGATATATTTATATTAATATATTTAAATTTTTTTATATTAAGTAATTGATTTTTTAGAAGCATATCCCGGGAGTGACTGCGAATATAACACATCGAATAATTCATCTGCAATAGGTATGTTTATAGAAACATTTTTATATAATTTATTTTAAGTATCGCTTCAACTTTTAGAGCCATTTCCCGGCAGTTGCAGCGAATATAATCCGTCAAGTAATTCGTCGGAAGCAGAATCAAATCCAGAGTTTAGTCCAATAACTCCAAAATTAAAAAAGAAAAAATTAAATCCGGAATTTGATACACCACCCGAAAGCTTTTGCAAAAGACATAGACGTCCATCCGAGTGGAACAAAAATATAGCAAAATATTTAAAAAACCATGGAAAGGATCATTATAACAAAAAAGGTCAGTTTGTACCAAACAAAGAGTTAAAAGAAGGTTGCAAAGAATCTTGTAGAATGAGATGTTCACAAAAGCTGTCTAAAGATACAAGAACACAAATTTTTCAAAATTTTTATAAAAATGGCAGCAAGGAACTTCAATGGGCTTTTATAGCAAATTCAATAACACTGCACAAGAAAAAAGTTTGCACAAATATAGAAAATTCGCGAAAAAATGAGTGAAGAAAGTATTTTCTAAGTTATGAAGAAAATTGGAATGAAATAAGAGAACAAGTCTGCAAACCCATGTTTATAAATACATTGTCAATATCTCAACAGACAATCGAAACCGTGATACGCAAAAAGCATTCCAATGCGGGATTTATATCACCCAACAAAAGTCGGGCAATTGCATTCTATGGCAAATAAAACTTTAAGTAGAATAAGAGACATAGTTATAGAGCATGTTAACGAGTTTCCTTTAGTAGAATCACACTACTGTTGCCAACGAGTACAAAAAAGTACTTGGATGGTGAAATATCGTCGGTTACTGAAATGTATAGTTTATATGAAATTTGGTTCTCCGAATAAGTCAATTGATATTAGCTTAAAAGCGACATTAAGATAATATCGCGATGTTTTTAAAGATTCTTTCAATATTTCATTCTATATTCCAAAAAAGGATTTATGCGACTTATGCGAAAAGTTCAAGAACTCTGATGAAGAAGGAAAAAAGCTCATTGAATTTCAATTCAATCACCATTTATTTTGTAAACAAAAATCTAGAGAACTGAAAGATATCGAAAAAAAGAGTGCATTGAAAACGATAATGTTATTACAGTTTGCTTTGATTTAAAAAAAAATTTTCATCACCTTGTGCTGAAGTGAGCACTTTTTACTACAAAAGAAAATTACATGCTTATAACTTCACAATTTTCGAGCTTGGTTCCAATATAGCATCTTGTTTTGTATGGGATGAAACAATTGCAAAGAAAGGTGCGATGGAAGTAGCAACATGTTTATTTAAATTTATATCAACGAAACATAAAGAATTCGGCATAACTAAGTTTAATTTATGGTCTGACAATTGTGGAGGTCAAAACAAAAATAAAATTGTATTCTCTATGTATGTATGGATTGCACGAAAACTACAAATCGATATTAGTCACAAATTTTTAGAAAAGGGTCATACTCAAAATGAAGGCGATGGTGTTCATGCACTTATAGAGAAGTGCAAGAAAAATAAAAGAATATACACGCCTATAGAATGGTACTCCGTGATAAGAAATGCTAAGAAAACACCGCCATTATACAATGTAATTGAAATGGACCATGATGATTTTTTGGATTTCAAGCAATTTGCTTCTGTAACAAATTGGACAAAAAATATACAAAATTAAAAATTATGTCTATCAAAAATCCGAGAAATAAGAGTTTATAAAGAACAAAATTATAAATTATTTTATAAATATGCATTTGATGAGAATTTCAAAGAAATAAAGATATATGATGAAACTAGAAAGAGAAGAAAAGAAAATAAAATTGTTATTGAAGAAATAGCTAAAGCATACATATCCGGATTTCCTATAACGGAAGAAAAACGAAAAGATCTTTTATATCTGTGTGATCAAAATTTAATTCCAAAATTTTACCAAAATTTCTACAGACAACTTAATGGTTTTAATGGAAAAGAATATGTAGTCGTGTCAGATAATGACGACTAAATAATACAATATAGTTTCTACTTATTTAATGTTATACTGAATTAATACTGTTTCTGTTATCTTTATTCTTATAATTATTTTTAAGTAACCTTGAATTTATGTTATAACTACTTTTTGTTTGAACTGAATTATTATACATATTTAATTTTCTTTTTTGTTTTACGAATAAAATTAATTTGAAAAGAAAATAATAGTTTTTTTTTGTATAACATTTTAACTGAAAATTCATCTATGTAAGAAAATATAATTTTCTAAAATTTTTGTCCAAACTAAAATATTATATGTATACTTAGGTGATTAACTTAAAAACAATAGACCTATCAAAAACATGCTAAGTACACTTAGACGACCAATAGCCAATGTTTTCACCGCGCTAAAACATTTTATATCATTTTTAGCTGTGATCCAATTAAAATTTGTAAATTCAGAAAATACTATCAAAATTCTACTCAAATTCTACTAAAAAGAGTGAAAGAACAAATGGCGTATCTTATATAGTTATTGAGATATCGCGTGAAAACTTTGAGAGCTGGTAACTCAAAACTCACATTTTCGACTTAGAATGTTATAGAATGGAGGCGTCGATAAATAATAATAATTCTATAGAAACTAATTCAGTACTCAGTAAGTAAATATGTAATAAAAAATGTTTAAAGTAATATAATAGAATTATAATCAATTGATATAGTTATAAAAAATGTCAAATTGTCAACCCTTACAAGTTCATAACATGAGAAATCATTGTATCGTGGCCATTCATGAAACATATTCGTCAAAGAACTGGCATTTTGTATCTCATCAATTCTAGTTTCCCTTGTTTCCCTCCAGAACAGAAATTACCTTATCACGTGGACTGCAATTGTGCTGCAGCTAGCATTTTCGGTTAAAATGTGAATCTTTGAGAAGGAAAGATAAATGTATAAAGATGTAAATATTACTTTAAGGAATTTTCAATGTTCATACCGTTATGCAAATCTTTAAAGATTCTCCGGAGTGGTAGAAATATCATCGGAGTTTTCTTTTCCAACATTAGTCCAAAGAGAAAATAATTTTCCTGTTGGATTTCTCTTCCCGTCTTTCCGTTTCAAAACAATTTTGTTTTCGATATTATCTCTCACAAATTATTTACTAATTAGATTATTTACAACTTTACTTTTTTTAAGCAAAAATATATTTATTACATTTTCCACTTCTTAAATTGTCACTTGTCCACTTTAAACTAAAAGTTTGATTTACGGTGCATATAGTTAGAGATGTTCGACGCAACAATTATAGAAACACGCAAAAGAAAATATAAATGTAAAAACGAATACATCATAAAAAAAAAATCATGTTGATTTGTATGCATTCATGAAATAACAAGCCAACTAATATAATCAGGAAGATATTCTTATTAAAAAGATTAATTAGAAATTTCAAATAGAAACCTACTGAAATCAAGAAGAAAGACCTGATTAAAAAAAATATTAGGTAGGCTTAATGAAATCAATAAGATATTCTTTTTG
>OY776280.1:49368352-49388352 GCA_963675445.1 Linnaemya vulpina | reverse complement strand
TTTTAAATGAACTCATTTATTATTATATATGAATTGAATTGATATATAAATTAATTCATGATAAATTAAAAATTTTGAATGCATTCGCTTTGTTAAAATAGAAAAATTGATTTTGTATTAGAAATAAGTTATTAAGGAATTCAAAGAAAATCATAGTAATTTTTTTTAGAATACAATGCTTTTACAATACTTTAGTTCTTAAAACCCTGTTGTTTCGAATCCATCTATTAAATCTAAACTCTGATTATACCTTAACTCTTTTCTTATGATCATTTCGTCCATAACCGAAACCATTTATTTAGAATCTCTTTCGTCCAACTGTGCGCATTTTTGCTTTACGACCTCAAACGCATTATTCATTAATATATATATGTGTGAATAAGAAAATGAGCTTAACAATTGTTTGTATTAATGTAGGGTAAAGAATATGTATTTTATTTGTGTAGAAACAAATAAATATCAACTCGCACCGGAGTTTTAATACCTACATAGATGTGCAATATCTGATGCAATTTTTGAGGACTACTTTCAACTTCGTAAAATAAAATATCCATAGTATTTAAATTCAAATTACTTTATTGACAATAAAAATTTTACAAAAAGTAGTTTCCTTTTTAATGATTTAAAACTTTAACCTTCTGAGCACTAGATGATATGTACTTATAGATCTGCCATGAAGAATGCTCACGCAGTAAAGTTATTATAAGAAGATTAAGCATTTCTATTCTATGTAAAACAAATTTTTTATAAAATTGTTTATTTTAATACACAAACTTTTCGACATAAAAATTATCGATACAGAATTTTTATAGAAAATGAGTTGTAATGAAAAGTTTTCTTTTTGTATATACATACATATATATTACAAAAATATTTTCATTGTAAAATGCTTTTAATTGAAAGATTTTTTGTTTCGTGAAGAGATGTTGTTTATGAAATTTTTTATAATCAAAGAATTTTTTTCCATACATTTTTGTTCTGAAATTTTTCCTACTAACATTTTCAATATGAATGAATTTTTTTACTATAAAAAATTGTTCATTATAAAATATTTTTTATCTAAAAAAATTAATAGAGATATATATTTTTTAGAAAAATATATGAAACATTTAATAATATTTTCTATGGAAAAAATTTTAGTGTGTGTAGACTAAACATTGTAGAAAATAAAAATGTATGTACATTTGGAAAAAACAATCCAATAAAAGGGCAGTTTTCTTCGGCCTCAGCAATAGTATGAAAGAACTATTATAAATAAATAACAGCCATACTTACGGATGGATGTATACAAATATACACAAGACATAGTGTAAGAAAATGTATTAAGTTACTCAAAAATTGTGTTTGCAAAAAACATGAGAAACAGAATAACTATGTCATTGCATTTCGAAGCACAACATTTTTGAATTTTAATAATATATGGCGTGCAACATCTTTATATTATAGTCTTTCATTCCGCCTTTAGTTTTTTATCTAAATAAATGAGCTTTCAAAGTTACGGTCACATACATAAAGATTTGTGTGTAATCTTCTTCAGGCATTAGACATTTTCCCCGCCAAATTTGCCCTAAAACGAATAATGTATCGTAAACCTTTAAAATGTCCTCTAGATCTTTTACTCATCTTTACGCAGCATTTCCTGCCCGATATTAAATTGTTTATTTTCTCACTTGCATTCATCATGTAAAGCAAAAGAAAATTACACACGCACATAAATATTGTAGCTCAATCATTAATAATGTTTCGAAATGAAAGTAGATTTTTTGTAAAGATCTTCAAACAAGTTTGCATGTGTTTTTGCTTATTTTTTTCGACCTTTCCTTCAGTACGTTAAGTTAAATTTGATGAAACCAACTTTTAAACGTGTTCGATAACCAACGATCCAACACGTTGGTTTCTGCTTTTTTTCTTCGTTTTTCTTTCTTACCGCCGGCACAGATAAAGATTTCAATATTATATTTCATGCTTTGTACGACATGCGTTTTCTTATCTTCTTCTATATATACATATATAAAACTAAGTTGCATTGTGTTAGTAATTGATGTTCTCCGGAATGCTTGAACAGATTTTTTTCTGCAAAATTTATATGAAAGGTGACGTCAATACCAAAGTTTTTATGTAAATAGTGTTTCTGTATGTGTATTGGTTTATGAGTTATAGCAAGGTTAGTGAACACTGCAATCATTTCGAAATATATGAGTTAATATTTTGAAAAACTGAAATACAATTCGTTTTTAAGTTCATTACAATTAAATTTTGGTCAAACCATTAATTTAATTTATGTACTTAGCTTTTCTAAGTCACAACTTCGGATATCTATGAAATAAATTACATATAAATACAACACGAAAAACATAAATATTTAAATACATTGTGCACAGCCCACGTCATATGCATAAGTACGCACAGGATACAATGACTTATGTGCGTCATTACGGTCGACCAGATTTATTTATAACATTTACGTGTAATCCGCAATGGAGTGACATTAAAGATATTTATTCGCTGGCCACAGTCCTAACGACCGCAATGATATAACTTAACGTGTTTTTAAGCAGAAATTGAAAGCGCTTATGGGTTTCAGCATGAAATCTAAAGTGTTTGGTGAAGTGAAGTTCTGGATGTATTCTGTGGAGTGCCAAAAGCGTGGTTTGCTTTTCAATATGCTCACATTTCAATATGGTTGGTGAATAAAATCACATCCTATGAAGTTAACAATGTTATATGTTCTGAAATTCCAGATCAAATAAGTGATCGTGAATTATATGATGTTGTTGTGCAAAATTTTTGTTTTCACTAACATAGCACAACAATATACATGCCATGCATGGTTGAGTTCCAGAGCAATTTTAGCGGTAAAGAACAAAGATGCTTCCGAATTAAACATGGCTATACAATCAAAGATTCTTGGCGAAGTCTGTCGATACTTTTACCAATGAAAAATATGTTTTGAATTATTCAATATAATTTTAGAATTCGTTGGACTACCAGGATTGCTTCCGCATAATCTCCAATAGAAAGTTGAAGCCACTATTATTATGCTTCGTAATATCAATCGACCCCGTTTGTGTAATGGTAAAAGACTTGCTATTGCTACTATTTTAACTGGAAAATTAAAACGCGAAGATGTATTCATTCCACGTATCCCAATGATTCCATCTGATATACCATTTGAATTTAACAACTTCAGTTTCCTTTTCGCCTTGCGTTTGCGATTACCATGAATTAGGCGCAAGGCCAATCTGTAGAAATTTTTGGATTGAATTTAGTGCATCCAGTCTGCTCACATGGAAAGTTCTATGTAGCGTGTTCACGCGTTGGCCAACCATCGGTTTTGTATATTTACGCCGAAAATGGAAAAACAGCAAATGTTGTTTACCACAGAGCATTACAATAAAACCAGTATATCACTGATTTAACAATAAATTTTTCTGTTCTGATTTAACAAAGTACTTTTAATACTATAGGGGTACACGTGAAGATAACTTCAATAAATAACCGCTACTCTGACTATTTCTTATAGGAGTATACTTTCACGTTTGCGACATATATTAACAAATATTTCAAAAAAGTGGCATATACAACATTATGAAAAGAAATTTTTACAAAAAACTGGCTATAACTCGGAAAAAACTTTAAACCTCTCAACTATTTTTACTATATTCAATGCGCAACTTCATACACTACGACTAAAAAAGGTTATGACCTACTTTTCACCGCCCAATTTTTTTCCATTTGATCAAAATATTTAGATTCAATTTGACAAAATGAAAAAATTTGCAGTTACGTGAAGATAACTCCGGGGCGACGATATAACGATGTTCTTATATATTTTTATTTAAAAAGTTTTTTTTTATATTTTTTCCATCTAACCATGATTTTCATCTTCTTGAAACAGTTTAGGTTCTACATCTAATTCAATAGAGTTGGTTTTCCATTTTTATCGCTCTTCTTCAGATGGATATTTTATTATCAAGCATATTGTGTTTAATTATTTGCTCCTCATGATACAAAATTTTATGGACAGTGGATGATTTCGAAGAGTATTTTTCGTTGTAAGGTATAGCTCTATTTTTGCGCATTCTCAATTTTTGTTGTTGCATTTATCTTTGTGCGACATGCTAGAACTTGTAATATAACGTTGAATCGCCTTAATAGTTTAAAATTTACACCTGTGGTACATTCTGAAGTTTCTGGATTTGAAAAAAATATCCTTTCTCCTAATGGTCCAAAATCCAAGTCGTAACCTAATTTAAGAATATGTTCCATAAAACGTATTCTCGCATGAAGAGGGAACAATCCAAATTCGTATGCTGCCTTAAAACTACATTCTTCTGGAATGGGATGGCTTAATTAACTTGAGCAGCTGACGATGCTTTTGTTTCAGTTAAAGCTTGTGCAACTTTTCCATCAATCTTTGTGAGACACATTTTGAAATTTAGTTCGATTTCCTGGCCATCAACTTTAATTACTTCAGGTTAAAGGAGAGCAATCTGATCTTTCAGTTTTTGGACTTTTCAACTATGACATATATTGTTTCTTATATTATATGTAAATTTCATTGGTCTGCAATACTTTTTTAATGGGGGCATTACATTTTTCGATATATCAATTTCTGTTGCAATGGAACGAAAGATACTATAAATAAGTCAGCATCTGGGGAAAATCCCAGGATTCTCTGATTTTTAGATAATTTTAAATAAAATATAATGCTAAGGCTTCTTCTGGGGAAAATCTCTTGTCTTCATGCGGTGCAGGAAAATTTTTCAAAATCATTTTTGTGCCCTTGAGCTTTCTTCTATTACTGCTTCAATTATTCCAACTTTCGATTTCTTATTTTGTGTTGGCTGAATTTGGTGCAAAAATTAGTCCTTGATGATTATTTGCGTATTCAATTATTTCACTAAACTCATCAATTGGTTTTGAATTGCAAACTACTAAGCCGAGTCAAGGGGCAAGTAAATTCACCAGCTAGTAAGCTAGTGAAGTCAAGGCGAAACAGAGTAGGTCAAAACATCCTTAATTAATGTATAAAGACCCAGCGGAAAATATAGTCATCACCAGTTAGAAAACCCATATACAAATATATGATTGTACAAATTATATTTTCCATTTTAACCAAAGAGAAGAAAAAATCGTAGCCTACAAAACAAAATATATGAAGCAAAAAAAAAAATTTGTTCAGAAAGGTTTCAACCAAGGAAGTGAAAGGCTAAATAAACAAGTAAAAGCCCTATATTCCTATATACCCTTCACTAACGTACGTGTTAGATATATGTTTAAGTACCAATTTTGTTCTTTTATGTTATATAATATTTTTAGTTAGCAAAAAAAAAACAACGTCATTTCTTGGTTACTTCTATAAATGAAAAAAAAAATCAATTTCCCACCACTGGAAAAGAAATTAAATTTTTTTTCCAATGCAAACCTTTATGATGTATAAAGCGATTATATATAAAAAAACTTAAAGTTTTTAATCGTTTGAATTATTAGATGTACTACAAAATACTGAATGTTCAAAAGAAAACTTTAAATTTCCCATCCTTAGAAATTTTTATTTAATTTTTTTTTAGTTTTTAATAGACAAATGAGGATTCCCAAAGCATGAAATAGGTTAAATTTACAATAAAATTATTAGTTTTTGGTTTTAATTTTCGTAGAGAAATAGGTGTAAGCTTCCCAGCTCTGCAACAGTACATCATATTTCTCAATTTCAATACCATCATATATCATATTTCTTCATTTCCAATCCATCAGTCTAAGAACGAAGTCTCTCGATCGTCTGTGGGCTTGGAAAACCCGATTTCACGTCCAGACAGACGGACATCGCTCAATCGTCATCGCTATTAATAAAAATCTATTTTATCCAATATTAATATCGAGGAAATCACACACGGAATGAACAGTGAACAGTATAAAAGCATTAGTATGCGTTCTTCAAAAAATAAATTGTGAATGATGTATAAGTATTAGTATACATATTTTTTATTATTGATTGTCAAAAGGTCGTGCTAGCGCATAGAACGATAGAGTAACGCCTGGTTTTCACGAAATCAATGTTGTTTTTCTGTTATTGTCCTTTAGAGAGCAGCCACAAGTAGATTAAAAATTTTCAGCATTTATATATATATATATATATATATATATATATGTATATATATATATATATATATATATATATATATACATATATATATATATATATATATATATATATAAATATATATACATATATATATATATATATATATATATATATATATATATACATATATATATATATATACATATATATATATATATATATATATATATATATATGTATATATATATATATATATATATATATATATATGTATATATATACGTATATAATGTTCTTCTAATTTCTTCCATCTCACTGATTTTTATTTTTTTAATTCTTTTTGAGCAGAAGATCCACTGTACTGTTTTTATATAAAAAATATTTTAAATTCTTTATTTCTATACAATATTTCGCTACCAACAATGTGTAGCTTCTTCTGGCGTATTTTCACCAACAATGTTTACTAAAATTATGTTTGAAAACTGTTAAAAAAAAGTAAAAAAAACTATTTAAAAAATGTATATGTATATATATATATATATATATATATATATAGATATATGTAGATATATATATATATATATATATATATATATATATATATCTACATATATATATATATATATATATATATATATATATATATGTATTTGTATATATACATATATATATATATATATATATATATATATATGTATATATACAAATACATATATATATATATATATATATATATGTAGATATATATATATCTATATATATCTATATATATATATATATATATATATATATATATATATATGTATATATATATGTATTTGTATATATACATATATATATATATATATATATATATATATATATATATGTATATATACAAATACATATATATATATATATATATATATATATATATATATATATACATATATATATATATATACATATATATATATATATATATATATATATATATGTAGATATATATATATATATATATATATATATATATATCTACATATATGTATATATATATATATATATATATATATATATACATATACATTTTTTTAATTGTTTTTTTGACTTTTTTTTGAACAATTATACAAATAAGAAATTGAAAGTTGGAATAATTGAAGCAGTAATAGAACAAAGCTCAAGGGCACAAAAATGATTTTGAAAATTTTTCCTACACCACATGAAGACAAGAGATTTTCCCCAGAAGAAGCCTTAGCATTACATTTTATTTAAAATTATCTAAAAATCAGAGAATCCTGGGATTTTCCCAGATGCTGACTTATTTATAGTATCTTTCGTTCCATTGCAACAGAAATTGATATATCGAAAAATGTAATGCCCCCATTAAAAAAGTATTGCAGACCAATGAAATTTACATATAATATAAGAAACAATAAATGTCATAGTTGAAAAGTCCAAAAACTGAAAGATCAGATTGCTGTCCTTCAACCTGAAGTAATTAAAGTTGTTGGCCAGGAAATCGAACTAAATTTCAAAATGCGTCTCACAAAGATTTATCGAAAAGTTGCACAAGCTTTAACTGAAACAAAAGCATCGTCAGCTGTGTTATATGGCAAAAGACATCAAGTTAATTAAGCCATCCCATTCCAGAAGAATGTAGTTTTAAGGCAGCATACGAATTTGGATTGTTCCCTCTTCATGCGAGAATACGTTTTATGGAACATATTCTTAAATTAGGTTACGACTTGGATTTTGGACCATTAGGAGAAAGGATATTTTTTTCAAATCCAGAAACTTCAGAATGTACCACAGGTGTAAATTTTAAACTATTAAGGCGATTCAACGTTATATTACAAGTTCTAGCATGTCGCACAAAGATAAATGCAACAACAAAAATTGAGAATGCGCAAAAATAGAGCTATACCTTACAACGAAAAATACTCTTCGAAATCATCCACTGTCCATAAAATTTTGTATCATGAGGAGCAAATAATTAAACACAATATGCTTGATAATAAAATATCCATCTGAAGAAGAGCGATAAAAATGGAAAACCAACTCTATTGAATTAGATGTAGAACCTAAACTGATGAAAATCATGGTTAGATGGAAAAAATATAAAAAAAAAACTTTTTAAATAAAAATATTTAAGAACATCGTTATATCGTCGCCCCGGAGTTATCTTCACGTAACTGCAAATTTTTTCATTTTGTCAAATTGAATCTAAATATTTTGATCAAATGGAAAAAAATTGGGCGGTGAAAAGTAGGTCATAACCTTTTTTAGTCGTAGTGTATGAAGTTGCGCATTGAATATAGTAAAAATAGTTGAGAGGTTTAAAGTTTTTTCCGAGTTATAGCCAGTTTTTTGTAAAAATTTCTTTTCATAATGTTGTATATGCCACTTTTTTGAAATATTTGTTAATATATGTCGCATACGTGAAAGTATACTCCTATGAGAAATAGTTAGAGTAGCGGTTATTTATTGAAGTTATCTTCACGTATACCCTATAGTATCAAAAGTACTTTGCTAAATCAGAACAGAAAAATTCATTGTTAGAGCTTTTCCATTTTGAATTTAACGAATTTTTCTTACAGTTACCGATTTTGATGAAATTTGGTGTGTAGATAAAGAGTAGTAAATGAAATAAATTTCATTTCACGCAATTTTCTAATTTTTACTTTCAATAAATTTTCGTACGTAATAAATTATATTCATATTATTTCATATTTTTGAAAAATGTTGCTAGAATTATTTCACATGTTTTTCATAATTAAAGGAGTTAGTACTCTCTTAACAACATTTTTCCATAGATATTGTTCGATATTTTGGCTTTTTAATATATATTTTTATTTTAATATCATATTCTTTAGTTTGTTCTGCGTAAATATTTCATGAACAAAAAACTGATTCTTGGAATATTCCTGGTTTCCATAATATTTTTAAGAGTATTTTTTAACTAATACTGTATTTTGAATTTTCTTCAATTTCTTAATAGTAAAATTTAAAACAAGTAGCTATATTCGTCTGTGCCGAATCTTATATACTTTTCATCAACGTACGTCTTGCGTTTGTAGAGCAAGAAATTAAAAAATTTAATTCGAATTCATTTAAATCAGTGATATACTGGTTTTATTGTAATGCTCTGTGGTAAATAACATTTGCTGTTTTTCCATTTTCGTCGTATATATACAAAACCGATGGTTGGCCAACGCGTGAACACGCTACATAGAACTTTCCATGTGAGCAGACTGGATGCACTAAATTCAATCCAAAAATTTCTACAGATTGGCCTTGCGCCTAATTCATGGTAATCGCAAACGCAAGGCGAAAAGGAAACTGAAGTTGTTAAATTCAAATGGTATATCAGACGGAATCATTGGGATACGTGGAATGAATACATCTTCGCCTTTTAATTTTCCAGTTAAAATAGTAGCTTCAATTACATAAGCCATCAACCTTTTAACAGCAAGTCTTGTTTACACAAACGGGGTCGATTGATATTACGAAGCATAATAATAGTGGCTTCAACTTTCTATTGGAGATTATGCGGAAGCAATCCTGGTAGTCCAACGAATTCTAAAATTATATTGAATAATTCAAAACATATTTTTCATTGGTAAAAGTATCGACAGACTTCGCCAAGAATCTTTGATTGTATAGCCATGTTTAATTCGGAAACATCTTTGTTCTTTACCGCTAAAATTGCTCTGGAACTCAACCATGCATTGCATGTATATTGTTGTGCTATGTTAGTGAAAACACTTTCAATTAATTCCTCTTTTGGAATGTTATCAATCCAGTGTCATCAACAGGCATTGCACCATTCTTAATTTTCAGCAATTGCTAAAATAACCGTTATTTTCAAATTTCGTAAGTTACGTATGGTTGATTATCACATTGGTAATATCAGCCATTTTGTATTGTCTCTGACAGATAAAAAGCTTAGTCGTGTTTTGGTGTGCTCTTCGATTTTTGACTATTCGAAACAATGGATCAAATACGCTGTATTAAGTTTTGTGTAAAAAATGAAATTAAATTATCAAGGACATTTGAAATGTTGACTGTGGCGTTTGGCTAGTCTACTATGAGCACAATACAAGTTCAATTGTGGTATAATCGGTTTAAGGAAGGCCGGGAAGATGTCAATGACGATGCTTGTCCTGGTCGCCCGAGCACATTAACAGCCGATGAAAACATTGAAAGTAGTGAAGAAAATGATTTTGGATAATCGGCGAATCACTACCAGAGAGGTTGCTGATGATGTTGGCAAATTCTTCGGCTCATGCCAAGCAATTTTTATGGATGTTTTTGGCATGCGAAGATTGTGCGGCAGCGAAGATTTTTCCAAAATTGCTAAGTTTTGAGCAAAATCAACGTCGCATGGACATCGCTCAGAAGCTGTTGAACATCGTCAAAGACGATCCAGATTTTTTCAAAAAGGTCATAACTGGTGACGAATCATGGGTGTATGGCTATGACATTGAAACCACAGCCCAATCATCCCAATGGAAGCGTCCAGAAGAGCCAAGACCGTGAAAGGCACGTAAAGTTCGGTCAAATGTGATGGTTTTGCTCACTGTTTTCTTTGACGGAAATGTTGTGGTGCATCATGAATTCTTGCCACAAGATCGTACGGTCGATAAGGAATACTACCTTGAAGTTATGCGCCGTTTGCGCGAGGCGATTCGTCAAAAACGCACAGAATTGTGGAAAAAACAATCATGCATTTGGCACCATGATAACGCAACAGCTCACACATCGATGCTTTTGCATGATTTTTTGGCCAAAAATAAAACCGTTATCACGCTTCAACCTCCGTATTCACCGGACTTGCCCCCCACTGACTTTTTCCGTTTTGCTACGATTGAGGAGGTAAAAGAAAAATCTAAACAGAAGCTGTTAACGATACCAAAAAACGCGTTTCATAAGTGTTTCGAGGATTGGAAAAAACGCTGGCATATATATATATATATATATATATATATATATATAAACCAAATGTGTTCTAGAATAAAATTCCCTTCATCAGCAGCATCATTTGTGTTATTATTATGACAACGATTAAACATCAAATTCACTCTATAATATTATTAAGTGCAGTAGCAAATACGATTGCCTGTCCAGTAATTTCTTCATCACAATAATTAGTTCATATGCACAATGATTCGCTATGCGTACAATCTTTTTATGAGCATTTTTTTCCTTATATTAATGTCTAATTTTAAGAGAGCTTTTCGTAATTTGCTGCAGAGTCTTCTTGTTTAATCAGAGTTTGCTTGTGATATATATATATATATATATACATATATATATATATATATATATATATATATATATATATATATATATACTATTAATACTGATATTACATTTACATTTTGCTGTATACATTTTTTTATTTTTTAATAAAAAATCAAGAGCAATAGTATCAGTACGGAAAATGTATAAAGTTTCTCCAGAAACTCATAAAAGGGTCTCTTATTAATGCCATAAAATTAGCTTGGTTGTGTTGAATGTAGCAGCGCCACTAGCATAAATTTTACAATCTCAGCCACATTATGCTCATGAACAACCGTTAAAGGAACAAGGAAGTACTTAACTTTTACTATAATAGTAAGTACCTGCTCTTAAAGTCATACGAACACTCAAACAATATGTTAGTTTTTGAAAAGACTGAATAGGTTGAAAATAATTATTGGGTAAAGGTAAAAGACTTTTGAAATATTTGCCAGTTGTGACTTCAGTTTTATTTTTAATAGGTTTTGAAAGAAATGGAAAATAGCTTTGTATGCAATGACGGCAACATTGCTAATGTATATTTGGAGTATTTTAGTCATATTGTCGTAATATTTTAGACCAGTTTAAAAAAGTTGTTGCGTTGTATACAAAAAATAAAATATAATAGCGCTCTTTTAGGTATGTTTTTGTTTTGTCATAAAATAGCTCTAGAGATCTGAGTCGAACGGCTGAAATTCTTTAGGCGAGATGGCGATGGTATATGTTTGCCGCCGTTAGTTATATATGATTCACGATTAAATAACGGCTAAAAAATTATTCATACCTATATGTCTGCACATTAAACCACATTATTATAATATAAAATATATTAAAAGAGAACTAAATCGCAAAAACTTGATATATCCAAGTGAAAAATTTTTCTTGTTTCACTTACGTAGGTGGCAGCCACTGAACGTTTTTCCGTATTCCACCGCGTATTCAGCTCATATCAAAGCAGCAGCTGTTTATACATACAAATTCATTTAGATATTATCTTGCAGCAAAAGACTAATTTAGTTTTAACTTTATTACAATTGCCTTAATTTTATTTTGCTTATGGAACAGAAGTAACAAATGTGTTGTTATAGATATTACCAGCTGATCAATGTCTGAAATAGCATACTAGGTTATGACAGATTGTTTACACTAGTCATATTTTCCGTGCTCTTATAATTCCCCCAATTATTATCATAAGAATACATTAGTAAGTATTAGAGATGAATTATAACAAATTTTTTATGGCAGACTCCTTATTATTGGTTGATCTTGAAAAAGAATATAAAACGCAATGATGCCATTTCGCTCGTTTGATATTACAAAGTTGCATGTTATTCTTTATGTTATTGTACATAGAACCTTGTTATGTTAAGCCATCTACACCGTGAATGATAAACATATTTAAATTGTAATGAGTAAGTCACGCCAGTACACAGGAAAGCAGTATAAAAATTTATAGATTTACGGCCCTTTTCACAATGTATGATTAAATCAACGTTAACGAAAAATTAGCTAATTGACACTTCTCTTAACAGGCACTTTTTAACCGATGGTTAATGATTTGCGTTTCACCATCATATAGTTATTTAACCAGTACATTCTGCTTTTAGTATGGCAACATTTGAAGCTTTTTTTTACGAAAAACAGTGTAATGGAAGACTCAAATATATGAATTCTAATTTTTTCATTTGTAAAAAAGGTGGACTTCAGTGTTCCAAATTCAAATTGAAAACACTTCTCTTAGAAATATCTTATATAAAGGACTTTTATCATTCACTTTATTTCGAATTTATATTCATTTTTATTTCAACATATAGATATATGTAGTTACATAAAATTACATCGCGTTTTCGAAAATTCATCGGTACTAATTTCTTCTTCGTCACTTCAACTGAAACTGTGGGGCTGTTTTTCTCATGTGCTCTTTAGAATGCGTCATTTTTATAAAATTTTTTGATAGTCTAGCGATTGCCTCAGAAACTTTTTTTTACCAACACGACAAGCAGTCGCTATTGAGACACCACAACTGCTTGTGGCGTAAAATCTTAGGGCCATTAACACCATTTGGGTAGTAGATAAAGCATGATTACTTTTAATTAAAGAAACATTATTCAAATATAACGAAGGAACTTACCGGCTTGTTGCGGACTTTATATCACTGCCTATGGCATCGACAATGTACTTTACTGCAGATTTTGATGATCTAAAGCTTTTACTAAACTCTTCACTAGACAAAGAAATGATTTCGACGATCAAGTACAATTTTTTCAGATATTACTCTACTTGAATTATAAATATAAAAAAAATATAAGTGCTGATTGTAATATTTGCTCATTTTGTTTTCTTGTTGAAGTGACAATTAACATACTAACCAGAAGAATTTATTCGGTTAAATTTAACAGCAACTTTTCGGTTAACATCTGTCAGTTAAAGTTTAATCATACATTGTGAAACACAATTTCAGCTAACTGCCGGTTAAAGTGTCAATTAAAATTTAATCACACATTGTGAAAAGGGCCGTTAGCTGCCAAAATTTTTTAATTTGTAGTCTTTGAGTAATGCGTAGTACGTCATTACCGATATTTGTGTTAAAACTAAAATCGTTTGTTGTTGCATTACAACTAATGGTGTTTTCTTTTCTACAAAAATATACTACATTTCCATGTAAAAAGAGTAATTTCGTGTTCGTTTCTTAAAAATGTTTTGCCCTATAAAAGGTAGTGTGTTTGATTCAAAAAATATCTCACTCAATAATGGTGAAAGGCATTGCACTTTATGCGCCATACAAATCGACAGTGTTGATAGTGCCATGAAAAGTAATTGACTTTTGTTTATCAATATTGTTACCAGAAGAATTTGGAAAGAAATCGCCTAGAATTACTAAGTAAAAAGTTACATTTTAAAAGTTAATATCTTTGCTGTTTTATATAACAACTATGAGAAAACATTAAATTAAGTGATATTATATCTTACAGGATTTGCAGTTTTGAAATTGCGCTTAAAAAAGTTTTATATAAAAAAATCAAAAGCTTCGGGTCGATAAACTGGCAGACTGGCAACCAATTTTTACTGTTGGTATAGTTTATGAAAAGAAACAAAAGAAAATTTTTAACAATTCTAAAGCGTTTAATCAAAGTAAATGGCAATTAGTCAATTGCTAGATTCATCCTCCTCTTCTGATGAGGATAAAATTTTAAATTTATTGACATTTCTCCACAAATTGTGTTTTGCTCTAGTGAAATAACAAACTGCATTATTACAGGGTTGGCAAGATATTTTATGCATGCACCTTTTAACCAGGTGACATTTTTTGTGCAGAAAAGAAAACACCATAATACTTTTCACGTCTAAAGTTATTATAAAATCTAGGGACTAAATTTTCATTTTGTTTGATATTAATTTTATCTAAATACCAACAAGCTTTAGCAGGAACAAATCCTTTTTCCAGTGTATTAATAATATATTCTTCGCTTGTATAATATGGAGTCATTACTGAATTATTATTTTAACATGATAAACATCTTATGATATGGTTTCTTATTAGATATATAATAAAATTATCGATTCTTATTACATTTGATGTATTGTACAAAATATTGATAGAACATATTTTACACAATTGCTTTCTGATGATATAGATTTAGATACAAAAGCTCTAAGACATTTTCTTTCAAACACTCTTAAATTTTCCATACTGAACCAAATAGGGAGGCCGTAGGTAATTGCAGGTCTGACTAATGTTTGGTAGATAATAAGTTTTACTCTTGGCTTAACATAATACGAGTGGAACAAGGATTTGTTGAAATACAATATAAGAATTTATCTAAGTATATACTTAAGACCTAATACCTATTTAAATTAGATTTGATTCCAATTTTTCTTTATATTAGCATTAATTTTATTTACTGGTGGGCTAAATAGTATGGTTTTGCATTTTTGCGTATTAAATTTTATCAACCAATCGATCGTGTATTTTTCTGCCGTCTGGAAATTCGTTTGCTGATTTTGATTTATTTTTCTATAGTACTGGCAGCACGATATATAATTATATCATCTGTAAAGGATATGGATTTTCGACGACGATTTGAGGATTCAAAAATAACAACTGCAATAATAGAAAGCATTAAAAATGCACTAACATTTATACTTCATAAATAATTATTCAAATAGGTTAGTTTAAACCAACGTTTTTCGTAGAAATTAGAACAATTCAAACATCATTGATTATTACGATCAACTACCAAAATATGCATATCTTTGTTTACAAGAAGTTACATAAATATTAATCAACTAGTGGTAGCAGAGTTGCAATACCTAGTACAGTTAAGGGTATAAGCATTCAGCCTTCGCATAGGGATATCATGTAAGTGAAAGAAATTACTCCAAAATTAATGGTTATCCAAACTTATAATATATTTAGTTGACCGAGAAACATTTTCGCATTCTTCACTTCTAAAGCTGAAAACTGAAGCAGCTTCCTGATTATTTTCAAAGAGGTTGTTTTGGAGAGGTTGTGTAGGAACGTAAGTTGATCTTGTTTTTGGTAATTGAGTACTAGGAACAGATTCTACATGAAAGTTTTAGTTTTTGCTTCTCTATATGATCATCATATGAGCATCAATCTTTATTACAGAAGACCGACTGGATTACATTGTTTCTAAGTTGCAGCTATCACAATGGATATCTGAAGAGATTGCACAATTTTTAAAAGAATAAAACTTACTGGAACCAGGGTCAAAGGTCACAAAATATAGAAGACGACAGTCAGGCCTTCAAAATTGTTTTACTGTTGATGACTCAAAAACGTTTTCCTATTGTAAGGACACGAAGATGCTCATAGATCAGATGATAATTGCGTACGATCTTAACGACTGGTGGCTGTTCACAGACAGCTCGAAACGTTTAAAATTAATGTATAACAAATAACTACCGAAACAAAGACTTTATTAAATTATTCTCAAAAAAATTTATATAAAATTATAAAAGTTGAGTTAAAAATTTTTAATTTTAGGCATAAGGGAGTCTTTATGACCGGTTTTTGGTATCTAGACACGCTCAGGTTAAATTAGTATGTTCACAAAAGTTGTTCAGCTTTACCGTGGCTACAATGTTGCCAAATATAATGTATGAAAAATCAGGATTTCCCAAAAGTTATAATCAAAAAACTGAAAAAATTTTTGTGTTTTCTAACTTTAAAAAAAAAACTCTGAAATAAAATACATTTCTGTCATAAAATCTTAGCAAGAAATATTCAACCTACTCTTGGCTACATTTTTGCCGAACATAGTTAAGCGATATTTTTAGTGCTGATAAGTTATTTGGCAAAAACTGATAACACCTTTTTTTGGGCATCATACCAATATTGGGTAATTTTGGAGGCGCATAAAAAGAAAACGGTCACCAACTTAACTAAACTGAGTATAGGGTCTTACTACATTTTGATAGTATAATCGAACCCATATAGTCACGATCTTGTACTTTTTTCACTGTTGCATAGTGTAATAAATTTCATAAAAGCTTTTTGAGCATAAATAAAAGTATTTTCATTGTTAGTAAATAAATAAAAGAGGTTTTTGTCTGTTGCTTTTAATGTTTGTGTTAGCTTATCTCGGCCAATTGTGGACCAATTTTCAAAATTTTATCTTGTTTGAGATACATGGTGGTTAAAACATTTTCAACCAGACAGATTTGATTTATTGATATTGCATATGTTTGCAGTTGGCTTCCATTAATATTTTAAAAATCGGATCAAAATAGTGAAAATTAAAGAGGATGTGAGAAGATGTAGCGCATTAGGTAATCTCTTAATTTCAGGGAGTCTCTTGATGCATTGTTAGATAACATTCGGCCATGTCTTTGTATTGGAGAACTAATTTCATTTCGCCACAATCCACTAGTTATATTATCTATATCGTATGGGTCCGCATAATCAGGTGGGCAGTAGGTGCCATCGTTAATTTTCAAAAAATTATGCAAAACAGCTGGAGCTTTCGTTATTTTCTTGGCTGATGATGGCTGCATTTATTAAGGTGACAACTGAATCCTCCAGCGGCCGACAAGGATTCCAAAAGCGTTTTCATTAACCCAACGAGCTCGTGATAAACGTTTGTTAAATATTTTCCGTCCGTAAGACAGGTTTGCACCTACATACATCCCGATGTATACAGATGTACTTACATTTAAGGCTGTTTAAAAACCTGGATATGGTCTCATAAAACTTTTTTTTATGGAAATGCTGCATCGCCAGCTATAAAATATGGGAACTTTACACTTCCTCCTGGCAAAACGGAATCTTTCCTGAATTCCACAAAATACCTCCATCACTTTGAGATCCATATGGACCAAGATCGATACTCGTTACCGTATAATTCGCGTTACAAGCTGCTAAAAGAACTATAGAGTAGGTGTCCTCATAGTTAAAAAATTGCGAGCCAGAACGCAGTTTGGGAAGTTTCACATTGTGTTGAAGTCATTAACAATGCGTTTCCACTCATGTTTTTGAGGTACCGACATATACACAAAACCAAGCATGTTCCAAATAACATCACATGTTTCCAACACAATTTTTCGCACGATCGAACGTCCTTAATGCTGATGAAAATGTTTGATTACTGCTTGCATGAGCTAAATTTATAAATAATACCAGGAAAAATATAAAAAGAAAAATGTTTCTTACGTCAGTATCAGAAAAAGCCGACATTTTGTATGGATGGTCTGTTGGAGTTCTAGCAAATTAAAAAGTAAATCGATCCATCCTTATAATTTTTTTAAATTGTTCAGGATCACTGTCAAACATCCGTTCAAAGTTTGCTGCAAAAAAACCATTAATGTCGCGGTCTTGATATAGTGCTCTTACCCGAAACCTTCGGTCTCTTATTATTATTTCAGTACACGTTCGTACCTTACAAAACAAGATAACAATTAAAATAAGCTCAAAAATATCGTCTAATTCCATTGAAAATTTGTCTTTAAATAAAATTTTATTTAAAAAAACAGCTGATTTTCAATCCGATAATAAAGGACTCATGTACCAACCTTATCTGTCAATGCGTTACTGTCAGTTGAAAAAGTCGACGTATAATGTACGACGCATTTTATGTGCCCCGGCCTTAAGTATTTAAAGTGTACTACGAAAAACAATAGAAAAAAAAAATAAATGAAATGGGTAATTTGTAAAATCTTAACTCACACGTCAGAATATGTGGTAAATTATTGAGTGGGTTCTCTCTTAAAAATTATGTGTGGGAGAAAGAACGAAGGTAAAGAAAGCGTAATGAAACCACCGAAGTAGCCACCTCCATTATTATAGATAATATGTGAATAATAACAGTTGAAACCATGAAAATTTCGTTAATAATAGCCCCGGTAATTGTGTAGTTTCGCAACAAGACTCTTAATATTAAATATATATGTGACGTTTTGATGTAGAGTAGGTGAGAAATCGTCAGCCAACCCCTCAACAGTTAGAGTTAGTCGAAAAATAAGACGAGTCCGGCAAAACACATGTCTCATTAAAATAGCTATTCAATTGAATTCTGGATAGAAGTTAGCATCCTTTGCCGATCCCAAACCGTAACACAAATTTTCGGCGCCCAAAGTGGTGCCATACTACTTCGAAAAGACGTTACAGCTTACATACCTGAACAACTTTCAATTGAGCTCATACAGCTCAAATAGTTTTGATCAGTGCTCACTCTTCTGCGTATGCTTAAAGAACAATAAAAATAATCTATACGAAAAGTAAACCAGATGATGCAATCTGTGCGAAAATAACTACTACCTGTTTCGATCTGTATTGAGCAGGTTCCGCACACATTTTAGCGTTTATTAGTTTCAGTTTGCTATCACACTGAACAGTATTGTACTTTCGAAGACTGTTTTTCATGTCTTAAAGTTATTTGCTATATACTAAGCTAATACTAATATAAAAATTGTAGTAATATGCAGAACACACAAGGAAGCTAAGAAATAAACTAGTTTGCTAATAAACATTTGATAATGACACTTGACTTCTCGAGTTGTAGTGGTTTTCGTTTGGCTTGTCTCAAAGACTTCGTTTGGTAAAACCATTTTTAAATGCATCAAATATAAAAGTGTAGAAACCACTATACGTACCCACTTATTTATGGGCTGTAGTTTGAGTAGTTAGTTCTTCAAGTTACAAAATACAAGTAATAATAAAAAAATTTAATTCTATGACCTTGACCAATAGTATTTTGATGACAATTATGAAGATTATCATGATACTGTCATAATTTCAAATGGAAAAATATGAAGAACTGGACCTGCATAAGTTATGCCAAATACTACAACTTTTAAAACATAATTACCGTCAATGCAGAACTTAGTTACAACAGCAACAATAGCCAGTGCAAAATTAAAATATAATAAAGCTGTACATATGTAGTTTCATATTCTATGTTTTTGCTATAATATTTTTGGGTTGAATTTTCATAAGTAAAATAACAGTACTTTAGTTAAGTCAGCATAAAATTATACTGCAGTGTAACAATTGTTATTCTTCGAAAAGTGTAACGACGTAAAACTAATATTACACGCCATACAACGTATAATAAATCGGAACGAGGAAGTCTCAACTGATTATGGAAAATTGTCATTATATATGTACTGCTACACATGTCGCACTGCTATAACACAA
>OY776280.1:49298352-49363352 GCA_963675445.1 Linnaemya vulpina | reverse complement strand
CTTTATATACGAGATATTTGTGGAAAATTTACTCTTAATGTAAGCAAAGTCTTCACCGACCTTCTTCATTGCTTTGACAAAATTTTTCATTAGGCTTAGCTTTATATGAGAAGAAGAATTTTTTCTTTTTGAATTAAAGGTTCTTCTGCTACATTTATTTTTCTCCTGGAATAAAATTTACTGCTTTCGGCCTAATTTTAACATTGTACTATTTTTCTTTCGTGCGGCTATCCCATTCATATAACAAGCAACAACACTTAGTATACCCACTTTGCAATCCATTTAACATTGCTACAACTAACAAATCTGCACATACGTTCCATGAGTAATCTGAATATGGCTTTTTTTCGTATTTCTTGCATTCTCGAGTGGGACCGATGGAAATTTGTTGCCAATGAATGAATCAATAAAAGGCCGCCAGTCTTAAGTTTTATCACAGTTGTCGCAAAATTCCATCAGCATTATCACAAAATACAAAATGTTCCTCTCTGCTGAAATCTCTATTTCGAAAGAACGAGACTTCCACGTTTTTTTGCACCAAATTTCATTGTTTTAATTTAGAAGCAATACGCTCAGTCATGTTTTTTTAGAGCAATAATTCACGCACTAAGTTATTCAGATCAGTTTGATTCGGAAATAAAGTTTACTCGTTGGACTGCCAAATGAATGCGAAGAAACCCCCATGGTGGCGTAACTGTATTCAGTTGTTGTCGTTTTTAGGAGATAACGGAGGTAAATATTTACTTGTAAACTGGTCGCTTGACGCATTGAAGTATTTGGATACATGTATAACTTTGTTTTTGTGGTTATTTTTCGTAAACCCACTGACTAACTTTTTGTCCATAAACTTCTCTATATACTGCCAAAATAAATACTAAAATCTACACTAATGCTCTCGATTTGAAATCTCAGGTAAATGAAAAATACTATATTTACATTTTTAATTCTAAGAACCATGCAAAATCCCTTTGTGCCTTAGTTCCATTACAAGCTGACCTAACGAAATCATATGTAAGGCTGGTTGCATTACAACATACCTGCGGTAAATTGACAATGAAATCCAAATTTTTAACCGATTTTTATAATTTATAGCTTATTGGAGTGGACGAAGTGGAACTCCATTGGTTTTTTTATTGAAAAATTCAGGGTCACATTCACTTATATAACATAAAATTGATTATAACTTTTTGTGTAAAACAGACGAATAAACGACACTGTCTCAATTCTTAGTACGATTTCTCAAGATTTTTTGGTACAAACTAACTTTTCTGCAGAAAATAAATAACAGGTAACTTTTCACAGAACGTTGACATTCATTTGTAGAAGAAATTTTCATCATTTTAGATACGTTCATTGTAGTTAAGTTAAATATCTCATTCTCCAATAAAAAGATAACACAAAATACGCTACTTGAGCTTTGTTAATATTTAGTTCAATTCAAATTCAATATACTTAACGCTGTGGTTTCCGTTTGAGCAACGATATAGTATCCGCAAAAACCCCGTATAATCCCACTTTAGATTCTCAAAACGATTGCAATAACGGCAAATCAATATTAACATGTATCTCAGCGTCATTTGTTAGAGATTTATTATTCAGAAGATCTGGCAGAGCGAATGTCTTCTGGGGCAGCAGAGACGCAATGCTCCTTATAAGGAACTGCAGGAACTAAAGTAATAGAAAAGCGTTCCTATTATCAATAACACACAAAGTGGAGCAAAATTAATCACCTTATCGTAAAGTGTAGTAGCTCCTAGAATTGGCGTTTAATATGATTTTTGAACTAGACAATAGACCGTAAGACTGTGGAATAATTTTGCGCATTTTTTATCCAATAAACGGACTATTTTGAGTTAAAAATAATCATGAATGACAAGCCGCATTTTCATTCCAGCGGTTACGTCAACAAACACGATCTTCGTTTCTGGGGCACTGAAAATCTGCACGAAAAGCCGTTACATCCACTTAGGAATGCGGCGCGGTGTGGCGTTTATGTAGGACTGATTAGACTGTATTTCTTCTTGAGGACCGCCAATATATTGACTCTTGCTGGCAAACGCTACAGCAATGAGCGGGGCTTGGTGAACATGTGATTTCAATAGAAGACACAACCACTCAAAATAATTTATTTATTTACTAAACTTTATTGAAAAACAAAATTTAATGATTAATTTTGTCCCACCTAATATTACTCTGTCCCCCTTTTCAATCAAAAGTACTTTGCTTTATATAAGAAAGTTTTCCATGAGTTGGTTTTATAACAAAATCCTTATTTGGTTAAATAAAACTTCTTAATATATCACTTTACTATTACAAATGCCAGCGCGCATGGTACTGGTACTGAAAGTGTCACTGGCAACAATTCATTTCATTTATTCTGATGATAACAATAATTCTCACAAAGACGTTCCTTGTACCACGTAAATGAAAATATCTTGGTACTTTGCGTCTTAAAAGTAAATTGTAGGTGGATAAATGTCTACATTGTATTGTTTGTTTTCATCAAATATCCACAGGTGCTTCCTTATGCTTCAAAAAACACTTTAGCTAAGAAGTAAACCGAACCTAAAAAGTTTGGTGTTTGCATAGAAAGAATGTTCAAAAAGAATAAAAGAAGAAAAAACACACATAAAACTAAATAAATAAACTAAACTAAAAAACTGTGGATATGAAGACACTACCCGTGCACTTGAGAGCATCTTATGAATTTTCTTATACAACTTCTCAACAAATTCAAACGTGAAGCAAATATAACAGAAAACTTAATAAATTAAAATGAAATTCATCACGACTATTTGTGTTCGTACATGATTAAGTTTGTTATTAATCTTAAAATTCATAGTAATTATAAATTCTAAAGTTAAAGAATTCATGATAATGTTTTTGATTAGTAAAAGTTGCTATTTATTATATTCAAATTGACGAAACTAATTTACCCCTCTTTGTATGCAAATTTAAATTACTTTGACATTGTATGTGGAAAAATTGCCCATCTCATATTACGATATTCATTCATCAAGTCAAAATGCGCAATAACCAATGCATGAATTTTCTCGACGTTTTCATGAATATATAAGCATTCGATTTTTACGTGGCACCACCGACAGAAAAAGTTTAAAGGTAATTTAATGTCAAGGAAAAATCTGTTTACGAAAAAACAATACTAATGATAAAGTAAAGTTCACCGATGCGTATTTACATTTTGGCTAGTTTTTGTCTCGGACTTGATATGAGTCATCACTTTTTCATGGAAAAGTATTCACTTTATTGCAATTTAATTTGAACATGTTAATCCTACAGTGTAAACGAAGAATTGGACGAAAAAAACTTCAACATAAAACTTTTTATTATAATACACTTGTTGTAAATTACTTCTCTCTTTCTCTCTCTCTCTCTCCTACTTTCTCACCCGATTTTAAAGACAGTTTACGAACGAGTGAGTGAATGAGTTTGTTCTTCCAAATTAATAGGTCTGCATATAAACGTATGTTTTTGACTACCAGCATCAAGCTTTACAACGGTTACGCTTTGATGCACTTCGACCGAAAAAAATTTGAATTGTTAAGTATTAAAATGACAACAGCACAAATACAGAATAATGACATGAAGGGGAAAATCATTAAAAAATAAAACTCATTATTAATATTTTGTTTATTTCACTATCAACGTGCATAATTAAAATCTCTATGTTGAACTTTTTGTTATCATTTCATTTCTACAAACTGAAATGCATAACGAGAAGAGGAACAAAAGAAAATTATATTTTCATCACATGCAAAGGGAGCAAAATAAGAAAAATCCAACAATTAATTTAATTTTTAAAACTTTTCTGCATCCTATTTACTTGCATATAAACAAGGTATTAAGATCACCATTTTTCAGCTGCTTTTTAATGTCTCAAAACGACAATTTTCGAACTTTGGTGCCAAAATAAAAAGAATAAATAAATGGTTGCTTCTAAAAACTTTTATGATGCCTTTAGTGCTATTAAAAATATTTAAACTTTCTAAAATATACCCACCATAAATAAAGTTATTGTGACTATTTATGCAGTATAAATTATACCTTCAAACGTTACGAGTGGAAAAATAAGCGAAGAACAAATATCGTTAGAAAACAAGGTAATACTATTCGGAAAAATATCATCTTCAGATATGTTTGAATTATTACTAAAAAATTCGATGCTGCACTTTACAAACGGGAATGTGACAATAGTTTCGTGAAGTGAAATGAAAATAAAATCCAAATTGTTTAACTCTTTTTATGAATTATAGCTTAATTTATTTTTAAGAAATATAGCTCTCAGAAAAATGTGCAAAATTTTGCCTTATGTTTGTTTTACTTCCATTTTTCTCGATTAATATCTGAATAACTCCAAGACGATAAGAAATACAGAAAAGTAATATTCGAAAAACAATTTTGTTACACGTGTGATTTTATTTTTATTGAACATTTTTATCTTGCTATATTAATATTTATTTAGGCTAAATTGTTCTAACTTAGTTAAAATCTCAGAAAGACATGATGATAAATATTCCTAGGCACAAAGGAAGTCAACATCCGATAATATTGTGACTTCTTTTGTTTGCTTTCTGTGAACGAAATATAAAAAAATTCAGTATATTTAAAACTATTCTTCCTCTATTTTTAAAAATATAATTGTTTTATTTGTGTAGTAGTCATAATTGATCATATAACACCCCAAACATATGTATTTTAAATATAGCTCTTATTGATCTAATTATTCGAAAATAATTTATTAATTTCTATGGATATGATAAATATTCCAAAGCACAAGGAAAAGTCAACATCGTTTTTATATATTGAGTTTAAACAGCAGAGCAGAACTGTTGTTTTCGAAAGCCGCAACGATTTCATCATTAGTGTTTTAGTGTATTTGTGTTTACTACCACGTGTTAGGGACCTTAATTGAATGTGAAAATGGTTTATATAGGTATCAATTTTATTACGCAAAAGGTTAAAGGAACTGTATTAAATTGATAATAAGAAAATTTTGTTAAGTCCTTGTGTTTCCATTTGATTACCTTGTTGATGTCTCATTTCCTGAAATGTTGTTCCATTTTGCCCAAGCCAAACTATTTTGCTTTGAATTTTGGGAAATACATATCAATGTGTTTGCTCTTCTATTGGGTTAGCACAACCCATGACCCTAAATTAGAATTGTAAGTGATTTGTATCGAACTATTGAATATAGCAATAAATAGGAGCTGTTCTACTTGATATATATATATATATATATATATATATATATATATATACATATATATATATATATATATATATATATATATATATTTGATGCAAATTACTTACAACTAAAATTTATAATTTGATGCAAATTACTTACAACTAAAATTTAAAGTTGCACCTTATACTAACACAATAAAAGAGGAAATTTGAATATAGCAAAATTCAAACCAAAAAAGTTTGCCTTAAAAACACTAAACAAAAAATTTTTAAAATGGGACTTGAAAAACTGCAATGAGGAAAACATGAGTGACGTCAAAATATCTCCAATATTAAATAGCAATTTTATAGGAAACACATAAAAAGAACACAGTCTATTGTCAAAATACTTGACTTTAAGCATGTGTAAGTTTGATAGACGTTAAGAAACATATACATATACTTAAGCGTCTATCCATTAATATTAAATCGTGTTGCGGTCTATTAACAGCGAGAAAGTAGAAAATAAAAATCTGTAGTATGTCGTCTTAATAAAAATATATTTTAAAATACATTGTTTTTAAATCGAACTTTCGGTCAAGTGTTAAAAATGTTTCGCAAAGTAAAAATAGCTTCCAGTGATGGTTCGAAAGGGCATAAAATCACGTTATAAAAGATATAGTCCAACAAAAATGGCCTAAAAAATATTATCAAATTCTACACTAAATATCAATACGGACATGCCGTCTACGTCTCAAAACAGATTCAGTCTGCTAACAATTCCAAATGATATGGATGTCACTCCGGGATCCAAGATAGTTGAAGATAAACAACGCAAGCCTCCTCCCTTGGTTGCTGAATCTAGTTTTTCTTTCACGAATGTGCAGGTACTCCTTGGTAAAGAATGTACATATAAAGGGACTTCTAGAGGAACAAAAATATTCCCTCCAAACTCCGAACCATATGAGAAATATTTTAAAATTCTCAAGGAGAAAAAAAATAGGATTTCGCATCTATAACTCTAAAGACAATCGACTATATACAATATATTTATATGGATTACCAAAAATTAATACTGACGATATTATATCTGAATTAAAAATTTACAATTTAATTCCATCTACACTCTCTGAAGTTAACACAAAATGCAGTTCATATGATAACTCAGTCTATAAAATTCAATTTTCTCGAAAAATGTTTAATCCGAATTACTTAAAGAATATTAAAACTATTTCAAATGTAATAATCTCATGGAAAAAGTATAAACCAAGAACCACGGTAAACCAACTCAATGTTGGAATTGCTTAATGTATGGACACGGGGTGAGGACTGCAACAGAATACCTGCATGCATGTAATTTGCCAATCAACATCACACTGATAACTGTCCTTTCAATAATGAAAATAAGAAACCTGCAGTGTTTTCATGCTTTAATTGTAAAAAACATGGAAAAGAGATATATTATTATTCCGCCAATGATATTAGTTGTCCTTTTCGTGCTCTTTATCTTGAAGCAAGAGCTAGATCGACTGCAAAGAACCCTCAAAATCCAAAAAGAGTACCAAATAATTTATTCCAGTTGAATAATGCGGACTTTCCAGTACTCCGCATTGTATCACACAATAGCAACGCTCATAACTATAGCAAATTTAACAATAATGTTTCATACCCAAATAAAGTAAGAGCACAAAATGAATTATTTAATATAGATCAGCTGTTTGAAATTTTTGCTGCTACCATGGGATGATTTAACTCGTCAATTCCCAGTGTCACCTACAGGTGACAGAGATTAAAGGAATTTTTGTATATATACAGACACAACTGTATAATATAAATATTGAAAATAAACAGATAAAACCCCGTTGTGCATCTGATTTTATTTCGGTAACGCTGACGTTATTCAAACTAGGGCAGTTTTAAAAATTTTCAAGCCGTGTTTTTGATTTTTACATACTAGTCTGCCTTGTGACGAAGAAAATTTTATAAAAATGCCAAAATGGTAAGAACTTAAATTTATTTTATTTTATATTATTGTGATATATTCACATTAGTTATGTATTATGAAATTAGTAAAAAAAAATATATGTTTTCCAAAAAAAAAAAAAAAAATAGCATTCTATACCAAGTGTCACTGGGTATTATTAGTATGTATTTATTTAAGAAATGAAAGAAAGATCACAGCGCTAAGCTTTGTTAAAAATATTCCGACGAAATTATGGCAGCTAAGTGGCATGCTAATAGTATTACCAACATTGCATCGAACTGTCATGCATTCGAACCTATAACAAAAGTGGACAGTATTGGATTTATAAATAAAAAACGGGCGAAAATTCAAATTGAGTGTCCAGCTCTTGTACGGATGTACAATAAGTACTTGGCTGGAATAGATCGTTTTGATGAAAACGTTGACTCTATGATGATAGCTCTCTGCGGAATAATATTGTTGTTTTCTCTGTTTGTGTTTCTATGAAGCTTAGGGTGTCTATCGGGATAAGAAGCGGAAGATCTGTGAGTTATCAGTTGCAGGTCGACAGCTCTCAATGAAGATGTGGATGTTGCCATCAATACACTTGAAAATGTGTGCTAAAATGTTGCCAAAGTTTCCACAATAAATAAATGTTAATGTTTTCTTAAAATAAATGTGTATTATTAAAAAATAATGTTTTATTTCTACGAAAAGATTGAGAAAAACAACGGGTACTTTAACTCATTAACTTAACCTAGTGCCCAGTGTCACCTGTAGGTCACCGCCCTTGAAAAAAAGTTGGGCGGGTTTATTTAGCAATTTCATTTATCTTCATTTTTATAATATATATCTAAGCTATTTCAGCCAAAAAGAAAATAAAAATTTTTGTTACAAATTAAAGTTGTGATGTATATGGTGAAATATGCTTATGGATTATCCTAAATCAAATGATCTAAAAATTCTTCATTGGAATGCTAATGGCATCTCCTGCTTTTCTAAACTAAAACAATTAGAATTTGTATTAGAACAAGAAAATATTAAAATTGCTTCATTAAATGAAACTTTTTTCACAGCTAATCACAAACCATATTTTAAAAATTATATTTTAAATCGTAATGATGGAATAATTGCCAGAGGTGGTGGTGTTGCCCTCCTGATTCACAAATCAATTGAGCATGAAAACCTTTCGATCTCCAAAACTCAACTCATAGAGAACTTAGCTTTTGAAGTACAAATTAACCAAAGAAATGTTGTTATATGTTCAGCTTATTCTCCTCATTATGACACCAGTTTTTCGAATGATATACTAGAAATAACAAGGTCTAACAAAGAATATGTGATACTGGGTGATTTTAACGCTAAACTTATTTCTTGGAATAATAATTCAAATAATACTGCTGGTACCATACTTTTTAATATGCAACAAACAAGTGACTTCCTAATATATTACCCAGATAGTCATACATTGTATCCTCATCAACGTGGTCATACGGCATCTACCATAGATATTGTTATTAGCAATACTACTATAGACTTAAATATTAAAACATTAACGTGTGGATTACGTTCTGATCATCTCCCTATATTATGTACGCTTAGCTAGTCAAGTACTGTTGTTGTAGATCTCAGTTTCTATAACTATAGACTGTCGAACTGGCCAACATTTAAAAGCTTCATTGATGATAGAATACTTCTACGTCAAGATTTTTACACAACAGAAACAGCGATAGATCTGGAAATTCAAAAATTGTTAACAGACGCAAGAAACGCTTCAACACCAAAAGTGACAGCACAAAATGATTTTGTTCTTCTATCGAAGATCCAGAAGAAGCCAGTACCTTTGATAAATTTATAAAATTCCTCAGTAAATTGGTTGACAAAGAAATAAACATATATTGGAATATAAAATGGAATAATCATAAAGTCGTAATTTGAGGGGAAAAGGTAAGAATACCATACCGCATAATAATAAGGTAACAGCTAATTATCATAAAGCTGAATTATTAGCGGACGTGTTTACTGAATCAAATTGTGAGTTTCCTATTCACTTATGTACTAACTGTAAACACACTAATGAAATAATATTGAGGATCAAAAGCGAAAATATTGGCTCTCGAGTTCGTCAATCTAACAACTTCTGGGGAAGTCGCAAATATTATATCATCGCCAAAAACCTTCAAATTACCAGGATTTGATAACATCTCAAATGTAGTACTAAAAAACATGTCACAAAAAGCAATGACTCTATTAGTATTAATTTTCAACAGTTGCATTAAATTGAATTATTTTCCGAATGCATTTAAGAATGTCTAGGTTATACCAGTTCATAAGCCAGGCAAACCGAAAAAGCAAGTTACCAGTTATAGACCGATAAGCCTGCTAAGTAATTTGGGCAAGATTTATAAATAAATCATTCTAGCACGCCTTAAGGACTACGCCTCAGAAAACGCCATGATTGCCGATTAACAGTTCGGATTTAGGCAACACAGTAATATACATCAAATAAAAAGAATCAAAAATATTATATCTGAAAATAGAAATAGAAAAAAATCTACAGGCCTGATCTTACTGGATGTAGAAAAAGTTTCGATACGGTCAGGCATGATGGCCTAATTTATAAGCTCTGGTGAATCACTGCCCAAAATATCTTATCAATATCATCGGCAATTTTGTAGAAAAGAGATCATTTAAGGTTGCAGTCAAAAATGCATTTTCTACCTCGAAAAGCACAACTGCCGGACTGCCCCAAGGTTCAGCTTTATCTCCGTTGTTATATTCGATATACACATCTGATTTTTCAGTACCTTCGTTTATGAAAACTGCATACTATGCCGACGATACAGCTATAATAACATCGAGTAGACTTACTAGTGCCCTTTTGAAAAAAAAATTAAAAAAGCCTCTCCAGCTGCAACAAATATTTTAATAAATGGAGAATCAAAACAAACACAAGCAAAACACAAGCAATTGTTTTTCCGTGCAACAAATCGCTGAAGAGAGTTCCGAAACGTCCTCTGCTATTTGGAAACGATTTAATACACCCAAAAGACGATGTAAAATATCTTGGTGTTCACCTAGATAAAAAGCTCACTTTTAAAAAACAGGTAGAAGAAACCTGCAGCAAAGCTCTTAAACCAATTAAAGCGTTGTTACGATTGTGAAACAGGCGATCTACTCGTCACATAAAAAATAAACTGCTATTATACAAAAGCGTCATTAGTCAGGTTTTAACCTATGGATGTTCAGTATGGTATACAGCGGCAAATTTTCATCTAAGAAACCTTAAAATTATTCAAAACAAATACCTTAAAATTATTTATAACAAAAATAATAGATACCCAACATTTCTACTTCACCTCGAAGCAGGAATCGATAAAATAAGGGATTTTATAAGAAAAATCAACGACAGCTACATGAACAAAACTGCAAATTCCTCTTATCCGTTGATTAGAGAATGCAAGCTCTTACTTTAAAAATAGCCAAACTTATCAAATAGAAAATGATGTATTTATAAAAATTATTGTCTTAAATAATTTTCTATAAATACTGGTAATTTTCTACATTTATTTGAACACTCTTTTAATACATATAAGGTTTTTCCCGTTATAAATTTAGAACATCTATGTCTCACTTAATCAATTGTTGTAGTATCTAGTCGATAAGATCCCAAAATCTACATCAAATTGTAAATAAGAAATGTTAATTAAGGATGATCATAAAAAATAAAACAAATAAGAAAATCCAAATTTTTTGTAGTCAGGTACGCGACTGATATCAACCGTCACAGGAAAATAACCAATTTTATATTAATCGACGATTTTATCGGGTGGAAATTAATGGGTAACCAATTGAATACCCTACTTGGCAGCATATGTATAAAATTTGTAAGCGATTGAATGTTACTCTTTAGAACTTAAGTCAATATCATTATTTATCATATCATTATTTTCGTGTCTGATGTCTCTAACGTTCCAAATAATTAGAGATTTGCAAGCAATGCTTCACACGTCCTCTAATTGGTCTCTCTCTCTCTCTCTCTCTCTTACGGCAAAAATCAACTGTAATGTTTTAGACTTTCTCGAATGATACGCGCATTCCCTGAAGTAGTAAGAACGCGAGGATTTGACTGAAGTGATGATAATAGATTTTTGGAGCTGAAAAGTACAGTGTGGGCCTCTAAAGAAACACGGTAGGAACTTGTGATCTGATATTTCTAGACATGAAAAGGTGTTATATATACACCAATGGTATATATATATATATATATATATATATATATATATCCTTAGAATCTCGAAAATAAAAGTTATATCTTGATTTTTATATAGGTACACATTATAAAAAGAAAGAAAATTATAACCCCGCTCATTATAGTTGATATTGTTTTAAAAGGTGAGAAAATTCAAGACGTAAATAAAAGGAAAAACCTGGGTATCATCCACAACTATTTGAGTTAGACAGATCATGTAGACTCATTGGTAGGTTACTCGTATCTTGAGATACGAGCGCCCTGGTCTACGCAAAACTTATACCCACTGAAATCCGAATCTTGCTTGCTAAGGCGTACTTGGTTTATTTCTCAATTTATAAGTGCGAGTTATTTGCAAAATTCGACTAAGTTCGTAAACGAAAACTAAATGTAATAAAATTGTAATGTGTTTAGTGTTATACGTGTATTATTTCTACCTACCCGATGTGTAGCCGGTGCTACTAAACGCCACTGGCTCTAGTGACTGGCAGTTACTATGCCAGGATTGAAAAAAATCAGATGAATGCTCTTTGTAATAAAAAAGGGTTTATTGCCGATTTGAGGCTAAACTTATGATTCATCTTTATTTCATCAAACAATCGCTTATATACTAATTTAACGCGATTATCAATTACATTCCTTAAACTAAACGATAACAATATTAATATTATTTGCATTCCTTAAACAATAACAATATTTCCAATAACTTAATTTAACTTAGTGTAATAAACCTTAACAAAAATATTATCTACCATTCCAAAGTATAACACATGGTAGACTTGGTAGATACTCTACAAAAGTATTACACCGTACCTGCACATACATATTAAGAAGATCTGATCATATACCTTCCGTTTCTAACTACCTATCACTTTTGATAAGGTATTAAAAGTTTGCACTGTGGTATTGTCAGCATGAAATAGTTCATAATAAGACCCGCAAATACATATTTCAACAAGTAAGATTTACCAAATCGTCAATGAAATTTTATTGATGCCTTGTCTTCGAATAGCAAGTTTATGTACATGCCGCTAAACTTTGGAATGAATTTGTATTGAATTCCATTTATACAAATCTATAGTTCTTACATTTTCATTTTGAATTCAAAAGTTCCGTTTCTGTATTATTAAAACTTGCCTTGAAAGTACCTGGCACCAAGTTACAGAAATCGATATCGATCGAAATTTCGATACAACTCAAATGGAAATTTCGATCGATATGGACTGCCATAATTTGCCTTCCGATTGTAAAAACAGATTTAACTGAAGCAAACAATATGGCAAGTTATAACGGTTCTGGTTACTACAACTTACGAATCAAATACAATTTAATCGAATTAGTGAGTTAAGATAGAACAATAGGGGTATTCACACCGAGTCTGTTAATCCGGTAATTTGTTAGTTGGTAATTTGTTGAAACACTTTACTGTGAACACACTTTTTGTTCTATCTCAGTAGTGCGGTAACTTTTGCTACAAAACAGATGATTTAAATTTATTAAAAAGCAAAAATGCCTCGAGAAAGTGCAAAAACAAAAACAGTAAAAAATTTAATTGAAAATTCTTCCACGTTCTCCAACAAATAATCCAAAATCAGGCTATTTTCTTTCTCGCTCCATTTCTTTTGCGGTTTTTCCCGCTTGCGCATTTTCTTTAGCGGCTCCACTGAAAATTAGTTAATAATCAAAGCGAATGCAACAATTTTGTTAAAAAAATAGAAAAATTACTTACTTTTGCAAAAATTTTCCTTTTTTGCAGTAATGAGAATATAAACACAAATAAACACAGCTGTTGTTTTTTGTTACCGAGTAACAAGAAAATTACCAAGCTTGCCAGACTGGTACTTTGTTACTCGGCAGTTCGATAATTTGTTAATTTTACAAAAACAAAATACACGTAAAAAACTATCGAATAACAACTAACGAATTAACAAGGCCGGTGTGAATCACCCTAATATATATTTAAAAAAAAATATTATTATTTTGACAAAATAGAACTGCCTTCTTTTTTGAATACTTGTGTTTTGGGTCATTGTGGTTGTAAACTTATAGAGAATTTACACCTGCAAGAAATCTAGTATATATATATATATATATATATATATATATATATATATATAATAAAATTTCATTGACGATTTGCGAAAATCTCAAATATATGTATTTGCGGATCTTATTAACTATTTCATACTTAAAATACCACAGTGCAAACTTTTAATACGTTATCAAAAGTGATTTACTACAACTTGGTGTTATCTTAATGTGAGATTTTATCGGTCAGACAAATACATTTTCATTATTACAACATTTCTTTAACTTAAATATGAGCGATAAATTAAAGGAAAATTCGACTTTGCAATAAGTTTTATCAGGAGGATTTATGTTTATATTACTATATTTTCTTATTTTTTAATATTTTAGCACTGCTCTGTGTTTTCCATTATATAGCTGTGGGCTTCAACAAGCTTCACTAAATATAGTTCTTCTTCACTTGAAAAGATTTTTGAACGCTTTCTCACAGTTCGCACGATTGTTTCCTTAGATGCTGACATTTTTTATTTTATAACACAAACTCATTTTTGCACAAACAAAAGCTGCATATATTTTCAAAAAGTAAAAACAAGTGAGTCGTTGCCACTACAATTTTTTCGCGTTCTAAATAATCTTTCAAAAGAAGTTGGTAATTGCTATCGGTATTGTCACACCATAAGATATATACATTTAATTTAACCGGCAAGTAGTAATAATGGAAAGTTGCTATCGGCCACTTTATAGCCCTATTATGCTAACGTTGCCAATTACTACCACCAACTTTGTTGCCAATTTGTAATAATGGCCTTTAAAATATGGGAGATCTATTTCTGAATACACCCTCAATAAAACATTTTTGGATTTTCCCAATTATTTATTGGAAATAAATGGTTTTTTTTTAAAGAAATTGTAAAAAGTTTCGTCCTTTTTATAAGGTAAATAGTCAGTTGTTATGAAAATATTTGTTAAGTAATTACAGCCGCATTATGTCTTTCAAAGTGCATTGATGAATTTTAATTGGAAAAATTTAAAAATAAAACAAATCGCTGATGTTAAAAAGTGAAAAAAATCTAAATCTTAGCATGTATACACAAATAAATAATTTTGCCCGAAACTTTGTAAGTCTCATGTAAGACTTGGAGACTCTGGAATTAAAATTAACTCTGATTGGTCTAAAAATTATACGTTATATTTTGATAAAAATCTAGACTTTTCAGTTAAATTTAGCTTCAAAAATAATCTTTATTATAAAAACCGTATATAAAGTGTTTGAAATAAACAAAAGTGCACAAAATCTTCGCCAAAAAATCGAAGCAATAGTTAAACATGAAGTGGCGAATGCAGACAAAATGATAGTCAAAAATCATGTGAGCGATTGTGTTTTTAATTAATTTGAATTTATATAATGAATTCAAGGGAACCAAGACAGGATGCAAGAGAGGGATTACACACATACGGTTTCTCTTCCCACTTGAAATAACAAAATGGGACGTTAAATTATGTGTCGCAAATCCTACGCTTGGCAGGAATACATTCTTAAATAACGCATTGAAGGTGCTCCACGACGAACTAAAAATCGTTATAATATATCGCCTAATTCAGGATGTTCTTGCGAATTTTTTTTGCACAATAAGATCTAAGGGATCATAAATATCCCGATCGTCAAGAATTGAAACATATACCGATCATATATTTTGGGAGATAACGAAGGCAAATATAGAGGTAGACAATACTCCCGATTTGGATGACGTACGTTTTTTTTAACAGGTAAATTCAAACTAACAATTTGAAATCATATAGTTTTTAAAGTTTCGTTTGATTTCTTGATGTAAAATACTTAAGAGTATTAATCCCAGCATAGAGCAAGACTTAATTATGATGATTTGAAGAGTTTGGGCGGCTACATTTACCACAAATTAAAAAACAAATTCCTCTGTCTTGCCGCTGAACCTCAAGAGGACTTGACAAACTCATGGTTAGACATGGGTTAAGTATTCCATCAAACACTTTAATAGAAACGTTACAATCTTGTGATGAAGTTTTTGTAAAACTAAAGGGGGATAAGTTACTTGATACAAAGGGATATTTAGAAAAGCAATTGGTGGAAGCAAAAAATTTAAAACAGCATGAGAAGTAAAGAAACTTTTTTAGATGCATAAATGTCCCAAAATATGAATGAGCGCAAAAGAAAATTAAATAAAACAACAACGTAATATAAATAAAAAAAATTCTTTCATTTTGTTTTTACAAAAATAGTAATTTGTCCCACTGTTATGTTTGGACGTCACTTTGGGAGTCGTGACGTCACTTCACCTACCTACGCAGAAGAATAATATTTTGTGTGTGTGATGTCGTAATCTGTGTTCTATCATTCTTGAGTCTAATGTCGACATGTTTTGAAGCAAAACTAGTTTCCGAAACTAGACAAAAACACAGTATTGGATATATTGCCATCGCACACAAACACAATATTGTGTGCTATTGATATCGTTTGTCATTTTCATGTATTTTGTTATGATCGATGCCTTTCAAACTGTACATTTCTAAATGACGGCACATATGTGTTATCACAAAATGCCATGCTGTGTTTTCGGCTAGAGTAAGAGTGTAATTATAAGGTTTGGTAACTGTGATTGGAAGTGTTTAAACAAACAAAGCTGGGTGTTATTACGTTGCACAATGGCGGCTTTTTCTTCAAGCACCTGTTTATTAACTTAATGGAAAAATCAATATTAAAGTACTTTAAAAGACTTACTTTAAATTAAGATAAATTCAAAATTGAAGAGATAAATTCAAAATTGAAAACGACGATTGAACGATTGTCACCGTCAATTCGGAGCGTTATGGTCATATGATAACCGACTTTTTTTTTGCCTGCGATTGAAGAATACGACTTGGAGAATATGTGGTTTCAACAATACGGTGCTACATGCCACACAACTCGAGATTAATCTCGCTTAATTGCAAGAGACATTTCCTGGTCGCGTAATTTCTCGTCGTGGCGATATCAACTGGCCACCAAGATCATGCGATTTGACACCATTAGACTTTTTTGTGGGGCTACGCGAAAGACCGTGCTAATGCAGATAAACCTTTAACTCTTGAACACTTAAAAGCCAACATTCGTCAAGTTATGGCTGAGATACCGCCTAATATGTGTAAAAAAGTGATCGAAAATTACCTCAAAAGAATCAATGCTTGCGACACTTCGCGTGGTGGTCATTTAAATTATGTAGTGTTTCACACATAATGTCAACGTTCGAACTTTATAATAAAAAAGAAATATCATAAAAAAAATATTTTATATGAGTTTTATTTACGTTTACTTTTGAAACCGCAAAATGGATACCCCTTTATTTGAATACATAAAAGTGTTTAATAAACTCACAGATATTGTAATTATTACTGTTAACTAGTTTGCCAACTGGAAAAGTCACACTTATCTAGATACATACATACGTATGTATGTACTTAAATACCCGCTTATGAACGTGCTTTTTATATCGAAGTTTGCTCAAACTTCAAAAAAAAATTTTTGATCCCTAACCTCACATCACAACTTTTTTGTATTGATACTAAAATTTATTTTGAAAGTCTTGTTTCCAGTAGACTTTTTAATATAATTTGTAAATATTTGTCAAACATCTGTCTCTTTTTTGTAAACACGTTCTTTGTGAGGGAATAATAAACTATTTGTTACATTTACATAAATTTGACAATATTGGCGCATGAGCAGTGCTATTTGTAATAAATTTTTTATGTCAATCACAGCAACTTGTAATTGCATTTGAATGGCAGATAATATGCACCGCCTAAAACCACACTTTCTTTTTAAATTATTTTTGTTGTTGACATAATACAACACATTCACCAGAAGCTGTGTTGGAGAATATTAAACTGGTTCTGGGCTTTGCTAAATACACTTGTATGCAATTCATTGTTTTATAAAGTTAGTTTTATAAAAAATTTTTTTTAAAAACAGCTTTCGATCCAATGAAGCTTTTTTGTTATTCATGGTAAAGATTGGATTTAAAATACGGGCAGTGCCCATTGTTGCACTTGAATTTAGGAATAGTACGTATAACATCGAATTTAACCCTTCGTCTGATGCACGGGTCTAGCAAAAATAAAACAGTTTATTTAATTACATTTGAATAATAAAAATATATTTTATAATATTAAAATAATATATGAATAAATAAGACACATAAAAGGGGAATCACAACTTGCTTTGGCATCAACTGGAACACGAAGCAGAGTTGGTAAAAAGTATATCTGCAGTTTCAATAAAATGATGGCGTTAATCGTTTGTGTTTTTTCCGCACTTAGAACAAGATGAAGTACTCAGTTTGTAATTCTAGTATATAACCACAAATAATAATAATTAATTGAACAAAAAATAATTAAAAATAGCAAGAATAACTTAAAAACAATACCTTTAATACAAGATATATATGGGCCTGGCCAGACATTATGTGTCACAAATGTGATGTGTGAATCAAAATATTCGAGTAAGTCTCCTTCTATATCCTTTGGCTTATAGTCAACTAAATTGTAGGAGGGTACCTGAAATATTAAGTCTCTAACTAAACTGTTTAATATGTTAAAATAACATTTCAAATCGTAAAAGGTCTGACCAGACTGATGCGTCAGACGAATGGATAAATGTACATAATTACTCAAATATGTTGAACAAAAGTTTTTGCTTAAAAAGGCTGTTTCATATGATAATGATAGATATATAAAAAATTGTTGTTTCATTTACTTTTGTTTTCTATTGTCATATAAATTAACATAACATTAGGCTTTGTTTCGCAAATACTTTTCAAAAAGGAACGAAAATTCGAAGCAAACTTTTGTTTAGTTTTTTCTGCTAGTTTTTCAACCTTTTTTTTTTTATAAATAATACATATTTTCTTGAGCTTGAGGTCTGTATATTATATATTTATAATTTATTTTCAGTATTTATTTGAGCTTAAGGTCTGTATATTATATATTTCTAATTTATTTTCAATATCTCGTTAACCTTTGGTTAACTTCTTCAGGAAATTCTTATATATTTTTCAAAATTAAATTAATTTAAAAAGTTTTGATAGATTGAAAAATATATAAGAATTTCCTGAAGAAGTTAACCAAAGGTTAACGAAATATTGAAAATAAATTATAAATATATAATATACAGACCTTAAGCTCAAGAAAATCTGTGTTACAAACTTTTGTTTGAATTATTTTATAGGTACATAAAGTATTAAAATTATAAAAAGTCATTAATTTTGAATGAAACATAATATACGATATTATGAATGCTACGTTTTAAAAAATTGCAAGCACTTTTTGTACTATTTATTTCGATTGTAAGTTTAAGAATTTGCTCGTGTTTCTATCAGATCCAGATAAGGTTTCCTCTCAAAAAAGTTTTCGTTGTTAGGAGCATAATTTTTTTTTACTTTGCCGAAACGGCAAAATGATTTCCAGGAATTTCATTCCTCAGTATATATATATATATATATATATATATATATATATGAGTATAAAACAATTGATTTTTTGCTAATTTTTCCACCTCTTTCTTTTTACAATAATACACATATTTTAAGCATATTATATATATATATATATATATATATATATATATATATTTATATATATATATATATATATATATATATATAAATATATATTTATATATATATATATATATATATATATATATATATATATATTTAATTATATATATATATATATATATATATATATATATATATTTATATATTTATATATTATTATAAAAGAATTGAATAAGTAAATGTCTTAGAAATTGTAACTAACACTTTTTCTTAATCCTCTCATGCCCGAATTAAAATGGACCGTGCGAAAAATTTTTTTAGGTCGAATATATTTTGGGCTTGACCCAAGTATGAACTAAAAATATGTTTAAAGTCGTTCGGTAGTTATAGAATGTTGCCTGTAGGGAACATTGGTCAATTGTGGTCAATGGAAAAAAGATCTATAATGAGTTTTAATACACTTTTGTATTAAAATTTATGTATGAAATGATACAAAACAACTTTTTTGTGAGTTGCAGTCTAAATAATTATTAGCTTAGTATATTTAGAGCGTATAAAGCCAGAGTGACATAGCCTACATTTGCTTTTTGCTCCCCATTCTACCGCGGGGCACCATCTCAAGCTTTGTGAATCATATTTATTTATAACATCCTGCACAGAGCATTCATTTTCATTTCAGTTATTGTCTTTGCTAATTATATCTTCAATCAAATCCACTTCTATATTTTCTCCCTTATCTATATCATATTCACTGTCTCTTCAATGGCCCTTTCGAAATTTGCTGGTTCTTCTTCTTCTTCATTTTCTTCCTCTGCAGAATCCACCTAGTTGAAATCAACAATTTTTTCCGTTTCTGCCTGTGTTAGGCCTTTTGAGCGCATCCAAATAAAATATTCATGAAGAAATAAACATCATTTGATATTACCATAATTGACCAATGTTGCCTAGAGGCAACATTAGTTTTAAAAAATTATTATAAGAAAAGTAATAAATTTTCTAAAGAAACTTTTCTTCCAAATCACTTCCTTACCGATTTTAGATGATATTTTTCAGTTAGTTTTACAATGAAATATTTATTTTAATTATTTTAACACTTTTTTTAAACACACTTTTATCACAAATCAAACACATAATTTTATATTTATATTATTTATTAACACTAAAAGGACCTACAAACGTTAAGATATGTGACACGACAAACGGTTGTTTCTAAAAATACATTATTCGCCACCAGCTAACGTATTCAGCAGAATTTATTCATTACACTAGTCAATTCTTTGACACATTTTTTTTTCCTGATAATTATGAACAAAGTAATAATGAACAGTTGTAAAGGTGCATATGCGAAATTAAAAAAGCATTAAAAATCAATTGACAATTCATTAAAAATTATGAAAACGACGATTATTATGTGAGACGAGAGAGCCGTCCCAATAGATACCCTATTAACACTACATTTTTGTTATAGTCATTTTTAAGTTTTGGGGAGCAATACAAATACAATGGAATAAGAAATGTTATCAGGTGCAAAGACCTTTGCTGTATTAGTATTAATGCAGAATTGTCATATCGCCTACTAAAATATTCATACATGGATAACATGTTATTCTTGTTCTAGTACAAGTTCTGCACTTTTTCTTGTCTTCGGTTTTGATGATTTGTTTTAATTAAAATAAAGCCAACTAACTCTTAAATGATATTTCATATTTGGTTCATTCTATATATTCTGTTTCTTTCTTTCAATCATAAATTAGTGAAAAATGTGTAGTACTAAATGGGTGATCTAAAGCACGCAAGTAAGCCCTAATAAAATTTAAAAACATTGTCACATTTGTAGAGAGAGCGCACCCCGCTGGTACATAAAGTAAGAAAGACTTTCTCATCGAAAGAAGGTACTTTGAATACTAGTTTGCACATATTGAAAACTGGTGTTCATTGAACCCAAATCGTGGCATACATCATTGAAGATATATAGTGGCGTAAGCCATGTTCGCCATAGGTATAAATATATTACCAGAAAATGGCTAAAACATGTATCAGGACATCGTGTCAGATATAAATCTTTTAAAGATTCATAACAAAATCATTTAGGATTATATGAGCTCACGTGCGAAAATTTCCTTCTGAAGGTGATGCCCAACAAGCTCGAATATGGCACAAAATGCTATCTGGGAATATATGTATGTATTTTTTCATTTCGACTCAATTATTTAGGTAGCATCTGTTTAAGTTTATACATACAGTGTGAGTCCTCCAATTGTTATACAAATTATATATATTTAATTGCTTGTTATGTTCAATTCTTGTAATATATGTATATTATGAATTAACTGAGGTAGCTTAATCTATACTTCGTCAGTGCCAACGAATGAAGGTAATGTTTCCTTAAGTACATGATAGTGTCAATCGCACTCAGTCATGTTTAGTGCCATCAACATTCAAACATTCCGACAATAACTAGCAATACGATGAACTAATGCATATCAGAAAAATTCCCCTTATTTTTGGTTATCATTATTGAATATTTTGCGAAATTCCTTACGCTTAAACTCCTTAAGAGTAATAGTTGAACTTATATAACTGCGTCAAGTGTTGCCTTCAGACTTTTTTCCTAGCCAAATTGGTCTAGAGCCTAACAGTTTTGTGAAGAAATGTTATGAAATATTTTTCTTTCGCCTGAGCTGTCACGAAAAATAAAAAAGCACAAGAACTGATTAGTCTGTGGAAATGATCGCCAAGGCCATTTGGAAGTTAAAAAACACTTTAAAAATTTATAGCAAATCTTTCCAACGTTAAAAGTTTGGGTCGAATCGATCAAGCACTTCGAAAGTTATATGAGGTCAATTGCAATTACACACACACATATTTACATACCGACATAGTAACATTTACATAACCGACACTTGCGCGCTTGAAAAAGGACTCGAAAATTATTCGATCTAATGCTTAAAAAGTAATTTATTGAAAATACAATAACAAAACATACAGCAATCGAAAATGGATCATACAGGTGTTTGAAATATGACTGTTTGTAAGTTATTTATGAATAATATTTTTCTTATCTAGCTAGCTTTGAAGGAAGCGTAAAATATTATAATATTGTAAATCTTAGTTTATTAATATCAGTGATCTCGGGGTATAAAATATAAATATAAAATCACAATTTTAAAAGCTTATATTATATTAAATATTATATATATATATATATATATATATATATATATATGTATATATATTATATTACAATTAAAGTCCCTAAAAGTAATATATAAAAATAAATAGAATTATGTGAAAAGTGTTTTGGAAACAAAAACAAATTTATATAATGTCAGCCAAGCCAAGTGCGGAAAAGATTTACTTAATAACAATTATTAAAGGTAGGTACACGTCCAACAAGGAAAGTATCCCGAGAATAAAAATTATGTGGATACGAATTTTTTTTTGCTACCAAAAAACATTAACCAATCAAACCTATTTGTTGGAATAACTAATATCTTGGGTCATTTTCGGGCCCACTTTTCAACCCGTAAAATTGAAATTGAGTAACTAAGAAAAATACGTGTCCATTTAGTTTGTATATCTAAGTTATACTAATATTTGACAGTTAGAATCGCGATACTCCCTTGCAAGTCTAAGTGTCTGAAATTAAAAAAAAAATTAATTAATATATCTTATCTTAGCTATTTCCCATCACAAATTCAAATGCACAGAGAAAGAACGACCGGTGGTTAACTAAGGGAAAACATCCAAAATAAATTTCATATATAAAATATTGTTATAAATTTTTGAAAACTGTGAATTATTTTTTATATTTTAAAATGGATTAATTATATTAGCTCTGTTCATTTACTGAGAATTGTTAACAATTGTTAACATTTGTTGATAGAAAGGTGTTCATTAACTCAAAAAACTACCAACGAGAGATACACAAAAGAGAGCAAAAGATTGAGAGACTTGAAAATTGTTGAAATATTCTTGATAGTAAAATTTTTACTTTCAATAATTATCCAATCAGCTGTTTTGTGTTAACATTTAGAAATCAAGTTTTCTAAAAAAAGCTAAAAATTAAAATATTTTGGAAAATTTGAGAAATGTTAAGTAATCGCAATTATTTAAAGCTATTAAATATGTTTACCACTATTTTTGTTATGCTTAGGATCAGCAGAAATCATATATCACGTATGAAAGCAATGAATTAAGTAGCAAAACGCCTAGTACATCAGGGACACTGGATGCCGAAGCGATTGGAGGTGAGGTAGAAACTATAAGTACCTAGATACTCGACACTTCACACAATAGCAGTATATATACGAATTTTTTAAGATCTACATTTGTATATGAAATAAATGATCAAATATTTTATTTAATGTAAGCTCGTTCCAAATTTATTTTTGACTCTACACAGTGCCTGGCTTCTGCAATTTGTGAGAAGACTCCACGTTAAGATTGGCATGATATACATTTTTGCAGATGGTCCATAGAATAATATGTTGGTTATTATCCAAATCTAACAAAAGTACATACAATAAGGATAAATTTTTTTACATAATTTGGGTTTTAGCAAATAAGAAACGTGTTGTTGATCCGACGAGATCTCACATTAGAACAGAGGCACTGCGATTTGACATAGTGAAATCAATATCAAGATAAGATAATCGGCTAAGATCGAGAAATATTCTTATATGAGTATTTCTTTCTTTGAAATAGTATAAAATGCCAGAAAATATACTTGTGCCTATGCTTTATATACGTTTTTATAATAAAAATTATACGTTTTGATAGTGAAAGTAAGTTTGTGTAGATAAATTTTTTATTATTAACTCTGTTCTTGTACGACTGCTACATGTGAAAAGTAATTATTGGAGCAATTATTGGAGTAAATACTGAGTACTTGCGTATACCTACATAACACATCACTATTTTAAGTTGATAATTTTGGATGGGAAAGTGTTCATTTACTTTTTGTTATTATTGAGAGAAATTTCATAAAATTTCTTTTTACTCTCTGGTTGATAGAAAGTGAGAGAAAAGTAAACGAACAGAGCTATTATTGTAAGTGGGATTCATAATTCTTCGAAAGGTTCGTATAGTGTGTAATAACAACACAATAGTGTCGGAAAAAGTTTACACACCCGGTATGCATATTTTACAGTTATATTTTTATTTTAACTCATTTTACTATTTATATTATTGTTTTTGACAAAAACAATCTATAAACTTACTATATATTTTTATACTTGTGTTTTGCAAACAAACGAATTGCAAATAGAAAACAAATTATAAAAAAATTTCCGATAAATTATGAATACCACTGTTATATTATTTTATAAATTCAATTCCTTTTTTTACTGTAATGTTTTTTACTAAACAATTATTTGTTATTTAATACAATAATAATTTAATTTATATATCATTTATTACATAATTTAATAATACTTTAATTTATTATATAATCTCACAATAATTTCATTTCTACAATTTTAATAAACTGAAAGAATGCATATTATAAATAGAAAAATATATCTTTCTGTAATCTGAGATAATCAAAAAATATTAAAAAGAACAATCAGAAATACGACTAAAAAACGACTCATAAACAGTTCGCAAAAGATTAGAAATAGGACTGACAAATGAGTCGCAAAAGACTCTTCGGCGATAAAGAATACGACTAGAAAATAATTCAAAAAAGACTCCAAAAGAATTAGAAATAAGATCAAAATATGACTCGAAAAAGACTCGCAAATCATTAAAAATACGAGTCATAAATGTGTCGCAACTGATCAGAAAATCGTGTCAAGAAGAGTCGCGGGTAGGGTACCCTTTTCAGGAGGAGGAGTCATAAATGACTCGAATATGATAAATTTTTTCATAAAACGCTTGCAGGGTTATACATTATAAACGTATTCATATATATGTATGAATATTATTTCTTATATTATATTTTTATAAGCTTTGTAACTAAATTTAAATTTTATATAACTTCAATTTTATTTTTTTAAACACACACACATATATATATATATATATATATATATATATATACATATATATATATATATATATATATATATATATATACATATATATATATATATATATATATATATATATATATGTATATTGTTTCGTATTGTTAACTCAATCCTGCAATATAAGGCTACAATTGTGTGTGGGACATAAAAAAAATAAATAATATATATATATATATATATATATATATATATATATGTGTGTATGTATGCATGCATGTATATAAAATAAATAAATATATGGAATGTAAAATTAGAAGCATATAGCAATAGAGAAGAAAGAAAAATAAACAATATGAGATGTTATTAAGTGTATTGAAAGAACAATATCCAAAAGAAACAATAGATGTAACACAATAAATATATTTAAACAAAACTGCACAGGTAGTCAATCACAACAAATCATCAGCCGATGACGACATGCTTGCATACGAAGGCTACGAAGCCAAAACACAAATGATGGTTGATGAGTTTTTTTGTGCATCTCCGAAAAAGCAGAAAGGCTCCATTAGCCAGACGCGGAAATCGCAAGCGCAGCGCAAGTGCTAACGCAACTCCGCTTATAGAATGCTTAAAAACCCACCATATGTTTTTACAGAAGAAGATTGTGTATGTACATATACCCGGTGGCGTTTTTGTAGCGACTTTGTCATATTGATATTTTAATTTTTGATTCGTCGTTACAAACTACGTCTCAAGGCGCAATTCTATGAAAATTACGATAATAAAAATGTTTTCAATGAATGTGCCCGACATCCACACAGTTAAAGAGAGATTTGAAGACATTGTTACTGAAGAATCACCATAAAAAATATTGATAGAAATATTGCGACAAATCAAGCAACTGAGGGACATTGCTTGCTATGAGACGTAATAAAATTGAGTTTGTCTTCAACGCTTTAACTATTGAAGCCAAATTTTTAAATTGTTTTTAATGCTTTTGGAAATTTCAGTTTAAGATTTATTGTGGGACTTCTTCTTTAGTGCGGCAAAGTTCTATGTGAAAAGTAGTTTTTATATCTAAATAAAAAATTTAATTAAACCTAAAAACAGTTTGAGTTTTGAAAATTACTATAAGAAATTAAAAATATCACAAAAAACATTAAAAAGGGCAATTAAAAAAACGCAGTCCCAATATTTACAACGTTTAAGCCAGCACAGTGCAAATATAAATATTAGTGAAACTTTTTCCCAAAGCCTTTTTAAAGTGGTTGAGACTGATGAAAGAATCGAAGGAAACCCTTTAGGCATACGGAAAAAATTAAGACATCTTTTTATTAAATATCATGTACGAAAAGCTTTTGGTAATGACCTGTTAAAGGTTTTGAAAGAGGAGCATATGGAAGTACCTTTAAATATTAATACTCTTCTTAATATCAATCTTCGTAGTATCAATTCAGGACAATATTATCATTTAGGTCTTAATCACCATTTATTAAAAATAGTCAATATTTTTTTAGAAGTTGAAAGCGTAACTATTGATATCGAATATGATGGTGTTCCTTTATTTTAAAGTACAAATAAGTCGTTATGGCCTATTTTGGGCAAGGTCGTAAGTCCCACGATAAAAGCAGTATATTTAATTGGAGCATTCTATAGCGAAGGGAAACCTAAATGCATTAATGCATTTCTACATGATTTTATTTATGAAACCAAAGAATTAATTGCAGATGGCATAGCTTGCCGTGATAAAGTTTTTCATTTAAAATAAGATTTATAACTTGCAATGCACCAGCCAACTTTGGGCGAAATGGTCGATCTAGCGTCGTTTAATTCAATTTTCAAAGTGTTTAACTGCTCCAAAACTGTGTATTTATCGATTACTAATATACCACTGAACTTACATATCGATTACATTTTGATTGACATGATCTAGTTGAACAGCTGTGAGCTGTGAAACATAACATATGTTTCAGCCGGTACATCACTAAGCTTTAACACGTGTTTTCTTTGCATTGCCGAATATTCTCTAAAGTTGCGAGCCAATTAAGTGGAAGAAAATTGGTTTTATTTATAGTTAGTGTATTAACTAAAAAAATTTTGCTTATGACTTGTGCTAAAGTGTTGTAGAAAATACGTGGTACATGTCTTATACGACTAACTGCTTGAAAAAAAACCAAAAAAAAAAAGACTTCTGTGGACCGGAACTTCTGATATTCTTGGGTATTCGCGCTAGAATATTTTTTTTAAATTACTATGTTGTCCTGTGATTGTAAAATGTGCAAATTTATTTGCAGCCAACTGCAACTTTATATGCATTTTTTAGGAACAATTAAATTATTAAAGAAAGTGTCACCACTTCCAATAGGAAAAATGTCGGAAGAAGCGTTAGAAGCCTGGAACAAATATTATCGCAATTTCCGCGAGCACCATACGCGAAAGACATCCCGATTATATACAACGGAGGACTTAATGCATGGGCTTTTGTGTTCATCAGATCCTTTGATTTCAAATTTACGCAAAGCACAAGGCAACTTAAAAAAGACGGATGTCGATAATGATATTTTACAGCTTTTGTCACAACATAGGGTACCACCTTCCACCTTAGATTCATGTAGTAGTTCTGAATCGGAATAAAAAAAACTGTTAATATAATTGTTATTTTTTTTGGCATTATCATTAAATTTTTGTTACGAAAGCAACTGAAGTATATAAAGACGTAATAAGGTCAAAAATAAAATAACAGAAAAAAATTAAAAAAATTAATACAAATTTCTTTTAAAAATGTTTTTAATATTGAAGTTTAATATATTTTTAGATCAAAGGAATGTGAAACAATAAATGTATTAACTTTATTCTGGTTTCCTAAATGATACAAACAATATTTAAAATATGAAAAAAGTAGTTTAACTTTCACAAAAAAAAGTTAAATATATTTAAAAAATATTTATTTAGTCATTGTTCTTTTCACGGATATGGTCGTTGTCAGCAAGTAGGAACAAGAATAGGAAATGTGACCATGTATGATAAAACAACTGGATCTTTGCGAACAGATGATAACTTTCGTCTTCGAAGTCAACAGGAACACCACAGCATTAAATCTCAAACTGAGCAAAGCGATCTCGAGCGTATGGGTGTAAATATGGTGAGCCAATTCCCTTTGGACTGTATGCATCTAATCGATTTGGGTGTCGGAAGAAAATTGTTGCAAAGAATAGTTGGCAAAATATCTTCAGCAAATAAAAACCTACTATCACTAAAGCTACAGTCCTTCATTGGATTTCTGCCTAAGGAGTTCGGTCGACACCCAAGGCCTTTGTCAGAGCTTGGAAGATGGAAAACAACGGAGTTTCGGCACTTTACGTTGTGTTTGGGGATATTTGCTCTAAAAAGCGTTGTAAATTATGATATTTACTATCACTTTCTGCTTTTAAGTATCGCTTACATGTTATTATCGTGGCCCTCTTCAGTTTAGGACTAATGTAGCAACAGCAAGAGAACTTCTGTCTGATTTCGTTTTGTTTTATCCAAATTTATACTGTGAGAGAGATTTAGAGTATAATGTGCATAACTTACTGCACTTTGCCAATTGTGTTGAAGCTTTTGGGGTGCCCAACAATTTTGCTGCCTATGAGTTTGAAAATTATCTGCGACATATAAGGAAACTTGTGCGACGACCTTCCAATGTCCTGTCGCAACAAAAAACAAAGCTTAAGAATGCTTAATTACACTGTATACAGCAAAAAGGATTTGAAAAAGGGAAAAATTGTAAGTGCAGGTAGCACGAATTATTACATCAGTGCGAATTTTCCAAATAACTTCTGTTCAATTAAGTCTGAGAAGCAAAAGAAACCAATAGTTTTAAAAACTTTATCACTTTGTGGAGATATCGTCAAAGGAAAAGAAATACGGAATACGAAAACTTTTTTTAATTTGCCCACCTTATCGGATTCGATTGGAATTTATGAGACCGATGGAAAAGAAAGTGGAACAGAAATTATGTTTAACATTAACGAAATATATTCGAAAATGTTTTTACTACCATTTGAAAATAGTTACGCTTTAATTCCCTTGCTTCATACTCTTAATTAAATCTGAAGATAAATAAATAGCTATGGACTTTGAACCAAAATTCGATGCCATTTTAAAAAAGTTGGAGCAACTTCAAAACTTACCCGCTACTATTGATGTTATAATACGTTAGCAAGTGCAACTTGAAATGAAACTAGATAATTGTTTAAAAAGACAGGATGAATTGTCGAAAATCTTAAGCGAACAAAACATTTTGTTGGGGCGAAATTTGTCAAATATATCAAATGGTTCTGGCCGCTTTTCTTTGAAATCCGACGAGGAATTAAAATTACTTGAAGACGATCTTAAGGGGGGAAATAAAGAAAATATAGTGAGTGGAAAAATGTTGAAAGCAACATAATTGATGAATAATATATCTTTGCTTCGATTACTAAGTGACGATTTGGGTCGTAACCTAGAGAGCATTTTCTATGCGAATTTGCTCTCCCAACACAACTATGATTGAAAGAAAGGAAAGAAAGCGCTTAAGATATGTATATGTACTCCAGCCTAATAATGGAATTAAGAGGTATTTTTAACATCAAATTTTATACTAGGGAGCCAATCTAATTTTTTCTCTTTAATAAGATTGTATAAGCTCCGATTCCTACGAAAAATTCCTATGCGAGTTCCGCTCGGCGATTAAAAAAGTAAAAAATAGAGACGCCAAACGCCACTAAAAGCAGCTATGGAGGCCCAAGATGTGGATTGAAATATAATGTTTATGATTAATTAACCTTTATATTAGTAGATAATGAATTTATTTTCAGTTACTTTTCTAAAGTATATATTTTCTTATATTTTCAAACACTGCGACTTTGTGTTCTTTTTTATTTTATTATATTTTCAACTACAAAATTTTAATTTATTTAATTTGTGTTACATTTTTATTTTATTTGTTTTCTAGTTATGTTTCAAATAATACTTTGTACTATTAAAACATAAATGCCTTTATATTTCAATAAAAATTGTTTTTTATATGGATGTATCCCTAATAGGCACATCACTAGATAATTTTAAAGGACGTAGGTAAAAAATCCTCAAATAAGCTCTGTTATAGCGACGCATTGAAAAAAAATTATAGCGGGTCAAGATGATTATGTCTGCTAAGAGTTTCCAGGATGACAACTCATTGCATAAAAATTCATTCATGAAAAGTTCTCTGCGGTAACGTCATATAAAAGAATAATTAACAGAGGAGTCAAAGTGATTTTGTCTGCTAAGAACTTCTGTATTGGCAAGGAATAATATAAAAGCTCACATATAAATATCGATAACATTGTCTGTTAGGGCTCACTGAAACGCAGACACATAACGAACAAAATCAAATTGGATCATCTATGATCTTTTGGACAACCGCTTTAAAAATTCATGTATGATTCCAAACAAAATTCAGCACCTGTCATTGATGATTTAACATAGTCACTGAATTTCACGATGAATCATCATGACGTTCGCCGCCGGGTATATGTATATGTACATACAACAAATTGTAGTGTTTAAAGATATTTGAGTGGTAATATTAAAAAAGAAGATACATATGTATATTGTAAAATGGATATGGAAAATATATGTATGTTTATTTGTTTAAACTTTTTACGTTTGTGCAAAATATCACAGAATACTGTATAGCTTGTGGTGTTTATCATTGTGCTAGTATACACGAGCACATTTCATAGTCCGCACAATTTTTGTTCTTTTCAGAACACACGGGATGAATTCATCTGGCATAAAATTGTATACGTATATACAGCTTTGAGTCTTTAGTATTTCTTTGTTCATTTGGTGTTATTTTTCGTTCGCTATACACATGCGTTTTGAAACAAAACGGATAAGTGATGAGAAATGGGCAATAATCTTCGGAGAAATTTCTAGTTTCATTATAAATATATTTTCATGTAAATAACTAAAGCCTAAATCATAGTTATAGAAATCAACTAGGACCATATTAAAAATGCACATTTACATATGTAAAAAATTATTTATATTGTTAACTAATTTTTTAAAGTTTGTATATAATTGTTTTTTTTTTAAGACAAATAAGTAAACAAAAAAAAAGTATGTATGTAGTGCAATTTGTACAAACATGAAAAGTCAATTCTTAATGGTACATTCATATAAGATTATAAACCAATAGAAGGTTTTGCTTATTCATGCGATTTCATTCAAGTAATTTGAGTAAAATATTGCTGAAATTTTCTGTAATCAAAAATTTTTACTTTTACTAAAAGTTACTGCAAAAACTTTTATGAGTTTCTTTTATTAGTTCTACTGTTTGTTGCCGCGATCAACCCCTGTGTTTTCTTTGTTTTCATACGTGCGTATGTATTAGTTTTCTTCTGCTAATGTGGGGATGAAGCTGGATGAAAAATTATGCCACGCAAAAACCGCTCCCCTCACCGAAAATGCCAACAAACTGCCATGTTATGCCAGCATAAAGGCCCAACTATAATATGCGTACGCTAGCGCAGGCGAATTTGCGAATAAATACAATTAAATGTGTGCGACCATAATTTGGTTTGCTAACTTTTCGTTGAATTTAATTTTCCTACACATAGAGCGAAACTGATCGCATTTTCTTTAAAGGCCAACTGTTTGTTCGTTGGTATTGATAATTATTTTTAGATACACACATACCATAGACTGTGATACGTGCACACAAGAGAAGCTGCAATGTACGCCGAAATCAATTCTACACATAATTGAATATATAATGTCAAAAATTAATGGAAACATGAAATGTTTAGCTTTTGTTTATTGTATATATATTATAATGTATTTGTTTATTTTCCTACCATTTATGATACGTTGCCAATGTGTGCATTATTATACATTGTTGTACATTGTGTACTTTCCAATTTATTTCTTAAATTACTTTCTAAATTGGTAATAACCTACTTGTGATAATATATTTATGTATGTATAAATTGAAAATATTTATATATGTATTTACATGTTATGTATATATCATAAATTAGTTTTTGCAAAAGTGCATTGCTTTACAACTGAGTGTAAGTATAATATAGCCACACAAATGTTCGCTTATGCATTTGACAGTCTTTTCGTCGAGTTTTGACAGTAGCCAAAGCTAGCCTACGCATATTATAGTTGGGCCTTAATTGTGCTCGTGTATACTAGCGCATTTAAAAACAAAAAATCAAAACAGCTGCTGGAAACAGTGATGGCCACAGTTGCCACTGTGGTACAATTGAACCAAAAATGTTTTTTTTTTACGCTTGGTTCTCTGGTTCATTTTTTTTCTTTTATGAAAAGTTAACGATTATAATATAAACATATTTTGAAAGTTTTATCATGCCTGTAAAAATGTATTTACGAAAATTATTACTCTTCACATAAAGTAAAAGATTTGATTCGTTTACAACACTTGATAGTAATCGAGTATTACCTACCCACAGTAGTAAATCAAAAAGCTATATTGGCAACACTAATCGATTGTTACTTTTGTTTAGAAGTCAGAAATTGACAATTTGACTTCAGTGTAAAAAGTATTGTATTATGCTGGTATGCAAATAAAATTGAAAAAATTGGTTATCTTTTTTTATTTCGGTTCTTTTTTTTATGGATTTTGGTCCCGAAGAAAAATTTAGAGTGGCAACCGTGGTGATCGCACTTTCCTTTTTGGGTTTGTACAGAAAACGTACGAAATTGTATAAATAGTACAATAAGTTATTTTAAACTTGTGATTGATGTAATATCTTCAATATATGTATAGCTAAATTATAATTTTACTAATACATTTATTTTATAAGGGTGCTGCTGGCTGAAGTAGTGAACACAAGACTACGGCTCTTCTAGGCCATAATTACATCGTCATCCAAAATACGTCTTAAATTTTTTTTAAATACCGGTAGGGTACTTCAATGCTTTAATCTAAAAAATATAATTGGAAATATTACTTATATTTATTTTAATAATGAAAGAACAAATAATCCTACATATTGTTGTTTACATTTTTTTGGCCAAGTGTAAAGTTTCAATATATGTATGAAGAATTTTTTTTAACTAATCTGGCCTAAGTTATTCAAATTATAACATTTTTTCCCCAACGTTTCGTCAATTGTTTGTCGACTTCTTCAGGGGTTATTTTGTCTATTTAAGTATAAAAACATAACATAATTAAAATTTGGATAAGATAAGATAAATTTTATTGAGACTTCTGACAAATTAGTTAACATATTTTTTTTCTTTTAAATTTAATTAAACATATGAGAACTTAGAGCTAAGTGTATGATTCTAATGAGGAAAGAGGAAAATGCAGCTTGCTATAGTTAGCGTTAGGGTATATATTCAATAAGGACCGGTAAAAATGTACTTGCTCCCGGAACTGCATTAACTATTAATATAGAATATAATATTACTTATGGCTACTTAAACAAATTAAAATACTTAAAACTAATTAAATTTACTATTGAAAGTTTATTATAAATAAAAAGTAATTGTGAGAAAATTATCATATATATATATATATATATATATATATATATATGTAGGCCTTTACTCTAAAATACTTAAAAAAAATTAATAAATAAATAATAGAAGTAAAATTAAATGAAAAATAAATTATATTAAATTTAAACAAATAAAATATATAAAGATCTCCCTCAGCCACGATGGTTATGATAGTTAATATGTGCATAAAATTCAGGTCAGAGTGGAGTAATATTTGACGTACTTATGTCCTCATTAATAACACCAATTGGTGAAATATATAAGCACTCTAAACTGCTTAAACCAATTTTCTGATTGTAAATATCAGAAACTAAAGAGTTTGTATGATATTGAAGCATTTTAGAGAATTTCTTCACAAGTGAAAGTAAAAACATACAGGGGTAATATGGGAATTATCATATATAAATTTATTCCAAAAACGTTTATCAAAATATTTGAAATTGCGACTAATACATAATCAAAGTATATTACGTTCGACAAATTCCACTTCTTTAGCAACCGTAGGCGATATAGTAAACCAAACAGAAAATCCATATCTTATTGTATGGATCTGATATTCACTTTATAAAATTAAATAGGGATTAATTAAATGTCTTATGAACATTGATTTCACTTTCTGAGCCTTTGCTTAAAGTATACTCGCGTGCTCATTAAATTTAAGGAGTTTGTTAAAAGTTACACCAAGATACTTAATTTTATCCTTTAAGGGAATTTTAATGCTATTGTAACTAAATTTCAAGCGTTTACTTTGTGGAACAACAAAATATGGACACTTTGCCTAAGGATTCCTTATACGAATTGCCTCACATTTAGCAGGATTAATCTTTATACCCCAAGGTGAGCAGAAACACTCTGTTAAGCAACAATTGGAGAAGTATCATGGGCGTATATGAGACAGTCATCGGCATAAAAAATGCGCTCTAAAATTAATTAAATAATGTGGAAAATCATATATCAACATGTTGTAAAGTAGTGGGGCTAGAATAGAACCCTGAGGGACTCCACTAGAAACCTGATTTCGCTGAGAACACACTAGGTTTATTTGAACAAAAAACATATCAATCTTGAAAAAAAACTTTTAAACAATAGTATTATGAACGGATCAAATCCTGTTCTTATAAGTTTAAGGATTATGCCTTCCTGATAAGCTCGGTCAAAGGCCTTTTCTATGTCTAGTGAGACAGCGACCGTGCATTGCTTTCTCTTCAAATTTTATAAGACGTCATCATGAAATTTAAGTAAAGCTTGTGTTGACGAATGTTCTCTTTTGAAAACAAATTGATTATGATGTATATGATATATATTATGATATATAATCTAAATCCAAATTCAATTTCATCTTAGCGGATAATATTCTTTCGAATAATTTACCTAAACTAGAAAACATTGAAATAGGTCTTGTGTTATTTATACCAAAAATGTTAGGCTCTTTTGAGGGGGGTAAATTTTTGCGATTTTGCATACGACTGGGAAATATCTATTACTAATAGAATTATTGAACATTAAAGACAAATAATTTAAGGCACCTGTAGAAAGTTTTTCAATAAGAAAATTTGAAATCTTGTCAATACCTGCAGACTTTTTTTGAAAGTAGCTCGAAAGGATTAGTAAAGTGTGTTGAATCAGAATTAGTAAGGGATATAAAAGAATCAATACAGTTGCAAACTGTTGCGGGAATCGGAGAGAGGAAGGGATTTTTTTTTGAAAATTAACGCTAGGCTCTTGAGAAATAAGTGGTATATTTCTACTGTAAATCGGAAAAATCGCATTATTAATTTGTCTGTAAACAGTTGGACCTGGTCTAATATTTCTCAACCTATCGTTGAATGCATTGGCCTGACTAATCTCCACTTTTTCTTTAATAATTATCTTAAGTAAGTTCAATTGCGCCGAAAGATACAGATATTCAGAGTTCCGTCTGCTCAAATTCCTATGGAATATTTTCTTAAATTTTCTCTGCCAAGCGTTTTTAATTCTAAATAGATCTTTAATATCATTAGAAACAAAAAATTTCCTATTATTTCTATTGCTTTAGTAGATATGACTGTTCGCCACGTTATTGACTGTAGCTGTAAAATAGTCAATGAAAGAATATATCTCACAGTTTTCCAAATTTATATATGAAGGAATGGGTAGTAAATCCAGTTTACTGTTAAGATCTCTTTGAAAATTATTCCATTTTGTTTTATTATATGATGTGAAACTTTGGGGAGGAATTGTAATAAGGTCAAAACTAAGTAGAGTTATTCTGAAATTTAAAGGAAAGTGGTCAGAAAATGAAGAGATGGAAAAATTTACATTGTTGAAATTTAATATTTGAGCTGATCCAAAAATAATGGACTAACATCACAAACTCTCGTATTTTGTGATCCAGAGTCCCCAAGCCAGTCGAAAAAGTTCCTACCATTCACGTTAGGCATACTATCACTTGATAAAGAGTCAGCAGATGGAAAGTTACAAGGTATAACAGAAGAACCATTTTAGAATGTGGAGAGGAGATTAGTTTTGTTTCAGTAAAGCAACCTAGAAATTTTAAATTATTAATGACCACAACATGAAATTCGATATTCTTTCTGATGAAAATGGCTACTCCCAAATCACAATTATCTCTTACATAACTAAAATTGTGTAATTGTATATCGAATCCATTTGAAACCCTAGTTTCCTAAATAAAAACAACATCTATTCCATTATCCAAAAGCATTTTATTCAACTCTAATTTCCTACTTGTCTCAATTAGAGACTATGTTTGTCACTATGTTTTGCGAATTACGGGCCACATTGCGCAAATACTTCCTGTAAGAGTCTGTTATACTCCTCCTTTGCAGCGTCGATTGGTATTGACGTACAAACACGAACTTGAGACTCTAGATTATAAAGTCTCTTTATCAACATATTCCGATATTTCCAGGAATTTATCAATTCTAGCTGGTATACGTGCCTTAGTTCTTTCTTCGTGATTTGCCCGGAACTACATTGCTGCTAGCGATTGCCAATTGAACATTGTTTGTCTGTTGAGTTTTTTGTTCCAAAACAGAATGCAATATATATTTCTTATATTGCTTATTTTCTTAAAATAACCGCAACCTCTATAATTAGCCGTATGGCCAGTATTTTTAAAATTTACACAAACAGGGACTGAACCATTGTCCCTACCAACTAAACACTCCCCTAAAGCATGATCCTGGTCACATTTAACACAACGTTGTTTTCTATTGCAGTTAATATTGTTATTTTCTGTTTGTAATTTTGTTGTTTGACCTTGCCTCATGGACCTGTAAGTGTCTCTATTTTCTAACATCGACCTCATCTTTGTATCATATTGTTACTGACCTATACAAAAAGGAATACATTGACATTTACTTTAAACGTAAAATACAGAATCACTTCCTTAAGACCTATCGTATCATCAGTAAAAGTATCTTGCTACCAAATATAAAAAAACATATGGGACAAATTCTTAAAAACGTAATATCAAAAACTCAACACAATTGAAAAATCAACTAGAACATGTAACCATAGACGAACAGAAAATCTTAATATCTTTCGATGTAATATCACGTTTTACCAACATACTAATACACGTTGCCATAAAAACCATAAGAAGTAAATGGAGCATTATAAACAAAATCACAGAGATACCTAAAGCCTTACTTTAAAAAATTTTACGTTTCTGTGTCATAGACAATAATTACTTTATATATGACAAAACTGTTTTCAATGAAATTTTTTGAATGCCGATGGGCAACCCTCTCTCACCTACTATAGCTGATTGGAAAATAAGAACATTCGCTTTAAATACATAACCAAATATGTAGATGATATCTTGGCAATTATAAACTTTAAAGATAAGAACACAATTCTCGGTGTTTTCAACAAATATCACCCAAAGCTTCAGTTTACCACTGAAATAGAAAATAATGATTCCATACATTACCTCGACGCAACCTTATATAGGGAAAGAAATAATATCGTTCTAGATTGGTACTCTAAAGAAACTTCATCAGGCAGAATTATAAGTTTTAACGCAATACATCCAAAAAGTCCAATTATCAATACTGCGAAGAATTTAATTTCTAGAGTTCTCAGCATTAGTAATAAACAATTTCACACAAGAAATTTCAAAAACATTACGATGATTCTAAAACAGAATAGTTTCCCTGAAAAGTTAATAAACTCAATTATTAATGAAACGATGGTTGAGGTATAAAATAACAAAAATAAAACAACACCTCTTGACAAGACAGACAAAATTATTAAATATTTTTACAGTTAATCGTTTAATCCTGGCTTGCCGGACAAGAAAGAAATAAAAACAGCTGTTGAAAATAAAAACATAAAATTTGCATATAAACCAAACTCTACACTCAGCAGTTTATTTACTCGCACTAAAGCACCAATAGAAAAAGAACAACAAAGTGACTTGGTATACGAATTTCATTGCAAAGGCAACAGCGAAGAAAAATGCAATTTAATATACATAGGTACAACAAAAAGAAACCCAGGAACTAGAATGTCAAAGACAAAAACGATATTGCCAAAAAAACGACATTAACAGCTTTATCAGCCCATGTTATCGACAAAAATCATTTTGTGGATGTCGATAAAGTCAAAATTCTAGACAAAGAAAAAATATAAAGAAAAAATATACCATCGAAAGCTTGCGTATACAGCAAAATATAGAAAGAACAATGAACATAAAGGAGGATACCGACAATATCAATGCTAGTTATATTGTTGCTATAAAATAAAACAAACTGCAATAAGAACTTTTAAGATTTGACTGTGCTTAAAATAGACCTGTGATTTTAATTTAATATAAAGTAAATTGTATTGTATTATTATCAATATGTATTAATAACTATAACATTGTGAATGCAAATTTATTAATTCAAAAACTTTTCCATATTGTAATTATGTTACGTTTTTAAATTTAAATAAACAAAGAACCCCTGAAGAAGTCGACAAACAATTGACGAAACGTTGGGTAAAACATGTAATAAATTGTTTTATTAACATTAAATACGTTAGGCCGTATTAGCCTGAAAAAATTCTTCATACATACATATATTGAATCTTACATATTGTTTCAATTTCGGGACCTTTATTTTATGAAACAAAAAGAATACTGATATGTATATTTAAAAATTCACTTTTCTCCAAGATAAACTAAACAAACGCTATTTTTATTTAACAATTTTTAACTTCACACTTGTTGATCAAAACATAGAATAACAATAAGTCAAGCCCTGAATGACGCCGACGCTTTGTTATGAAATAAAGACTCGCCGAGCGCAGCGTTGCCAAATGTTCAGATTTAACTGATTTTAACAGTTTTTTGGAGTAATGAAAAGTTTTTCAGTTTTTTTATAAGAAAATAAGCTTTTTACTATAATGTCGGATTATATATACGAGTATATAATACTAATTTGTCTAATTTTCGAAACTGTTGTAAAGAAAATAATAATACATCAGATTAAAGATGCTGCACCTCGTTCAAGCAAAAATCCAGAAAGAATACTGCAAATTTATAATAAATCATGGGAAGAGCAGTCATTGTTAAAGGATTGAACCAGGAGAAGTAATAATAGTTATGCTTTTTGTAAGCTTTGTAACTACGAAATAAAAGCAATGGGTGGTATATCAGATTTAAAAACAAAACATCAAGACGGTAGACATACATATGTATATGTCTTAAAATTTGTCGGATACTTTTTTTGGGGTAGCAGTTTTTTCTTCTAAAAATTCGTTGTTTTTTCTCCAATTGTAAGTTTTTTTCAAAAAGGATGTGACAACACTGGCCGAACACATAAGTTGGATTCAACCATGGTTTCAGAAGAAAATTTATGTTCTAGAAAATTTTAATTTTTTTTTGAGAGTATGCTCTGAAGCGATTCACTGACATCGCGCATTTGTTCTGGAACATCTGTATTTCATTATGCATATGTACATATAATATGCAGTGGCATCTCAGTTCTACTTTACTTACAAAATTAAACATATGGGCAGCACAGTTGCAATGTTTCGGAACGCGAATTAAAATTAAACCAGGTATTCCCAGCTCATGAAACAATTGTTTGGAGAGAACTCACACATATTCTTATGCTCTTTCATTTAGTCGTTGATGATAAGTCGACGATAGATAGAGCGAAACTGATCGCATATTCCTTAAGTGGCCAACTGTTTGTTCGTTGTTATTGATAATTATTTTTAGATACACACATACCATAGACTGTGATACGTGTTCACAAGAGAAGCTGCAATGTACGCCGAAATCAATTCTATAGATAATTGAATAAATAATGTCAAAAATTAATGGAAACATTAAATGTTTAGCGTTTGTTTATTGTATATATATTATAGTGTTTTTGTGTATTTTCCTACAATTTATGATACGTTGCCAACCACTTGCACACATTGTTATACAGTGTTGTACATTGTAGTACTTTTCCAATTTATTTCTTATATTACTTTCTAAATTGGTTATAACCAACTTATGAAAATATATTTATGTATGTATAAGTTGAAAATTATTATATATGTATTTACATTTTATGTATATATCATAAATTAGTTTTTGCAAAAGTGCATTGCTTTACAAGTGAGTGTAAGTATATTATAGCCACACAATTGGTCGCATATGCATTTGACAGTCTTTTCGACGAGTTTTGACAGTAGCCAAAGCTAGCCTACGCATATTATAGTTGGGCCTTTGGGCCTTTAAGCTGGATTCACCCATGGTTTCAGAACGATATTGACGTTGGACAACATTTCTAGGTTTTTGAGAGTATGCTCTGAAGCGATTCACCCACTTTGCGCATTTGTTCTGCAACATCAAGGCTACCATGTGAAATAATTTTGTAAATTACGTGTGTGAGTTTTACAATTGGGCAATATCACTATTTTTTCAATTTTATTTATAACAATATTCACCAGTTATATATTTTCTAATACAAAACAAATGCTCCGTATTTTATTATATACACAAACAATACGAAACAAGTGTGTTTTTATACATACAAAAGTAAAAAACAAGTTCCGTATTTTACTATACATATGTACATATAATATGCTGTGGCATCTCAGATCTACTTCACTTAAGAAATTAAACTCTCTGGCAGCGCAGTTGCAATGTTTGGGAACGTGAATAAAAATTAAACCAATTTAGGTTCCGAAACACGTTACTCTCTTTCGCTCTCCCTCTCTAAAACAGAAACGTCAAGCTACATATAAAAAAACATGTTTCCGAACGCGAAATTCGTTCTGAAACCATTGGTGAATCCAGCTTTATGGTTGTACACATTTGTTTCCATTTAGTCGCAAATTCGCCTGCTCTAGCGTACGCATATTATATTTGGGCCTTTACATTTAGCTCCATCCTTTAGTCCTCAATGAACAAGCGATGAATGCGCATGTGTAGCGGCTGTTTTTATTTTTAATTGTTATATGATTAGAATCGTTTATATACGATTCACAATTGCAATCTTTTCTTTTTCAGAAAATTTTTTAATTTTTTATAATGAATTATACTAAAAAGTTGTTTTGCTTTTGTTAAAAAAAAATTTATGCCCAATATAACATAAATATCATATTATCATCTTTTACTTTTATAGAGTTTATATATAATTGAGTATTTTAATTTAAAATTAAAAAAAATTAAATTGAATTAATTTATTTTAAAATATGTACATATGTACATACATATATTAATACGTTTGCTTCTTAATATCAATATAATTTTTCTGTTTTTCAATCTGTTACTAACATTATAATTTGGCTGTAAATAAATTAATTCTTTCAATTAGTTATTTCTCGCTTACTCACTAATGCACAACAAAAAAATTTTTGGGCATCACTGAATAAAGGCCCAACTATAATATGCGTAGGCTAGCTTTGGCTACTGTCAAAACTCGACGAAAAGACTGTCAAATGCGTAAGGCAAATTCAACAAGAATTTCTGTGGCTATATTATACTTATTGAGTTTAATTACTTACTACACTCAGTTGAAAAAGAAAAATGAAATTTATGAAACATTAATTTATTATATATACATAAAATATAAATGCATATATATATGAGTTCAACTTATAAATGTATATATTATCATAAGCAAGTTAATTAATTTCAATTAAGAAAGCAATTATAGATTAAATTGGAAAAGTACTAAACAATCCAACGGTGTGTGCAAGTGGGTCATTAATTGAAGGAAAATACACATATACATTTTGCTATATATACATATGTATATACCAGAACAAAGAAAGATAAAATATAATACTTTTTATGCACTTTTCTGCAATATCTTTCCACGCCTTTTCCTTTATTTTTCGATTATAATAAAAGGCATCCCTTTTATCATAAAGGCGATTATAATTTTTCACATTATTTATTAAATTTTCTATAAAATTATTTTCGGCGTCCATTTTGGCTTCTTTTGTGCATGTATCACAGCCTACGGTTTGTGTGTATCTAATAACTATTTTCAATGCAACCCTTTTTCCTTAACGAAAATGCGATCAGTTTCGCACTATGCGCGAAAAAATTAAATTTAAGGAAACTTGACGAAAAGTTAGCAAAGCAAATTATGGTCGCACACATTTGATTCTATGTATTCGCAAATTCGCCTGCGCTAGCGTACGCATATTATAGTTCTCTCTCTAAAAGAGAAACGTCAAACTAAATATTAAAAAAAAGTTTCAGGACGTAAAATTTGTTCTGAAACCATGAAAATTTAAAAAACTTTAAATTTCGAATCCAGGACAAGTGCGCTATATTATAGTGCATGAAAGTGACCGAAAAGGTTGAAAATTTTAATTTTTTTTTAATAAAACTACTTTTCACCTCATGAAGAGTTGCATTGATAATAAAATCAAAACAAATTTAAAGCTTGTTTGGTACATACAATATGGTGTAGTACATGAAAGTGACCAATATACTTAAACATTTTCACTTTTTTTTAAATAAAATTATTTCATGTCTCATAATGAGTTGCATTGGCTAAAAATAAGAAAAAAAAATTAAATATTGTTTTCTGGGATGGAAAATTGAATTTTTTTTACGTAAAGGCAAATTAAAACAATTTTGTATTTTAGGAAAAACAAAATTCCAGGGTTGGATAACTGCAATATTTTGTATAACATGAAACTGACTAAAATGGTAACGAATTTGTAGTTTGTTAAAAAATATTTAAATTTCGTTTCCAGAGGTGGGAAATTGATTTTTTCATTAATAAAAGCATCCAAAAATGCAACTGACGTTAGTTTTTTACTAACTAAAACAATTTTATGACCTAGAAATAACAAAAGTTTTACTTATAAGATTCGGCTTAACCGAATATAGCACTTTTACTTGTTTATAGCTAGGTTGTAGTTATGTGCGCAGAGGTGTGTATCCCTTCTGTATATTGTGTTTTTTACAATTAATGTATGTATATCGCTGTGTGGATTTGAATACATGTTGGTTTTATCTACAGGGGAACATCACTACTCAGCATTGATGTTGTCCACAACCGTTACCATTTCTTGATGTAGCTTGGGGCACAACACTTTCTTCCGTTGTGGGTTATTTACGTAGAACCAGTTCACCTTCCCGTCTTCATCAGCTTAGCTGGTCTCAACCAGCTATGCAGCAGTGTCATTTAAGGCCAAAATTAACTCTGCGATCATCTCTTTTGCATCCCATTCATTTTTATTGGCAACAGTCTCAAACTGGCGCTGGAAGATGCTCAATAGCACACTGCCGTCAAAGCCGTCTTCCAGAACTGCGAAATTGTTTTATACAGAATACTTTTCTTATTTATCGCATCAGACATCCATGCAAATGTCTCCTTCGCGGACCTAGTTGAATCTAGCAGTTCCGGTACAACTTCTTGCATTCGTGCCAGTGTCTCATTCGTGGACCTAGTTTACTCCAGCAGTTTCGCTTCGAGTCCCTGTACTTGGGTTAGAAGCGTTTTCTGTATTTCAGCTACAACCGTTTCGCGGTTCTTCTTCATTTTGAGAACATACCTCCACATCGTTATTGTCCTCAAACACCGATGTCCATGCCACCATTCTTAAATTACTTTATGAGTGTTTTCTGCAGTTAGGTTTTCTTACCTACTGTCGGCAATTTCAGCGTGCTTAGCTTCTTTTTTAGCTCCGTTTAAAAACACTATATTTAACATCTGGCGACGTTTACACCTATAAGTTTAAAAACACTATATTTAACATCTGGTGGCGATCCCAAAATCGAACTTTTCTAATAACCGATTACATAGTCCCACATAAAATTTATAACAGTGTTATCTGAAGTCCTTAGATAATTTATGTCTTATTTCGTATATCAAGAGAATTTGAAGTGATTTACTTTGTAATAAACGATTCAACTTACATAGATATTTATATCTTGTATGTATATCTTCATATGTATGTACATTTAATAAATAAAGTAAATGAAGTGTGCTGTTATTAAATCTATAAAATAGTTGAATTCTGAGACATGCAAAATAAGATGAACCTCTTGAGTACCAAAAATGAAAAGCGTTATAGAGAAAAATTAGATCTGGGTGAACAATTTTTTAAGTTAAAAATTAACAAATATATTTTTATTTAAGTTTTTTATTCAAGATATAGTAAAACTAAACTAAAATATAACATTAAAAACAGTTTTCCTCTCTCGAAATTCGACAAGAATTTGAACAAAATGGCAGGGTTATATGATAAAAATTAAATGAGCTTCGTCTATTCGACGAACAGTAACCATCCAAGGTTAAACAAAAATACTTCAAAACATAACTAACGTAGTGTGTTCTCGGCTTAACTTCCAATATGGATGTCAGAGAATAAACAACAATTTATTTTTTAATAATCTGTATAGAAGTACATGTAGACATATAACTTAACTATTTTCTACTCTGCGGCCTGCAGTTTGAATATCGAATTGCAGCAACTTCATCACCACTCTCTTACTCAATATAATAGTATGACGGAAGCTTCTACAAATACTAAAACAGGGCTCCGTTTTTTGTTTTTTTACTTTTGTTTGGCAAGTGTTTCTATTTCTTATAACTCAAATATTAAAATAACTAGAGCAAGTTGCTTACGCATGGCATGATCTACCATATTCACAAACTGTAAAGCTATAAAACGTCGTTGTTTATATATATATATATATATATATATATATATATATATACAAACTCAGTAATACCTAACATAATTTTAATTTCTGCGATTAGTAGTTATAGTAATTTCTTCAAAAAACGAAGCTCGCAATGAAACGTGTTTTGGACTTTGGATATATTTTACTATTTTTAATGTTTTGTCAAGCCGTTGAAAATGATATTCATACTTGCCTTAATATCAAGTATGGTTGCAAAACTATTGTTGATATGTGTGGTAAATCAAGTCATCTTAGAAAGTGCCAGCAATTTAAAAATGATTGTTCATTTAAGTTGACCAAATGCTCCAGAACTGCACGTATGTATTGGAATTGGAACAACTTAAATTAAATAACAAATTAAACTCTACGTTGCATATACAGCTATTGAAATTACTAAGGCTAACCTATGTAAGGGAACTGACGTTCAATTGAGTGCTACTTGTGGATCAGGAAAATCCACAGATATGCGTAAATTTAAAAAATGGAGTGTTTCAGCCAAAAATAATATAATAACTATCGAAATATAAGTTATTTTTGAGTTTACCGCAAAATGCTTAAATTTTATATGTGTGTACATTATATTATATATTCCTAGAATTTGATTTTCGAAACGGTTGATTTTGAACGAAATATATTTACATACATTATGTAACTCAGAATAAAGGTATGTGTTATACCAAATAGGTAATGAAATTTATTTGAGACATTATGTCAATTAATACTTTATAATTGCTTTCACTTTTTCATTATTTTATTAAAAATAATGTTTATATTAAATAACTTTAATTAACACAATTCCTTTATTTGGAGCATGGTTATGCCCCATTGAATTGCAATCTTGTAGATAAACCCAACCTGCAACAAATAAGGCATTTTTTCCTAATATTATTATTAAATTTCTTTGTTAGGGACGTCCACTATACTAATGAGCCGTACGTTATATGTAATTGAACTTACCACACTCGTATAGAGCCAGTGTGCCATGTTTGAGCTTAATCCTTCGTTGGACCCGATAGTTCTTCTACAAATGGTCCAAAGAACGCTATCTTCTGTTTTCTTGTAAACAAAAAAATTTCCGTTTTTTTCTGGGTCAAGATTGGGACCTCTTTTTGTTTCCCAGTCATAAGATAAATTTAGAACCTCTATTGCTCTTTCACAAATAACTCAAGGGTTGTTTACCTTTGTTAGTATCGCCACGTCATTTGGATAGCAGACAGTCGTAAATCCTTCCCAGGATTTGTAGCAGAGTATTTATGGTTATAACCCACAGAAAGGGAAATAGTCTTCCCCTTTGCGGTGTGCCGCAGCCAGCCGCTGAGACACTAACGTATCACTTTTGACACTTTTTCTTTCCAATGATACCTTTTATGGCCCTTTTTAGTAATTTATCCCTTTGTATCATTTTAACAAAATGTATGCTACTTCTTGACCCTTTTTGAAAATAAACTACAGTTCCAATACTCCTTACGAAAGTTTTAAGTACACTTAGCTTTTATTTACTTATGTATGTTATATACATATATGTATACATGCGTTCTTTGAACGTTCATACAAAAATTGCATGCAATAATATTATAACAACTGTCGGTTATGCAATTGTCATATTCCATGCATTCCTATTTTTTAATGTAAAGTTTGACATTTATATAGCTTGATTTATTTACATTTGTGTTTCATCTTAAGTTCTGGCAGCGAGAAATTGTTATACATATGTATATTAAATATGTGCGGACTGTTTTTATTATAAGATTTTTAATTGTTGTTATATAGATTTTTAATTGTTTGTTTATTTAAATACTGATTTATTCAAGTATGTTTAATTACTTTTGTTTAATTTTAAAGTATTTAATTAATTGCTAAGATTCGTTTTTGTTTTTTAAATTGATGCATATATGTTTTTATTTTTTTTATAAAAAACTTGACCCTATTTATTTATTAAACGCCCTTTTTTGACCCTCTTTTTTCTTTAATACCCTTACAATAACAATTTTTCTAAATTTCCAACGGCAACCCTGGCCGCAGCATAAATTCCCTCCTATGTCATTCACCTTGCAGATAATCTTTTAGTTCCTACATGGTTAGGCCTTATCCAAGCAATTAATATGTCGTCTAAGTCAAAATTGCCTAGCGAGTCGACAATGCTCGAATTCAATATCAATAAATATAACCGTAGTGTGGATACCTATATACAACTTCTTATAGGGCTGCCTCAAAGGAGGTGTCTCTAATATAAGCGTGTTGTTTAAATTTTATTAAATTGTGCAGAATTCTTTTTTTAACATTGTGCTAATCGGTCTGTAAGCTATTATGTGGATATTTTATGATATTTAAGGCACAGCAAAATCGATGTCTACGTTTTTACGACTATAACGAAGATTGTTAAAAAAATTAAAAACCAACACGGCAAATTTCAGAAGATAAGCCAATTAAACAAAAACCAACAGATTTTATTGTTATACATATACCATATATATATATATATATATATATATATATATATATATATATATATATATGACTTTCTTACCATCCATAAATATACGGATTGCAGTCTGCTGTTTTATGTCTTAAAGAATACACGAAAGTTACGAGTCATGTCGTAGTATCCCTTATTCGATCGGTTAATAATCTTTGACCCGTCCGTGTAAAGAAGTTCTTCTAATGGTGGCGCAGTTAGAATACATATCGAATTAGGATATACTAAGAACAAACATTGTTCCTGGTTAACATCTGTATACCACTTTAACATTATCATCTGTATTGTAGCTGCCAAAGCTGCTTCATTTACAACCCATAATATTTGATATTAACTACCTTTGTTAAAAATTTCGAATTGAAAAAGTTTGTAAACGCTTGTAAAAATATAATTCTTTTTCTTTGGATATGTTGTTAGACATATTCTTAAGTCCTAGCGCTTCAGCAGTCAAGGAATTATACGTAAAATAAGTGTAATAATTAAAATTATTCAAACAAAAATGTCATATAAAAAGTTTTAAGTGGGTAGAACGGCGATGGCATTGACAGTAACCAAACTTTTTTAAAAGTTGAGAACGTCAATTGTCTTTTGCTCTTCTCATTTCGAAGACAAGTAAAAATTTGTATTACAATTTTTAAATCAAGATTTTACCAAAGACTCTGTAATATATTATTTGAGTTTACTTTAATGACGCATGTTTTTACAAAGAAATAAGATTGGTTATTAAGAAAGTTCGCTGGCAGTTTCAGTTATAACGTTTTCATATATATGCTTTTTGATTTAAAACTTTAAAACTGAATCGGCATTCATTGTATATCAAACCAGAAAGTAAAGAATTAGCTATACATTAATGTCATTAAAGAAAGAACGAATATAAAATATTGAAAACAATTCAGTTGGACCAAAGTATAAGTTGGCAATTGAGATTGCCGAAATGTGATGTCATATCTGTTTAGTAAGATCATAACGTCATTTGTAAAAAAGTTTTGTTTAGTAATGCGGCTTATTTCTGGTTATATGAGGACGTCTGCTGTAAACCATATATGGAGTATTAAACTTTACTTTTGTTTACGCGCTGGAGGCAACATCCCGCTACGGCGATTGGCGAGCGCCATCTGTCAGTTAAATAAACAATATTTGGCACCATACAGTGTGCTTAACAATTGATTTATTGGATCTTCACAGGGGAGTTGTTAATACGTTCTAGAGCTTCTGGATTACTTTTTTTTGAGTCTATGTTAAGTCATTGGCTTATGCTACTAAACCAACGATATGTGCACATTTTTGTTAAAATAAATTCCCACATATATGTAGCATATTGTAAATATAATCTGCGGCACTTGAACACAAATGGGATAGATTTTCTCCTTACTCTTATTGCCACTAAAATCAAAAGTCACATGTCTACAATTCTGCTGAGTGCAACTAAATCGATTGTATAATGGTAAATCCAAATTTAACATTATAAAGAAATACCACAAAATGTTAAAAAAAAACCATTTGAATAAATACATACGAATAATACGTTTAAATTTGTTCAATAAAGCAAATATGATGGCAAACAACAAGACAGATGTTTTCGTTGATTAGCACTCTATTAAAAATAAATAAAATTTGTTCAGTTACTGTAGCCAAAATCACATGGAACACACAACTGCACGGAATTCGTTGAAAAATGATTTTTTAAGTGATTGATTGTTCGATTAATTAATCAATGTTTTTGGTTAATCGAATATTATTGAACTAATCGGGTAACGGATTAATAAACAAGAGAGATAATATATATATATATATATATATATATATATATATATATAATTTATTTATTTATTTATATAATTTATGATATGACTAACCCATACAACAATATTAAAATCTTATAATTATAATAGGGGAATAAAAGAATTGAGTTACAATTACATTTTTAAAATACAGTATTAAGAGTTCTAAAAACACAGAAAATGCTACATATATGAAATATATATAAACTTTGATCTATTAATTATAAATTATACAAATGATATATTATAAAACCAAATGAATAGTATCACGAGACAAGAGATGTTTAATCTGAAATTTGTTCTATTAAAAGTTTTTTGAATTGAACTGCGTTGTTGTTTGTTTGTATGTGGCATGGAAGTAGGTTCCAAAGACGGCTAGAATACATAAAGAATTGATGTTGAGATACGATACTGCGGTGTCTGATAGGGATAATTTTCTTACCCCTGTTGGAGCGAAAATTAAACGATTGTAGAAGGTTCCTTTAAATAAATAATTTTGTATAGTAACATAAGCATCCTTACATCTATCAAGCTGTTGAAGGAAATCCCGTATAGCCGTTTTGAGTAAGGTGATAAATGGTCATATCTACGAAGACCATATACATAATGAATAATGTTGTTGCACGATTTATTCAATTTATTTTAACTGTTAGAGTCACAGCTGACAAACAATTCACAACCATATAATAGTCGTGGTATTAAGTACATTTTTCCAATTAAAATTCTAATGTTAAGAGGAGTATAGTACTGCGTCGGCCATAGCTCACGGAGTTTGATAAATATATTACCCGCTGCAGAATTAATATGATTAAACCAACCTAGGTTGTGATTCATTAGAATACCAAGATTGTTGGTGGAAGAAACTATGTTGAACTTTTGATTGTTCAATAATATCTCAAAGTTAATATCAAACTTAATTAATTTTTTGTGCAGGATGACGCATTTTGACTTCTTAGGGTTAATCTGTAGGTTATTGAATGTGGCCCATCGGTGGACACAATTCAAATCGTCATTGAGTTAGGTAACATTTTCCTTCAATAATTCCAAAAAGCTACTTTTGTAGAGCTGCACATCATCAGAATAAAGATGTATTTTAGAGTAGGTTAAGTAATTCGGCAGATCATTGATATACGTTGAAAACAAAAGTGGGCCCAGAATAGAACCTTGTGGTACACGTTTGAGCATTGCTAAAGGCGTAGAGTATATGCCATTGAGGACAACTGATTGAATACGATTACTCAAACAGGATTTAAACAGATTGAAAGATGTTCTAAAAAGACTAAACAAAGAATAGTGTGATCGACAGTGTCAAACGTTTTCTAGTGATCCAACAACACTAGAACATTAACATTGCCATTGTCAAGATCTAAGCGAATGTCCTCAAGTACGTTAGCTAAAACTGTAATGCAGCTGTGCTACGCATGGAAACCAGATTGATAAACACTAAGCAGACTTCATTGTTTTAGAAACCCGTTTATCTGACGGTTCAAAAGCTTCTCCATTATTTTCGAAAGAAAAGGTAATATAGCTATCAGACCCGGATTTTGGTACTGGAACAATCTTAGCTTGTTTCCAATTTGAAGGAAAAATAGATGTGGTAGAGATGGTGTTGACGACATGGGTAATGAACGGAAGTACTTTTGGTAAGATAACTCTGACAAATCGAGGATCCAGGTTATCATACGCAATAGAATCCGACTTAACAGAAGAAACGGCTAAAAGAACTTCGGCCTCGTTAATACAGCGGAAATCAAAAACTTTACCATTATTGATGTTTTCTAAGCTATTCAAATAACTCTCGTCGTATGAGTCATCATTAGATTGTGAAACTTTAGTAAAGTTAAGCTCATTTGCAGTTGCACTACTTGCAACACATGTGTTATCCTTACCAATTCCAATATCTCGTATGTTTTGGCAAGTTTTTTTTACTATCCAGAGCATATTGGAACCGATCAGCGTAATACCGGGATTTAGATTTCTTGATTTCTCGGTTAACATTTGCCCGCACTGTACGCTATTCTTCCTTTAAAACATGAGTATTAAAACGCTTCCAAAGCTAGTAGGCAACAACTCTTTGCGTAATTAATGCTGGAGAAAACCACGGTCTAGTATTAACACGAACGGTTTTTATAATATTAGGTATAGCTGAATCATAGAGGTATGTAGTATTATTTTCAGGGAATGTAAGCAGATCTTCAGGAGATATCATGCGACATATAGAGTCCCAGAAAATGATACTGAAACCTTCATTTAGAGCTTGAAGGTCGCAGCGTTTAAAGTCTCGATAGCTAAAAAGCTATGTTTCCTGACTTAAGCAGAAGTCATACGTAGTGAAGATCAAATTGTGTTTCGAAAAACAACGCGCGGGTAGTTGATCGTAGAGTAGAACTTTTAAAACATCATAGACAAAAAACAAATCAAGCAAGGTATTGGAAAAAGACGTAAATTAGCGCAGAATTATAGACATTTAGTTAGTAAGAATTGCAGATTTACATAATATAATAGTTAAAATTAACTAATATTTGCTAGGGCTAATTTATTGTATTATTGTTATTGCATAATAACTTATATTAATTGTTACAATTATTGGATAAGTGTATATAGGTGTATATATATGTATATGTGTGAGGATGTGTATGTAGTTATACATATGCACATGTATTTGTATATGTATATTTATTAATAAATATATATATAAATATATATATATATATATATATATATATATATATATATACATATATATATATATATATATATATATATATATATATATACATATATATATATATATATATATATATATATATATATATATGTATATGTGTATATATATATGTATGTATGTATACATATGTGTATATGTGTATATATGTGTACATATAATATATAAAATTTCCATGTCACAATGTTAGTTACCGTACTGCTCCGAAACGGCTTGACCGATTTTTACCAAATTTTATATGCGTCTTCAGTAGGTCTGAGAATCGGCTACTATCAACTTTTCATACCCCTAAGTGATAAGGGTTGTTCACTCTTAACATTTTTTTAAATGTTTGGACGAAATGTTTTGTATTTATTTTTTTATAATATGGCATTAAAAAACACATACAACCCTATATTTTTACTTTTTTATCACCAAGCCCTATTTTTTATAGCCATTTCAGTAATTTAGTCATTATTCAGTCCGCTCGATAACTGATCAATTGAAGTGTTTTTAACTGTATTTCGATTAAAATTTCCCTTAGCTTATGGCAAATCTAAAATTTTTTTTATGAAAATAAACATTTATTTTTGTTATTAAAGTTTAATTCTGACATCGTTCATAGCGCTCCATGCCTATTTTTTCTCTACACTAAAATTTATCTAGAAACTAGAAATAATTTATAAGGCAAAACAACGTTTGCGGGGTCAGCCTAGTATATATATATATATATATATATATATATATATATATATATATACATATATATATATATATATATATATATGTATATGTATATATATATATATATATATATATATATATATATATTTTATAAAAATGTTTATTATAATTTGTTAATGATGAAAAAGTTTGTTTTACTATAAATTGTTAATGTTGAAAAAAAATATTTTATATGTTATTGAGTTTGAAAAACAAATAATGTGAATAGTTTTTTATGTCATGTTTCAAAACATTTGTCTACAAAATTTTAATAATTTTTATTTTCTGAAGGTGTTAACAAACTGTTAACGAAATATGGAATAAAAATTAGACTAAATAAAATTTAATAAAAAATGACCATGAGCTTGATTAATATTATAATAAACTGATAAGGTCAATAAAGATAAATCAACAGATATATATATATATATATATATATATATATATATACGGGTATATATATATATATATATATATATATATATATTTATATTTATATATATATATATACATATATGTATATATATATATATATATATATATATATATTTATATATATATATATATATATATATATATGTATATAATATGAAATTTATATATATATATATATATATATATATATATATATATTTAAACGATTTATTTGAAGTTCTCCTGTATTGTGTTTGCATTATAACATTCTCATCCTGTGAACTTTAACATGCTTTTTACTAAATATAATCCTTTTAGGCTCTTATTAAATTATTAATGAGTAACTTGACTATTTATACGATTTTAAATTGGACTACTTGAATCATTACTAAGCCTCGGATGGAAATTATTAGCAAGCCAATACCGATACCATTTGTTGGTAGAACACCCCACTTTATGAAAGTTATTTAATGAATCAATAGAGTTGGCTTTCCAATGGTCCCTGTTAATATATTTCGCTTTCTCCTTTTGTATCAATGACTTGCCGTAACTTCTTAAATTATATGTTTCTCTCTTTCACGAATATGTCATTCGTTTATTATTCTAAAATTCTAAATATTCTTGAAAACGTGTTTTTGCTGCCTACAAAGATACATCAAAAAATCGTAAGAAATGTTTAGTTAAATTAAGCTAACCGATGAAAATTTGGATATTTTCACTAAATACGTGGTAAGCTTTTACATGCTTGTGCCATAACAATAAAACGCTTAATACTTTTGGAACAAACTTTGATGAAAGATACAGTTTAAGAAAAATTAAGTAGAGATTTATTTGGATTTTATCTTTATTTTCCCTTATATGTACATATATTCTCTTATATTTTCCGATGGATTTCTAGTTGTATATATGTATGGTTATAGGTCACGAAAATAACAAGTTTTTTAATGAAGTTTAGTGGTGGTTTTGTTTGTATGAGTTCCATAGCCTACTACATTTAATATGATGTGATTTTTGATAATCAATTAATAATTTTCAAAAGGTTTTCGAAAGTCTGTGCACAAAAAGAGGTTTGAAATATTTCAAACTGTTGTTGAAATCAACTAATTATTTGGCAACAAATAAATTTCATTTATAATAAGAACTAAAATAACTTCTTTCCTTATCGGTCAAATTAAAATAGTTAATTAACAAAAAAAAACCTAAGATTTTATGTTATCGACACAGTATAATTATGGAGTCATACAAGAAACACATATCTTTTCAGCGCTCTAAAATTTGTATACTTAATTAAGCAGTTTAAAGATTTTTAATATATCTTTGCGAGTTGCAAAAGAGTTTATCGCGAATATCTCGAAAACTATTTGCAGGAAACATTAATGAATATTATATTGATGTTCAGCGACCCTAAGTTAGTTAGGAAAACATCTAGTTTTAGAAGTTATTTTGTTGTTCTGGCATAGTGCGTTGAGTTATAAATATATACAATATAAATATATGTCTATATATAAATATATGTCTATATATATATATATATATATATATATATATATATAAATATATGTCTATATATACATATATCCATATATATATATATATATATATATATATATATATATATACATATATATATACATATATATATATATGTATATATATATATATATATATATATATATGTATATATACGGTTTATGCATTTTGAATTTTCTTCATAAACTGAAATTTGTTTTGAATATTCACCTCAAGTGCTAAATATGAGAATCTTAAAATAAGTATAAAATTTGTTTTCTTTGTTATATATGTGTGGTATATATTCTTATCATTAAGTGTTGGTTATTAGTTTAAGATTTCTTCTTATCGTTAGGTGTTGGTTATTAGTTTACTCTTGTTTGAAGTATTCTATGAGTTTCTTATTATCTCTATCTTTAATAGAGTTATGTTCTTATAATTAAACTTATCTCTATCTATCTATATTTATATTAGAATTTTATTGTTATTATATGTTTGTATAACATTATGAATTGCGTAAAGTATCTAATATGACATATGTATATCCAAATTACTTTTTTCTAAAAACACGAGATATACGTAACAAAAAATTCCTGTTGTAAATTGATTATCTTTTGTATATTAATTGATTTTGATAAAATGTCTGTAGCCGTATACAAAACGTACCATATCACTTACTAAACAATTCAGAAGTTTCATTAATATATGAAGTTTTTTTCTACTTATTTACAGACATTTTAAGAAAGCCCCAACACGGAGGGCTAATAACTCCAAAAACTCAACAGCACCAGTCAATCAAATTTCAAATGCTTAACATCAAAACGATTCTTGCGCAAAAGATAATGCAATGTAAGATGTTTTTAAAGCTCTAATTATGCAAACGCTAATATATTAAGAAATAAAAAAAAAAATCATCGGCTTCAGCTTCTTCGCTTTCAATTGCATCTTTTAAGCAAAACACAAGCAAGGGAAATTAAAAAATTAAATAAATTTACATGGAAACTGTGAAGAGATATACTTTTGAACAACTTGCAACATAGCAAATACTTAATGCCTTTACACACACTTATAAATTGTGTAGCTAAAGTTTAAAAAGTGGAAAGTATAATATTTTTGATTAATTATGCAAACTGAATTGAATCTAACAAGAGTGAGTCAAAAGCAACACAAAGTGACTGACTGACTGATAGCGTAATAAGACTTGAGAAATATGAAAGGATTGAGGCATAACTCCACAGCAAAATAAATAACTCTCAAGACCACACTTAAGAGCTTCAGTTTCTTACAAAATCTTATGAATATGTTGGAAAATGTCAGTAGCAAGATGCGCAAAGCACGAGTCGAACAACAGCCAGCAGCAACAACGGCCACATCATCAAAGACAAGGCAAATAACAGAAATATTAACATCAAATACATCACAATTTATAACAAAAAAATTAGCACTGCCTCTAGATCATCAAACAGTAGCAACTCCCTCGTTACCATCTTCATTGCAAACTGCAGCACATTCAGCACTATTGAATTCAACAGCTAGAATTTCCAAGGATACGAATCTACCAACATCATCGTTATCATCCATGTCTTTATTATCAACAAAAGCAGTATGTACGACAAAAGTTGCAACATTTCCATCAGCATTAGCAGCAACGAATTTGAAATTTAAACAGACTCTTACAAATTTTACACCAACGTACTTATTAAAAACTTTGACAGCGGCTATAGCAACGAATGTCAAGTCCAACATTAACATCAGCAATACGAAACATAGCATTTGGACGAATAGCAAAAACATCCAGCCATCCATAGCATCAAATGGAAGAGTTAGTCTTCAAAAATTTCAACAGAATGATAAGAATAAAATCTACCATATGCTTTCATTAAATAATCAAAATTATTCAAACCTTTTTCAACACCAAAAACATTATCAGCATCAAAACCAGCAAGAACAACTGCAAAGCAACCCTCTACGACAATGTAGCAACAAACCTTTGCAACAGCAAATAAAACAATTCTTCTTGTTACTAACATCTTTTTTGGCAATCATCACAATATTCTCTTTGCCACATCTGTCGTCAGCGACAACGTTACACATGTCAACGACCCTTGCAACACCCACCACAGCAAGAGAACAAAAAACTATAATATTCTCAGCAAAAACAAACACAACACTTTACGAACTGAACCAGTTTTCTCCTTCATCCGCAAATTCATCCCTCACTTATAGTTCGTTAACTGACAACGAAAGCAAATACGATGACAACATCTACAACAACAGGATTGCTGTCAACAGTGACAACGTTGATGATTTAACATCCTCTTCACCATTACCAGCAACAATTGAAAATTCACTTAGAAACGTTAGACCCAGCAGTAGACAAACTCATCTTAAATATATTATTAAAACACGTTTTATACGTTCGTTCGATGTTGATGGCAACAGTGCTAGAGCCGGTGGTGGAAGTATTTCATCCATTTTTAGTACATCACCAGGTGGTTCCCCAAGTTTAACTAATATTTTCAATCAAAATCTCGACTCTGGTCTTACCAACAGTATTGAGTGTCCAAGTTTTGATGAAAGTTCAGCGTGTCCTTGCTACAAATTCGAAGACGGTAAGTACAACAAAAAATATGATCAATATATTTTTATATTATATTAACAAAATATTGAAATTAGCGAATAGACGGTGATATAAATAATAGAAGTTGAAAAGCATTCTTGTTGTAGTATCTTACTTGTATGTATGTATCTTAAAAGGTTACTTTCTGCTTTATATAAATGAACTTTAGCCTCATGTAGAACCGATATCGACTAAATATCGGTTTAGTTCCCCTTAAAAGAAATTTCATATACATACACACATAAATAAATTATTACTAAATTATATTATTTTATTTTTATACTATTTTTTTTTTAATTTTCTATGCTTAAATGTGCTGATTATTCTGACAGCCCATTAAAAGCATTTGATTAAAACCAAACAATTACAAACTCGTTATTTAGATTGTATAAGTTGTGTTCGTTCTACTTTTTTAATACTTAATAATGTAATCGAAAACAATCAAAACAATATTCCCTTTCATGCCATGAATTTCATATTTATTTTGAAAGTCATGGTTCTGTTCGAGAATCGTTTCACGCGATTTTTTTTTTAATGCGTAAGTCAATATATATAACTGCCGTATTTGGTACTCAAATGTAATTGGTATAGAGCCATGATTACTGACATTTTATACATCAATTGAACAACAATGATGTGCAGGAGCTGTGATTTCAAAAAGATTGCGCAATATATCACACAGATTCATTGAAGGAAACGTTCAAATCCGTGCGATTTAACGCCGCTAGACTATTTTCTGTAGAGTTATGAGAAGTTGCTAGACTACACTGATAAGGCGAAAATTACCGGCCATTTAGAGGACAAAATTCACCGCCTTAGTGCGGATTTTGTTAGAAAAAGTCTCGAAAATTTAAACTCCAGATTAGACTATGTCCGAGCCAGCCGTAGAGGTTGTGTGCCAGAATCATGTTTAAATTCCAATTCCTGAGGATTATATTTCGAATAAAGCAAATTTCATGTCGGTTTAAACAATTTATCTTTGTTTTATTTTATTTTTAGCAAACAAGGTTTCAATTGTTTGCTAAAAACATTGTTTGGCAAAACACATGGTTTGTGGTATTTAATATATAAAACATTTCCTGATCATGTATTTCAAATAAAATGAAAAATAATGTCTTGTTATTCATTCAAAATACAAAGTAATGTCATTTGTATCTATTTAAGGTGGCCTCATCCCGATTAGCCACTACAACTTTATGAATCCGTCAAAGAATGCAACAATATTAGCTCAGAAATAAACTTATTTTGTCTTGTTTATTTTATTTCTAAATCAAAAAATTATGTCATTATTTTATAATTTGTAAAAGAGAATAAAAAAATTTGATGTCATAGATTCATCATCATATCTAGCCACAAAAACAAAGAAGGATCATCATCTGTTTTCATTTAAGTCTTTTGTAATTTTGCTTTGGAGTATAAATATTTTTTTTCTTCTGCCATGACGTTTCATTCCTTGAGAAAATGCGTAGAAAAAATTACTTTAAATAAATAAAACTTAAATATTGATTATATTCTGCATATCACAAACTTCGCTTGAGATTGTTTCTTATTTATAGGTTTATTCCTTGAATGTCCCGGTACAACCACAACATCTTTGCGCAGCACACTAGAACGAATTTCATCACCTATACATTCATTATCTATTTATGATTTTGATCGCTCCGTCACGTCTTTATCACAGGATGTATTTCAACCAGGTGTCAATATAAGACATTTGCAATTTTCCCATTCACATTTGGAAACCTTAAAAGAAAATAGTCTCAAAAATGTTCGTGCATCATTGGAATCGCTGAGCATCGTTAATGGCAAATTGACACAGGTACGTATGGGAGCAAAAGTAACATCTGTATGTATGTAATTATTGAAATAACATGTTAGTGGTTGATCATATACAAGTTGTTTTTATTTGAGACTGGTACAAGTCTTTAATCTTTTCATGTATCCAACTAGGTTGTGATAGGAAGCCAACTGTATACAGTCATATATTTTATTTATAGCGTTATAATAAAGCTTTTATCGTAGTTTCATGCTACATGTAACATTTATTTTCTACTTACGTTTTTATATATCTCTTGGTTTTCTTAATCTGGCCATGTTATTTTACTCCTTTTACTAAAGTTAATGTATATGAAACTGATTAAGCAAATACTCTGTTACCAATGGGCTCTGTCGAATTGTCATTAAAAAATGTTACTATTAATACAAGAATATTTTTTAGTTATTGAAAGATTTATTAATTTTCATAACAGTCACTTTACAACTAGTAATAGCACAGTCTACAAACTTAACGCTATAAATTCATCCACACGCATATGTATATATATGTATATATATATATATATATATATATATATATATACATATATATATATATATATATATATATATATATGTACATATATATATATATATATATATATATATATAAATATATATATATATATATATATATATATATATAAATATATATATATATATATAAATATATATATATATATATATATATATATATAATATATATATAGATATATATATATATATATATATATATATAATTCTCAGATGGTTTATAAAAGTCTTTTAATAAGTTGAGAAGTTTGAAACTTTTCAAAACTGTGATTGAAGTCTACTGACGATTATGTAAAAAGCGCCAGTGAAATGCATATAGACATTGCTTAACCACCCAACAAATAAATTTCATATTATATATATATATATATATATATATATATATGTATATATATATATATATATATATATATATATATATATCAATGGCTTAATATAGAAAAGGTATATCGCAATTTTCTGAGAAATCGCTTTGTTATATATGCTGGTTGTATACATCGAAATACATTCATCTTCAAAAATTTACAGAGCTGCGGCACCAAATGGTGTTTTTATTTCGGGTTGTTTTCCTGCAAAAATTCGCACTTCCAGCGCCATGCTGTCTTTGGAGAAAGGAGTCATATATCTCGGCATAGATCTGAATAGTCAGCGGCGATCATTATGCTCCCTATCTAGACAATAGCATTAACACCAGATGATGAAAGGCATCCCTAAATAACCTGAGAGTCTTCAAATTATCAACGAGATCGTGTTGGAATTCACGAAAGATGCTAGATTTTTTCCTAAAACCATTACATTGCTTTCGTTTAACTTTTTATAAAGCGTCCTAGAAATCTACCAGTGGCTGATTTACTAGATTTAGAAGAATTGTTATTCAGGGTCAAGTTCAAACCCGGGATTTTAACAATTTTGAACTTGGATTAATTTTGAAATATGAAATATAATAGTACAATGACAGTATGCCAAATAGTTAATTTATTAACAGTTAAATTCGGTTTTTATGTTTGATTTTGCCTTATAAACACTTTCATTCTTATCGAAATGTGTATATATTGCTTAACCACCCAACAAATAAATTTCATATTCCTATTTTACAATGACAGTATGGCAAATAGTTAATTCATTATAAGATATGATGTTTTGTGAGTTTTGGGAATTAAGTTGAAGTCTAAAACGTTCAAGTTATTTTAATTATGTATGTTGGTCTAGTTTCGGGGCCGTTTATGTCGCTTTGTGATGTCCGTTGTAAATAAACATCGCTCCACCAATAATTACACTGCTCTGCAATAAATAATTTTTTGTCTCTCCTTTGAATAAAATTATGTGGACTATATAGATTTTGATGCGCTTAACTCGAACTCCTTTTCGGTTTTTTCCATTAGGTCTAGATTTTTTTTATGGCCGTGGCAATTTTTCCCCTTAAATTAGCCACGTATGAAGACATATTTCACCCTAACTCGAGAACGAGTCACCCGATTTTCAAAAGTAAAACACCAGGAGATGTGTAAGAAAATTGTATTTATTTTAGTCACATACAATTTTTCTTTATCTCTTATCGTTTTGGAATTACTCAGAATATAGTTGACAAAAAAATTTTTTTTCTTGAAAAATTCATAATTTTTTTCATTTTAAAAATGGAATAAAAAAAACTGAAAGCAAATATTCAACACTTTGCACTTTTGTCTAATAGCTACAGATATCAAATTAAGACTGACTAACTTATTGTCCATCAATGTCTGCATATACTGCTACAATAAATATTAGCATCTACCCTAATATACTCGATTTAGAATTACAGGTTAATGAAAAATACTATATTATAATTCTTAAATCCAAAAACCCTGCAAAATACCGTTGCACTTTAGCTCCATTACCTGCCCACCTAACGAAATACTATCGTCATACACATGTAAGGTTGGTAGAATTGCAATATTACGTACCTGCGGTAAATTAAAAATAAAATTACATTTAAGATCTGTAGCTATTAAACATTAATTGTAAAGTGTTGAATATTTGCTTTAAGTTTTCTTTATTCCATTTTTAAAATGAAATATATTACGAATTTTTTACGGAAAAAAATTTTTTATCGATTCATTTCTGAATAATTCCAAAACTATAAGAGATAAAGAAAAATTGTATGGGACTAAAATATATACAATTTTGTTACACATCTCCTGATGTTTTACTTTTGAAAATCGGACGACTCGTTCTCCAGTTAGGGTGAAATATGTCTTCGTACGTGGCTAATTTAGGGGCAAAAAACTGCCTCGCCCATAAAAAAATCTCGACCTGATGGAAAAAACCGAAATCAGCTTCGAGCTTAGCGCATCGAAAACCATATGGCTCACATAGTTTTATTCAAAGGAGGATTTGACTGCTAGCAGTGTTATACGATTATGGTTTGAACAGGTTTCCATCAGGGGTCGCCATTATTGTCCTTATCTTCCCATAACGTGCTCGACGCCTTCATGGTATTATTGAGCCATCCTATTATTCGATGCGGTCCATTATTCTGTAAAAATGTTTGTTTGGTTCAGCTTCAGTATCTTGAGTGAATGCATAGTATTGGACGGCAGTATTTTGGCTATATTCAGAGTTTGAGCGTACTGTTGTAATTCTGTCAGAAGTTACCTTCCAACCAACTAGAGAACTTTTTATCCTTCTGCTGAGATAGAAACGCAAACCATTGAATAGTCGTCACTTTGGTTTGACATTATAGAAAAATATCACTTTCATAAGTGGGGTTTTCGCCACATGTATTCATCCTTATTTTGCTGATGCCAAGTACGCCAATATTAATGCATTTGCTTTCAGATGTCAGCTGTACGAGTTTCATGACCTGATTTGAAGTTCTACCTAATGTTCCATTGTGCAAATCGAAAATGTTGCTTGCTATAGTTATTTTTGCACGATATATCCCACTCTGTAGAAATAGAGTACACCGTATGATTTGAAGATTTGAGAACACAAACTGATCAGATATAAAATTTCGCAGTTTAACAAATATGTTTTTATGGTAGTTATTTTAACGAACATTTTATATTGCTATGTTAAATCGAATTAAGATTCATTGGCTAATTGTTCGAAATTAATTAAAATCTCAGAAAGACATGATGATAAATATTCCAAAGCACACAGGAAAGTCAACATCAGTTTTATTCAACTTACACAGCAGAGCAGAACAGCTGTTTTCGAAAGTCGCAACACTTTCATCTTCAGTGCTCATGTGTATATTGTGTTTATCACCACTGTTTAGGTGGCTTAGTTGAATGTGATAACAGTTCGTATTTAAACAAATTTTATTGTGAAAAAGAATCCGAGAACTGTATCAAGCTGATGTTAACACGTTTTTGTTTTAATACCCGTGTTACCGTTTGATTATTTTCTTCATGTCCCATTTTACTGAATTTTTCTCGGATTCTTTTTCACAATAATATTAAAATGATTAGTTTTAAAACAAGTTTTTTAAAGACTTTTGAGATATTTTGAAATCTGCCGTATCGAATTGGTTCAGAAACACTCAAACCTTTTTGGTTTGATTCCGTTCAGCTGTTCGAAGGTCATAAGCGGGACTGATACTTTCACACACACATACAGTGATAGGTTATCGGAATTACATCAAATCTCACAATTTACTTACAAGTGAGTAATTGGGGTTCCGTCAGGAATTGAATTACAGCTTTTGTAAAAGTATCCGAAAATATATGACAAGGCCTAGAAAATGGGAGGCACTCACTTTTTAGTCCTCTTAGATCATTCTAAGGCATTTGACCACAATATAGTTGTTGAGAACTGTAAAATTTTTTTCATTCTTATCTTGCAAATCGCTAACAAGCAGTACTCATAAAATACGTATGTTCAGACATCTTTTAACTTCCAAAGGGTGGTAATCAAGGTTCAATATTAGGTCCTCTCCTATTCTTACTATACGTAAATGATTTGTATACACATCTCTTCAATTGAAAAATTCTCTTATACGCAGATGATGTAAAATATATATAACCCAGTCAGCAGTATAGTATCAGGGATATCGCCTCTAAATAAAGAATTGCACAAAATTTAACTCTGGGCCACTGCCAATGGATCTTGTCTGAATCCACTCAAATCCAAATTTCTTTAATCAATGTGAAATATTTTTTTATGGAGATATAGTTGTTTGTTGGATTTTGGTTTGTATAATTTGCATAGCCTAGTACACTTATTATAATGTGATTTTTTAATATCATCTTAATTTTACTTGCTATACATTGTACCTGGAGTACTTTATGGATGTGAAATCTTTGAAAAATGTGACTCAGACAGAAAAAAGTTGAACATTTTGTACGACAATACCATAAGATACGTTATGTATACGAGTATTATTATAACTCGCCATCACTGCCTGCTTTCTATATACATTCTGCCTGTCTCTGAAATTTTCTTGCACCAAATCAATAACATAATAGAAATGTTTTGTTTAGTTTTTAATTTTGGTTTTTTTTTCATAATAGCCAATAATAGCCAAGCTCATGTAATAAATTTACAATTAATATACAGTTGTGCTTGTCAATTTAAATTAACAGTTCTTTTTTTGTTCTGGTTCTTTATTATCAATAAAATATTAACATATGCGAGTTGGTAGTTCAATAAGTTATTATCCTATACTTATATAGGATAAGTCTTGTTATCAGGGACCTTCAATAACCGTTATCCATGAAAACGTGAACCAAAAACTTTTTATGTTTGAGTCAAGAAACACCTATACTGTTACATACCAATAGATTCGTATTGACGAGCTCTTTCAGAATATTTTTTGATCTTAAAAGAACCATTTCAATTCCATAGTTAACAGTTATTTTTCAACGATAAAAAAATTTCAAATGAGACTGTTGAAAATAGAGTTTTGTTTAACCTTCATAAAATAAAACTCATTTGAGTAGTTTTATTATTTCTTCAAATATAAAATTCATTTAAGGAGTTTTATATATCCGTCAATAATAAAACTTATTTAGCCCTCCGAGCTATAAGGATTTTTTGGCGCTAAAGGGTATAACTAGGTCTGTGCAGAGCTATGTATATAGGTTTTGTATGGAAATACATATACTCTTGTCCCAAGAGTGTGTGTAAAAGAGTTTTATGCTGGCAAAACCACAAATTTAACAGTAAAAACACATTTTTATAAACTTCAGCTAGCTATATACGGTATTTTATTGTCAAAAGTAATGAAACAAATTTTACGTGCGGCATTCAATACATGAGTACCTAGCATGGGAATGCTGTAAGCATACCGGCATTTTACAATGCATGCAGTGAAACCTTGCTTATCACTGCTTTTTGTCCAACTTATAACAAAAAAAAACAAAACGGTCGACTTGAAGAAGATACGGCATGGGCTCTGGTCAATGGTTTTTCCCCCGTTCGCAGTGTCTTTTCAGGATTCTCCTTAGACCGTTGGCGGCATATTTTCTCCGCCTTACGATTTGTTGCACGAATAAATAATGTAACGATATCTGGTGTTATTAGAGATATAAATATGGAGACCGGAAAAAGCCAAAAATGTCTGGTCAGACCCAAGTACCCATTTAAGGGCTAAAAGAATAAAAATCAATAGGTGTTTTGTTAATAATTGTTTTTATACAAGATGTTTTATTATTGACAAAAAAAAAATTAAACTCCATAAATGAGTTTTATTTTTGACGAAAAAATAAGAGTCATTCAAGAAGTTTTATTTTTGACGAAAAATAAAACTCTTCAAATGAGTTTTATTTTATGATTTTAAATAAAACTCTCTTTTT
>OY776280.1:49213352-49295852 GCA_963675445.1 Linnaemya vulpina | reverse complement strand
AAAAGTTAATATAATAGCACTCTTTCAGGTATTTTTTTGTTTTGCTGTAATATAGCTCTGGAGGTCGGAGTCGAAATGCTGAAAATCTTTAGGGGAGAAGGCGATAGTATATGTTTGCCGCTGTTGCTTATATAGGGTTCATGACTAAAAAACGGTTAAAAAATTGTTCACACCTATATGTCTGTACATTAAATCACATTTTTATAACATAAAAAATACTAGCAAAGCACTAAATCGCAAAAACTAAATATATACTATTGATAAATTGTTCTCATTTAACTTACGTACCTGGCAGCCACTGAACGTTTTTCCGTATACCGCCGCAAAAATAATGTATTCAGCTCATATCAAGGCAGCAGCTTTTAGAGTTTATAAATACAATATTATGTAGCAGACCAAGTTATGACGGATTGTTCACACTAGTCATATTTTATTGCTATTATTTTATGACTTATGACTTTATGACTACGGTGTGAGTCCCCCAATTATTTTTAGAATATAATTAAAAACAAATGCTTTCAAAAATGAATGAAACCTTTTTACAATAAACTGATTATTAAAACAAGACCACGCCGCACAGTGAGACAACGCCGGCATTAAATACTAGGAGTCATTGCAGAGTTCTGAAATTTTGCACAGGTTATTTTTCAAACAACTCCAGTTAAAAAAAAAATAAAACATAAAATTCGCCCACTTTTACGCCCACCTCCCATACAATCAAAATTTGTAAAATGTCGTACTGTCCGTAATGCTTTAGCTATAACTTTCATTTTTGGTATATTTGAATTCTATATTGTTACAAATATTATTGGAAAAAAATTTTGAACTTTGGCCCACTTTTACCCCCACCAGCCATACAACCTCAACATAAAAAGTGCAATTTTTTCTAAAATATTTTAGGTATAGCCTTCAAATTTGATATTACTGTAATTTATATAATTTAAAATGTTTCATGCCAAAATTACAGTAACACGCCCACTATTACGCCCACCTCCTATTAAAATACAATAAAAAAGAAATTTTATTTTCATTCTATCAATAATTTTTTAACATCTTCATGGTATTAAAATTTTTTCAATTGCAATCTCATTCTAAATGAATTAATATAAGGATCTGATGATATTTGCAAATAGTGCATTACATCTTCATTCGTAGAAATACGTGAATTTTTACGAGAATGAAATAGCCTACAGTTTCTATACTCCTTATTCATTGCTTCTTGCGCTTCTTCGGATAACATTCCTGTAGCAAAAAAAAAAAAAGTTAATATTAAATAATATTTAAAAAATACTTTAAAAAAAATTGCAAACAAACCTATTGGCAATATGGCCTCAGAAACCATTTTGCTGCCGTGAATGAGAACTTTATGGACAGTGATAGGCATGTAATACCAGCCATAAAGCTCCACATACAATTTTGCAGTGTCCATGCAATACGGAATTTACCAACATCTATATTTTTACTAGTATTTATAGTATTTAATATAACTTTAAGTCGGTGAATTAAGTCTTCATTTACACCAGTTATGTCAGCGGTTATTTGTGGATTTTCAAAAAACCTTCCAGAGACATTACCATCATTGGTTGTTCCCACGCCTTGTTTCACCACATCGACTTTTAAACCCAGAACTAATTTCAAATTTCTTTTTATTTCTGTTTTAACAGCTTCTTTCTGTTCTTTTGTGTCTTTATTTGTCCTCCACGCCTTAAAACTTTTATTATAACTGATATGTAATATACATTCCATGAATTTTATTCGAGCATGTAGCGGCGAAATTCCAAATTTCAATGCTTCAGCTGAATTCGTTCTCAAGATAACCGCTTCCAAATTATTCATTTCAGTAGGTTTTGCTCCACATATGAAACAAACAGCCATCGAGCAATTCTTACTGACTGTTGTTGCCACTTTTCCGTCAATCATCGTCATAGTTAAACTATGAGATATCGCAAACTTCTTGTTGAACATTTCGAATTCTGTCGTTTTTAAATTTTGAATTTCTGTATTTACACGATCCACTTCATTGTTAATAACATCTGTTGTTTCTTTCACAAATTCGAATTTCATAGGCCTACAAAGTCTTGTTGAAGATGGTTCTGAATTTTTCCAACACAAATAAGAATCATTGTCAAGATCAGTTAACTTTAACGGAACAAGAGGTGTTAAAAACATATTTTTATCAGAAACATTTTCATCGGTGAAACGTTGATGATATTCACTGTGCCCTGATGATCCATCACACCCCCATTTACTTATTAAATTCAACTCATTTGGAATCTCATCAATCTCACTTTTTGTTTTTGTTTGAAAAATTCTTGAAACAGTGTGATCAAGTAATTCTTGTAATCCAACACTGCTAAAACGTTCATCAACCTTAATATTTGCAGGATAGCATATTTTTTAACTTCTAATATTTTGCTATAGTGTGGGAATATATCACAACCAATTTCTTTTGCAGAGCTTCTTAAAACATCATATTGGTGTCTTGATAATGAAGCATCAATTATAAGGCTGAGTGCTTTCTATGATTTGAATTGTTCACTCTTTTCATATTTTTTAGCAGCAGACACTATCAACTCTTTTGGAAAACTTTCACAAAATTGAGATATTTTACTTCTCTTAGACCTTTCTTGGCTTTCTTCTTATCAAAAGAGATCATTACAAGAACTCTCATTATTGCTTAACCAAATAAATATTGCAACAACTAAGTTCAATATAGTAAAGTCAATGACCTTCAAAAAAAATTATCAATCAAATGAATAATGCAAATAAAATAATAATAAACAATAAGTGAGTGACAATTAAAAAAAATAAAAGTAAAAAGTTGTTAACATGTCATTGCATGCTAACATAGTACGTATAGCGACAGAATGTGCGCGTTGCGTATTTTTTGTATGTTTAAAGTACTTTTGCAAACTTTTGCTATATTTCTTTTACATCAAATGAAAGCTGAGACTTCAATCTTTCATTTGATATAAGTCTGCACCTAGGGCGAGCGGCTGCTCTATATTTCCTAGTCCATTGAAAATGCAAAATGTTCAATTTTTACACCACAATCCTGTTGTTAAGAATTTTTTTTTGTGTTTTTTTTTAAATTTATTTTTTCATCTACTCATTCTACAACAACTAAATTAATTTAAAATATACTTTAAAGTTATATTTATTATGTAGTTTTTTATTAATAAGCTTTTGAATATTACATATTGAACTAACATATTTCAAGCTCGTTGGCATACCTCAACTTTGACTTTCTGTAGACCAAAAAGTAATGAAGTTATGAGGCTGAAATTTCAGGGATATGTTACCCATATATCTGTTAATATACTGTGAAAATTACATCCAAATTGGACGACACGCCAAAAACCATTTTTTGCCGCGGTTACTATAGGGCTGTCTCACTGTGCGCCGTAGCCAAGACTGATTGGTTTCTCGTTGAATTGATGGATCATGTTGCACTAGCATGTATATATATATGTATATATATATATATATATATATATATATATATATATGTATATATATATATATATATATATATATATATATATATATACATATATATATATATATATATATATATATATGTATATGTATATATATATATATATATATATATATATATATGTATATATATATATATATATATATAATTATATATATATATATATATATATATATATGTATATATATATATATATATATATATATATATACATTTATGTATATAAATATATATATATATATATATATATATATAAATAAATATATATATATATATATATATATATATATATATATATATTGTCTTGCTTGTGTCACATTGCTTGAGCAAAAACTAATTCTGAAATTATGTGAAACTAAACAAGATTTTTGCTAAAACCCAAATAAAAAACAGAAATATTAACCAAACATGTTCATTTCAGTTGCTGAGAATACTTAATGACAGCAAACGACACATGAAATTAACAAAATTTTGTAAACATTTTTTTTTTTGATTCCAGAAGGACTCGTGCAATGTCAGATAGCTATAAAAGGTACACTGAGCAAAGAAAAAAAAGAAGGTTAAAAAACGTATATATAGTAATGGGAAAGTTAACTAATTTAACTTTATAAATTTCATCCGAATAATATATTATTTAACTGGTGGGATTATAAAAATAAACAGCACAATTTATTTCTTTATGTGTATGTTAAAATGATTTAACATCAACACCATTATAGTTGGGGTTTAGGAAAATTTATGTGTTATTCTTGTAGTAAATGAATGAATTTCTAAATATGAGTAGGTACGCTTGTACTCATGAGTAAGTGTGGGGTGTTTGATGGGTAAATTTAAATTTATAGTAGTAGGTGTTTGTGAAAATTCATGCAAATGGCTTAGTGTATGCTTACACTATAAACATGAACATAGATAGAAATGCTTTATATGGAAATACACGCATGTTAACAAAATGAATTACATACAATTTTGCCACATTTCGACGATGTTTGCAAACATTTTCACATACAATTTTTGTATGTATCTCTTTTCTCCTAGCATTTGCTGTCAATTTTTACGTTTCACAATGGGTCTAGACTCTAGAGGTAATAATGTTTTGCATATTGCTTGCATATAAACAATTCGTCTAAAGCATACACAATATGCTATATATTGCGACTCTAACTGGTAGATATGGCTAAGTTATAACAATGCTAGCAAAACGACTTTCTTCAATATGAAATGAGAACACAAACTTTCGAAATTTTGTATTCGGATAGAACCCGTTTAAAAACTTGTTCGAGATTAGACCACTTAACATTTACAGTTAAAAGCAAAATATATAAATATGTCAAAATAATATATAAATATGTCAAATGCACAGACCTGTGGTTGCCGGCGATTGCTCAAAATGCTAGTGTGGTTTAAAACTTCTTAGTCTCTAGATACAAGTTTTTGTAGTCTATATATCTAAATATGTGTGTTCCTTTTTCCTAAAGAATGGGTGTTTCCTTAATAATGATGCATGATAAGATACTTAAAATGTACCATATGATACATATATATATATATATATATATATATATATATATATATATATATATATACATATATATACATATATATATATATATATATATATATATATATAACAATACACTATCAAAACCAAAATTTATTTATTATCAAAGATTGCTATTCAACTCCATCTGGTAGCATAAAATATATGAAGAAGTGTGGCCCCTGTTAAACACTTGCCACTAGATAGGATGAATTGTTAGAGAGTTGAAAGTATTTAAGAATATTACATCAACAGGAATTTTTTAACACAATTATGAATAATTTTCCATAATACACCGATTTAAATGACATTTTAGAAAAATATGTTTCTTAATCTGAAAATATTAGCAACGTATTATTGATTCTCAATTGTTCTTAGCCTCAATGACAAAGGCACTGCTCTGACCGGTGAACATTACCGACAGCTAGCAACACTATCATATAGTTAAGAGCAGCACACGTGTACTGTCGATACTTGTAGCCGGCGAAGTAAAAATAAAATTATCTACAACAAAATTATCTATCTTCTAATCTGTCCTTTTCACACTATTCGCTCCTTTCCAGGTTTGCCAAAACGTGCTGTTCTGTACACAATCAAAATTTTTAAATGAAATTTCAAATACCAATAGAAAACCATTCCAGTTATGGTTGTTCTAAGCTTAAAAAAGGATTTTAAGTACAGAAAGAGTCGAAATGGGAACACGCGATAATATATGCTCTGTAATAGCAGTAGATCGCACAATAATATTAGATGTGGGAAAATATATGTCCATGGATAATAATTTTTTGTAGTTTTACTCTCCAATCGATTGTTATTTATAAGCAGTCGATATATATTTATCACTGTCGAGGATATATGATAGACTGTTAGGTTGTCAATCGCTTAATAGTGCAGCAAAACATATTTTCAAAAACCAATTAATTGCAAAATGCGAGTGAAAAATTTATATTAAATATTTTTTATGTTCCTTATTCATTTATTGAGTTTATAGAAATCCTTACAAACTATAAGTACAATCATTCCAATTAATAAACAAGAAATTAGGTAATAAATGTCAATTATTAAAAAATAATATTATGCCCCTCTTAACGGTATAAATATCCGAGGAAAAATCAACAAAATTATACATATAATTGCATCAACAACATAACTTTCTAAGTGGATCAGACATTGCATAGTTAGAGCGAAAAGGTGAAATGAACATTGTGGTTTGTTTAATGTTAAGTTAGACAGTGAAAAATCTGAGCATTTCTGAGGGACACATTTAGCATTATTCTCCGAATTTTTAGAGTGAACAGAGTACCTTCAGTTAATCTATTTGAATATGGTGGGAGCTGTATTCTAGAGTATGCCTTAAGAGCGATATGTATAGTTGTCTGGTTACAACAGGATCGTTGGATTCTTTCGACAACTTCTTAACGGAAGCCAAAACGCTACGAGCTTTTTTTACATTACTTCTTTTGTGTTAAAAAAACTTAGTTTTGAATCTAACAATATGCCCAAATCCATAAATGTTTGAACTCTATCAAAATTGTAGAAATCGAATTTATAGGTATAAGCAGGACGAGAAACTTGAAAATTGCGAATATTTAAATTTCTTCAAATTTAACTCCACAACATTCACCAGTTGATAAGTAAGTCTGCTTAATAAAAAAATGTCGAAAATATTTTGACATCATCCGCATACATCAATATACTACAGTATTTAATTGCATCCGGTAAATCGTGCCTTGGGACACGCCAGAGTTAACCAGAAAGATATGATTTTATCCACGCGATGAAAGTAGTGTTAAAACCCAATAAATCCGGTTTTTAGTAGAAAAATATGATTTACTTTGTCAAAAGCTTTACTAAAATCGGTCTATATAACATCAGTGTGGTAGCCATTATTGAAAGCACGGTTTACAAATGTTGTTAGATGAAGAACATTAGTTGTTGTAAAAGGACCTTAACCAAATCGATGTTAAAGTGATGTTAAAATGGGATCAGTTTGATGGGTATGACAATCCATCATACATTTTTGAAATAGCTTGGGTAAACCACCTAATTTTGCAATACCTCTGTAATTGCTAATATTAGACTTTTTGCCGGACTTGAACAAGGAAATAATAAAAGATTTTCTCTACATATCCGGGCAATAACCTTATTTTAGAGATGTATTGAAGATTAGAGACAAAGGCACCTCTAAAGCTGATGCACAATTTTTTAGAACACAGAACAATCGATGACTTAGAGTTTTTGAAACAATTAAAGGTTTAGCTGGTACTTATTGTAGCTGGCAAAATGTTTAAACAATTAACTCTTTTATGTGGGTATATAGAATTAGCATTATAAGAAGCAGAGGAGTATGTTGAGGTCCAAACATGTTACTAATTTTGGGCTAATCACTGGACTCAGAAAATAAATATTTTATTATTTTTGGAAATCCCGAAGATTTCCTTTTACAGTTTACAAAGTAGGAAAACGATGTCAGGTCATGTGTAAAGTTAAGCTTGATATTCTGAAGATATTTTTTTTACATTTTTTGAAAAAATACTAAGCTAATTTATTTGTACGTTGAAAATCTCCATAAATTGAGTTTTGAACCATACGATAAAAAACGTAAAAGTGCACCGCAAAGTTATGTGTGGCGTATATGTATTTCCAAACAAAAACATATGCATATACAACGTGCTTGACCCTTATGTAGAGGAAACTTTGTTCTCATGTTTGTTGGAAAAAAGTTGTACCTATCCATTTACCCTTATTATTAATAAATTTAAGACTAATACATAAGAAAAATTAATTTTAACATGATATATGTAAAAAAGACTTATGTAAAGACCTCTACAATATATATATATATATATATATATATATATATATATATATGTATATATATATATATATATATATATATATATATATATATATATAATAAAAAGTTATATAAAAATAGATTTTTGATTTCCAACCTTTCTTTCTGATATTCAAAAGAAACAACTTATTCAATCTAAAAGTACTTTCCCATTTATAAGATATTTACCCAAAAAGCGTAAATACTAAATACTAATAAAATCTCTTAATTCGGACAACTTGTTATTGAGTTATACAGTGTGTAATAAAATTGGATTCTGTGACGCCGTCTATTAATTATATATGTGTGAAACTGTCTTATGCCCAATAAATCTGTGGTTATTTAAAATCAGTTTATCTTTTAAATCCATTTAAATAAAACATTTTATTTTTTACCGCCAACTTAAATAAGACTTATGGTGTTTTCTTTCCATGTAAAAAGAGTAATTTCGTGTTCGTTTCTTAAAAGTGTTTTGCTCTATAAAAGGATAGTGTGTTTGATTAAAAAAATATCTCCCTCAATAATGGTGAAAGGCATTGCACTTTATGCCCTATACAAGTCGACAGTGTTGATAGTGCCCTGAAAAGTAATTGACTTTTGTTTATTAATAGTGTTACCAGAAGAATTTGGAAAGAAATCGCCTAGAATTACTAAGTAAAAAGTTACATTTTAAAAGCTAATATCTTTACTATTTTATATAACAACTATGAGAAAACATTAAATTAAGTGATATTATATCTTACAGGATTTGGAGTTTTGAAATTGCGCTCAAAAGAGTATTTATATAAAAAAATTTTTAAAGCTTCGGGTCGATAAACTGGCAGTCTTGCAACCAATTTTTGCTGTTTGTATAGTTTTTGAAAACAAACAAAAGAAAATTTTTGAAATTTTAAATTTATTGACATTTCTCCACAAATTGTGTTTTGTTCTAATGAAATAACAAATTGCATTATTACAGGGTTGGCAAGATATTTTATGCATGCACCTTTTAACAAGGTGACATTTTTTGTGCAGAAAAGAAAACACTATTAAATGCCCATCATTGGCCACTTAAATGTAACTTAAATCGTGCACAGTAAACATATGACTTTGACTATTGTTTCTTTCAACAACAAAAAAAAATAAAAAAATAAAAAAAATATCGCGATGAAATTGGAATATTTTAAATAATAATAAAAACACCTGTTTTCTGAACAATAGTGATTTTTGTTAACACATTTCAAGGTGTTACCATATTTTAAGCATATATTATTTGAATAATTTCAGTCTGACTGAAAAAGAGAAAGCGCATTTAAATAGATTTTAAATTTCTATCAAAATTAACTCAAACTACAATTAAATATCTACTGATTTATTGGCCATTCCTCAACAAATACGTATATGAGTCAAAATATATTTCGACTACTTAATATAAATTTTGTGCAAATTTGTTTCCCTCAAAACGTTATTAAAAAATAAAAAGTGATCAATAGAGGGGTTTAAGTTAGTTCCTATGCCCATTTCACTGGGGCTAATCCAGATCATTAGGGGACTTCTACCAAACATTTCTTAATATTACTAAAGATATTATTTCAATATCAAAGTCATAACAATAACTCACTGGTTTTTCTTTTTATTTTCTCACTTTTTTATTCTACAATTGGTTGGCTTTTCCGAATCCAATTGCATTTTTAATATAAATAAGATCAACAACAACTAACAATTGTTTTAATGTAAAAACAATATTTTGATTTTCAAATTAGTACCTTTTTTGGGAATTGTAGTTCAATTTTAATTTCCATCGGATTCTTTTTTCCCAAAATGTTACTAAAATAAACAAAGTGATCAATTGAGGGGTTTTAACTAGTTTCTATGCGCATTTTACTGAGGCTAATGCTAATCATCGGGGATTGGCCAAATATCTTACAAGAAATAAAAAAAAAAAAATAAAATATATATCTATATATATATATATATATATATATATATATATACATATATATATATATATATATATATATATATATATATATGTATATATAAAATATGTATATATATATATATATATATATATATATATATATATATATGTGTATATATAAACAACACAAATGGATATTAACTTTTTACTTTAACATAAAAAAGTTTTTGAAGCCCTAAAGAATTTTCAGATATTTAGGACTAATAAGTATTATTAAAAATTTATTAAATATTTGTAGTTTATAACGAAAAGAAGCAAATACGTTTTACTTGTTTAATTTTACATATCAAAAAATTTTTCGATTGTCCAAACTTGGAACCGAATTTTTGATATTGTTTGATTTTCCATACCATTTTATATTATTATATGTGATATGTGCTCTGTATGTTATAAATAATCGGTTGCAAGAAACACATCGTTATTTAGTTACTTTATCAAATAAAATTAATTTTCACAAACCGAATTTGTTGTTAAGTCTCAAAAATATCAAAATAATTTACGATGAAAACGAGAAAATTTGTTGTAATTGGTTACATATATTTATAGAAAACTTATTCAATTATCCATCCTTGGAACAAAACTTTTTATTTGTTTATAATTTTTAATGTTATTTAAATTTTTATTGAAATACAAAATAGGTTTAATAATATAACTTATATTAACCTATTTAGTTACTTTTATATACAAAACCAAAATTTACGTACAAACCGACGGTTAATGCTTATTCGACTTCCCTATATATTTATATATATATATATATATATATATATATATATATATTCAGAATATTTTTAAATCTTATTGCACGGTAAATAATAACCGCATGTATACCATTTCACATATTTGGATAGGGTATAAATAATGTGGTAATAAATTTTATTCATTTGAACTTAATTTTTATTTATGAATATTACTTAAATGTAGATACATGTAGAGAGATATCGTTGCCTTACAAAAAAAATTCCATCAGCTTAATAAATATGTCACATGTGTTATTGAAATGTAACATACTCTTAAAAACAATTCAAAAAAATTTCTTATATTTGCAAAGATTCAAAATATTACCTTTCTTGTCATTACTTGAATATAGAAAAAGTATAATACATGTGAAATAACTCGTGTCAAGTAGACAAGCGAATATAGAATTGCGTTTTATTATTTAAATGTGTCATTAAGACAACTGCTAAAATCCACATAGTGCCCTAGATTGTAATTTCGCTTGTGTATTTTGGTTTATAGTCATATGAATGACTATAACAACTTTTGGATGTTGTAAGGAAAAAACACAATAACTATATAAATTGCAAATTTTATATTATATGAAAAAATTTTTCTAACTTTTTTAACTATTTAGCGAGTCTGTACCACCCTCCGGTGGTACAATTGGTAGCTTGGTGAATCGTAACACCTTTTTGCAGTACCTAACGGAGAAAAGGACTATTCAGTTTTATTGACGCTGCTTATATGCTTATGTTAATACATCTGATAGTGCTAATATTGTCAAGAAAGTAGTTCTCTTGGCAACATACATGTATTTAAAAAAGTAACAAAATATTTATCAATTTAATATATCAAACTAATAAGTGAAAGAAATAATTGAAGAAACTTTCATTTACATGAAGTAAAAACATAAATGAAAACAATCGTTTGTATACATCTTAACATTTAAGCATTAAAATGATAAAATTTTGACATCCATGTTAATAAAAATAACCATATATATACTCATATCCATCGATACTCTCGTAAGTCGCTACCTTTATATTATTAGTTTTCTAAAACTTTCAGCAATTCTGAGGTGGCTTGATTAAATGTGTTAGCATGTCTTATCTATAAAAATTTTATCAAAAATTTGTATACGAGAATAGCAACATTATAAATTGATATAATGTAATATGAAGGCGTCTATGGCATTGTTGTCTATTATTCATTTTTCTTCATGTGCAATATTTTGTTCTCTTTTTTTTGTTATACTTAAATCAAATTGTTTTGGATTGATTTGATGCACTTTAGCATTCTTTTTGTTTTTAAAAAACTTTTTATAATAATTTTTTGCGTCCACCTTTTTACATGGCAATCACATAATCATAGACAATTACCATATTTGAAAAGATACGTTGCATCAATTTAGTTATAACTTCCGATAATTATTTCTGAAATAATTAATCGTTTAGTCAAACATATTTCCAGGAGGCAATAAATAGTAACACGAGTATAAATTCGAAAAGCATTGATAATTTCCTCCATGAATATTGCGTTTTGGATTGTGGTCGATTGTGAGAAAACTCAAGACATCATTAAAAATGTAAATCACTGAGCCATAGCTTGAACATTCTTTCGTAGTTTCAATCTTCGAGCAGTTAACACTATATAAATGCTTTCAGTTGATGAAACCATAAATTAGCTTTTGTTTTTTACTTACTCATATAACAATAGTGTTGATAGGAAAGGTGAAGAATGATGAGAGAGTATATACTTCTCCTGCGAATTTTTGCTACAGTACGACGAAGGTACTCTCGCGTCCTTCAGTTGTATACTGCATATAATTTGGCTATATATATTTCACCCGGTCTAATGTATATCTGCAGAAAAACGTTACACTAAATTATATATACTAGTTTAAACTTTCATAAACTGGAATGAAAAATATAGAAAACAGTTGCCCCACAGTCCATCCCTATAACTTTCCGCTAATTTTAACCGCAAAGCTATCGTAACCTGGTTTTAGTACTCTTTTACGCTTTTGAGTTCATACGCTATAGTTTTAATTTTCAAATCAACGGACTCCCACGTCATAAGCGGTGTTTTACGTAGTTTTCGGTTACCATAAAAGAATCGAGAGCAGCAACTGATTAGATATAAAATTTCGTTGTTTTTCCAAAACAAAAAAAAACAAAATTTCATTCCCGGTATCTCACGAACGTATTAACCCACATTACTCAGTTATTTTGTGGAATCTATCAGTGGATTTGTTTAAAAGTTGTTTAAGAACAACTAATTTTTTTTCTAATCTTTTTTGATATATATTGAAACCTACCAGTTGGAAGAAGCTCCAATGCATAAGGAATCTATGTTCAAAAAAGCTCTTTAGAACGCTGTGCAGCCGTTCAAAAATTATAACCGACTACATATTTACGTAGCGTGTCAGATAGTTACATAGTGAAATAGTTTAAAAGGTATTATAAAAACCCTATTTGAAGAAAGTTTTTTTTTATATATTTGGGATATCTTGAAATCTTCCTATTCGAAATCAGAAGAAATTAAAACTTAAGAACGCTCTTTAGAACACGGGTCAGCAACTCTTTCTAGGTGCTCAACACATCGAGATCTGATGAGAACTCAAGTTTTGCAAAACGAGGTCAAACCAATGACTTTCCGATTTTTAAAATTTTTAATTTTCCCGACGGGAAACTAAAAAAGGTAGTGTTGCCCTTTCAGTAGAAAAGCAGACAATTACAAAATTCACATACTTATTAATCCGCCCTTGTACCTTAAATATTCTATATTTTTCGCTAACATTGTTGGTATATTATTTACATTGTTATATAGAGAATTCATTAAATCTGTTTATTTTTTTACTAGGACTAGCCACTACTCATCCTATTCATTGCGGCGGAACTATAACAAAATGATAGTGATGAGCAGGCATAGCTCTTTAGTATATCATACCTTAGTGATACTGTTCAGTATTTAGCGCAGTAGCTTTGTATTTTCAACAATCCGACAACAGTTAAAACAACCACCCAGTAATGCAATTAAAAAAAATATATATATATATATATATATATATATATATATATATGTATGTATATATATATACATATATATATATATATATATATATATATATATATGTATATATATATATATATATATATATATATATATACATATATATATATATATATATATAATGGGTGATTTTATAAGAACTATCGGAAATTAAAAAAAAGAAAACACACAAAATTCAGAAAAATGCATGAAATATTTATTTGGATTGATAGTTGGGTCGATAGAATTTAATGTTTGAAGATTATTTCATGCAAATGTTGGCCGCGGCTGCGCCTCAAATGGTCCATCCGCTTAGTCCAATTTTGGCATACTCTTTCCAACATTTCGGCCGGTATCTCACGAATAATGTTGGCAATGTTGGCTTCCAGCGCGTCAATCGAAGCGGGCTTGTCGCTATAGACATTAGCCTTAACATAGCCCCACAAAAAATAGTCTAGAGGCGTTAAATCGCACGATCTGGGCGGCCAATTGACTGGTCCCAAGCGTGAAATAAACTGTTCACCGAACTCGCCTCTCAATTGGTCCATTGTTTCGCGTGCTGTGTGGCATGTGGCACCGTCTTGTTGAAACCACATTTCATGCAAGTCAAGCTCTTCCATTTTGGGCAAAAAAAAGTTTGTTATCATCGCACGGTAGCGCTCACCATTCACAGTAACGTTGTGATTCGCATCATCTTTGAAGAAATACGGCCCAATGATGCCGCCAGCCCATAATCCGCACCAAACGGTTGTTTTTTGTGGATGCATTGGTAGCTCTTGCAATGCTTCTGGCTGCTCTTCACTCCAAATACGGCAGTTTTGCTTGTTCACGTATCCATTCAACCAGAAATGAGCCTCGTCGCTGAACACAATTCTTCGATAAAAAAGTGGATCTTCATTTAACTTTTCAAGAGCCCATTCACCAAATATTTGGCGTTGTGGTAGGTCGTTTGGCTTCAATTCTTGCACCAGCTGTATCTTATAAGGCTTCACACCCAAAGCTGCGATATTTTCTTCAGTTCGCACTCTACGTAAGCGTGTTGGTGGTTTAATGTCCAACAATGTAAATTTGGTGCGAAATTTTTTTACAATAGCCCGAATAGAAGCCTCAGTACGTCGATTAAACTGACCATAAAATGGAAGAAGCGCGCGATGAACTTTCTTAACAGAGCACGCATTTTGGTAATAAAATTCAATAATTTGCAAGCGTTGTTCGTTCGTAAGACGATTCATGATTAAATCATAGACCAAACTGAAGATGTTTGACAGTGACACAAGATACAAAACGTGCGCGAGCTGTCAAAACTAGTGTTGCCAAAAAGATAATAGCAAAAAAATCACTCGTTATATATATATATATATATATATATATATATATACATATATATATATATATTTTGCAATCTTTTCGGTAACTGATTTGCGTAATCAAATAAATAAGGAAAACAGCGGATTTTTAATTACGGCGCATACACCCGAGGCTTATGTCCTCTAATATTGTTGTCACGTTATAAGCAAAAATCGAAGGCACGTACAAGTACAACTACCACACAAACCCAAACTACGTAAAAACATACTTATAGTTTCAAATTATCACTAAACACATAAGTACATACATATTTGTTTCTATTGAATCTAACGAGTTCATACTGCGTTTTAGTGAATTTTAATTTTTCTGCAAAAATGCACAATGGCGTAATTTAAAAAAATTTCAAAGTCTATTTTTTTTATTGATTATCATCAATGCCTTGACCAATTGTTATTATCAAAAATAACGCGTTAATTAACAAAAAACAATGAGACGTAACTGTTTATTTGACGAAAAAACATATTTTTTTAACAGCATGTAATGAAATGGTTTTATTTGAAATGGTGGTGAATAATGCATGTTTTTTTCGACGTTCCTTAAGATATATATACTGAATTTTTGTCAAATATTAATCAAATCAAGCATTGTGAAACTTCGGTCACATTAAAGTTTAGTGCTGTACCGAATAGAGTTAGGTCTAACTTCATCAAACGCTCGGTCTTGCCAAAAACTTCTGGTAAATCCCGTCTAAATATTATGGGTTTGACTGGAGGTTTGTGGCAAAACTGAGCGTTTGAGGAATTTGGAGAACACATTAATTTTATTCCAATACAATAAATATGATATTTCAGGTATCATCGCATATTGACTGGCTTGATTGTCACATACTTGAATTTAAAAAATTTTCTATCATCAACATTCAGTCTGATATCGAGTCCCTGCACAAATTATGAACGGTTAGATTTAATCCTGCTTTTTACAGTTGATTGTCAGTGATTGTGCAAGAACGTTCTTAATCATAAAAAATTATGGTGGTTGATAATATATGCAAGAAAATTTGCTACTTGCTGCCATACTCTGGTGCCAATTGCATTGACAATTACTTGTAAGATTTTATTCCATGACTCTGTGCCTTTTTGTGCAAATACTTGATACAAAGTGTTTTGCAAGAAGTGCATTCTTTTTAACAAACATTGAGTTTCAATATTCTACATGAAAGAACATGGTACAAAAAACGTTTGTATTGCATAGTAATCCGGAAATGCTAAATTATGAGTCATACAAACATACATACTTGCTCGAAAATTGAAAAAGTCTACCTGCAGACTACTACTGCTTTTATGACAATATCCTATCAAAATCATAAATCAAAAAAAAATTTTATATAAATTGTTATATAATTATATAAAAATATATACTAAAAAATGTTAATAAAAACATATCACTGATCGTATGAATAATATTATATGTTTGTATATTAACAAACTCGAACTTAAAAACTTTATTTCATATCCCTATGCTAAATTTCATTTGAGTCGCATACTTTCCTCAAGCCGCAAACTAACATTTTATGTTTTAGAAATGTGTGTATGTATGTACGTCTTTTTATGTTTCAGAATATCAAAAGTCGAAAAGGCGTATTTTACATAACTCTTTGAAAAATAAAGAAACTAAATACTTTATATACTTTATTCTTGTTAATAAGTTCGTTATAGTTTTTAAGGTGAAATAAAAAAACTGCAGCAAAAATGTGCATGATTTTCACTTTAAAGTTCTTTTGCAACACCTCAAATTTTTTAAATTGTAGAACGATTTCTACATTGCAGGTTTCAAACTTGTCTCACGTCTCAAGACGCTGCCCAATCGATATTATAATCGTATACGTATGATTCGTCTCTACCTAAGACCAGAGTTCTTTTCATTGTACGTATACATACATTCTTGTACGTATACATACATACATAGATGTGTACATGAACTAATACTATGTAATTTTGTACATATGTTTTATTCATAGTCATTTACAAATATAAAACCTGAGTTATTGTATTAATGCTTACATAACATCAGTCTTTTAAAATTGTCATTGTCTTACAGAAAATATCGCGTATATAAAGTGAAGTTTCATACAGTTGTGATAACAGTTCAGTTCAATATGAACAAGGCAATTATCTTTTTAGGTAATTTTTTGTTTCTGAATATTAAAAACTTTATATTGAATTATTTCATTCCAAATATCAAGCAATTTTTGTGGTTGTACTGGCTTATACCGGAGCCTCCAAGGATCGATGTGCCTCTGTATGCCGCAAACATGTACCCAGCAAAATAAGATGTGTCAGAGATGGAAAAGTTTGTCGCAAAATACGCCAATGTACACTGCAAGAGATCAACTGTAGGCGTCGCTTATTAAAACGTCGACGTATGATTTATTTAATTTAAGGTTTCGTTATTGAATTTTTGATTTTTCACATATATAACATGCTTGCAGCGCTAATTTCTTCCAGTTCATATATGTGCCGCAATATTAAGAGTTCCATAGGTTCTGGACGCTGTGCTTCCGGGCGCAAACCGCGCTCAACTCGTCGCAGTTGTAATAAAATTCATTGTGCTGACCGCAGCAAAAACATCAATTGTTATCGCAGCAAAAGAAACAACTGCCGACTATTAACTTCATGCCAATTGAGTCGTGCCAACTGCAAACGTAGTCACCATAATAAATTGCAACTAACTAATAAACGTGCTTGTTCTGGTTTGAAGAAGGCTGGAAGGAGACAGAGATGTCGGCCTATTCCCAAAAAAGGTTAATTTCAGTATGATTCTTCTTATGATGAATTATTATTATCCGTTTTAATACTTAACGTTTTTCAAGTTGCAAATAAAATTAAATACATTTTTATTTCTTAAGCTTAAAGTCCATATGACACGTTTTGTAAGTGTTAAGAATTTTACACTTTCCTGATAGCATCCAATAGCTCATATAACATGGTACGTACAACGTATTGTATGGACTTTTAGCTTTATTGCCATCAATGAAACTATTTTGAAATTACCTTATTTCAAGTGGGTTAAGAATGTCCTTAGCCTAGCTTTTACTCCAAATCACCAGTCGATTTAAACCAGGTATTTAAACAGTTCTGGAACCTCTCATATTATACACTATCTTAATCATTTAAACTTTGTGTGAAATTAATTCATAATGCCAAATATATTTCATTAACTAAAATACATTTCATTAACTGTTTTGTTTCGTTCTGTGTAAGTATAATTGGGCTAGAGTTGATAACATTTTAGTTAGAAAGAAACAGACGGAATACCGCAAGTCTAAAATTAAAAAATAAATGTTGATAAATTCGACAATCTGTATACCAAAATTCACAACATCCCCTTGTCAGTATTGCATAAATTTTACTTATGAAAATTGATATACATTTTGAAAAGGGATAATATAAATAATGTAACAATATAAATAATATATAGATATATAGATATATATAAATATATATATATATATATATATATATGTATATGTATATATATATATATATATATATATATACATATATATATATATATATATATATGTATATACATATATATATATATATATATATATATATATACATATATATATATATATAAATATATATATATATATATATATATACATATATATATATATATATATATATATATACATATATACACATATATATATATATATATATATATATATATAATAATAGCCGAATATATTAATCATTTTCGCTTTATGTGTTCTGACCAGTTTTGCTCGCGATTTTCCATATTATATATATATATATATATATATATATATATATATGTATATATATATATGTATACATATATATCATCTGAAACAAAGATCATCTTCTAAATCCTGTATTTTTATTAAAAATTCTAACAACATGGTACAAAGAAAAATATTATTAATATAAATTATTTGTCACTCAGTATACTCTTCTTTTAATTTGAACTCGCCAAAAGTTTTGCGAATGCGATTTGCAGACTGCGCGAGCAAAACTGGTTCAAGTCACTCAAAATGTCTAAATAAATCATTAATCATTCCGCACAGATAAATTCTACACATATCCGAATTGAAATACGTACATCGATACCTACATAAGAATATGTCAATGCCGCTTCTAGATATCAGGCATTCATTTGCGTACCACAAAATAGTTTAAGAGGAAAACGAAACGGCCGATCACCTTCGTTGCCGTTCTCATTGTCCTTCCTCTATAATACTACAATTATATGAAAATTAAATTTAATATAACGATGAAAGTAGCTCATCGGTTTTGATACAAATGCTACAACAGCAGAACATCGACGATAGAGCCAAACATACATAAAAAACTTCTATGACTCTGATACGAACTAATTATGCTAAATATCTGAAAGTGTGAACATGTTCAAGCGAGTTTAACCACAACAAAAATATATGTATGCCCGTGAGATGCTAAACTTGAGAAGACCTCTTATAATAGTACTTTACATGAATGGGAATTGAAAATATATGCCATTTAGATACGAGAAATAGACACGCGAGTGCATCATCTTTTTAATTCACACCATCACTTTTTTTAAATGCATGAAACTCTTTCAAAAATATGTTTTATTGTAGTAAACTGTTGTTTAACATATAAGAGTTATTTTGAATTGTTTTAGTGCACCAGCAATAACCCTTTGTGCACTTTGCTTGATATTTTATTTAAAAATATTACATTCATTTTAAACTCTTCTGAATTACTAAGTAACGGGTATCTGAAGTCATTGCCCTATAACCAATGGAAAAATAGTATAAGTTTTGACTGATAGAATGGACTATGTCATAACATTGTCTACCAGATTATAACGAAACAAAAAATTTCCATTCTAAGCAGCAAAAAAAAAAACGATGGAATATAATTATGTTTTAATTGATTAGAAAAATAGATGGCCATGATATTATTTTCCACACAAAAAGAGATATATATCAGCGCAACGCAATTTATAAAATTTAAAATATCTAAAAACTCAGCATTAGTCGTGATAGTCTGCTGAAACAACAGTATGAAACATGCCATAAAATACTCGCTCCATACGAATGAATAAATTCTGAAAGCAACCATGTACATACATATGTATGTACAATGTACATACATAAGTATGTATACATAGTTAGATTTAGACAAAACTTTTATGTTATTGAAAAATTTTAACAAAGATAAATATTATTTCTGTTATGGTTATAGTAATATAGTTGAATAAAAAACCCAAATTTAACCCAAAATTAACCTATATTAAAATACATAAAATTTTAAATATATACCGCGTATATGTTGTACCGATGTTTATTTAATAGACGACTTTAAACAAACAGAAACAAGTACTAAAATAATTTATTTGGGGTTGCCAAATTTCATAGTCGAAACAAGCAAATATCAGGTAAAAATTAGGTCAACGAATTACTGCACGCTTGATTTGCTTTAAAAATCTTTTATTTCAATATAATAAAGGCCAGACTACATTGTCTTCAAGTATTTTCTTTAAAAGGCCATTATTCCACTTTTTTTCAAAACTAAATAATATATGATATACACAAATGCTTTAATTATAGTACGATTGTTGCACAATTTCATTAAAGACTCGTGAGCACATGGACAGAAAGAGTATTTTGTTTAATTTTTTTCTTTGTGGAAAATCAAAAATACAGCTCAGAAGACAAATATTAATACGATTATGAATACAGCAATTTTATCATTTTGTAAGTATTTCCACTACAAACAATATTAAAACAAAATGGAAATATGAGCCATAAAATTATAATTGTTCGTATCTTTATTGTATATCAAGCCTAACTATATGTATCCCTTTAGCATGTTTGTTGGTGGTTTTTATGAATGATGCCGTACTAGAGGCTGCCCAAAAGCCATGCCGCCGACAATGTAGCCCACGGATACCTAGTGAAATTGTATGCGCCCAGGACAAAGACGGTCGCAAATGCCGTAAGTTAAAAGAATGTGAATTACGTGAGCTAAACTGTCGCTTAAGAAGTCGCAAACAGCCAAGTGAGTCATAAAACGAATAAAAAGTCAAAATTTCAATAAAATGCTTTAACACTTTTTTTGCTGATTGTATTTCCTTTGATGACGTCTGTCTGGGTATTCTACTGCTAGTGTAGTGCTGATGCAAACCTACATGCAACGTTGTCGTTTTATAAAAAGTAGGACAGGACGAAATAAATGTGCGCCACCTTTGCTAATAATACGTCATAAGGCAAGAACTTTGATGCGTGATTGCAAACGTTTAAGTTGTTGTGATAATAGTAAACGTGCATGTTATAGTTGCCTTGACAAAGGTGGCATGTCAATTTCCATCTGCTTACCAAATAGAACGTGCAAATCTTTGACGTCGTTGCAAAATAGTAAGTTCAACTCAGATATTTCGGTTTGTGTTTTCTCATTTCATGTATTATAGAATTACATTTGTTGTCAGATTTTTTTCCTTCGTCACTTTCATGCACCACAACTAACTACTGTTATATGATTTTTATATATTTTGGCTGTTTAGTGTGTGCTGTACTGCCTAAAACTTGATGTTTCTTTTACTTCAAAAACTTGTTCGAGTTGATGACAACGAATGCGGATATATTAATGTGATTTACATACGAATATGAAAAAAATTCAATTAGAGATACATGGGAAATGAAAAATTGAAAATTCATCTAAATACTTAACAAAGTTATTTAATAGCACAAAAATTCTGATAGTCTATTGGACAGCACTTTTATTCTTCTAATAAGAGTACATAATAAAACTTAAGAAATGGTATAATATAAAAAACATAGGGTCAAGTTATTTAATACTAATTGCTTAATGTTGAAAAATTCGTGCATGTGTTTTGTTGCTTTATCTCCTCTCGCCACTTGATTACATCTAACATATACCATAGGTTTGAGAAGTAGAGTTGGGTCCAACTTCATCAAACTCTCAGTTTTGCCAAAAACCTCTCGTCAAACCAATTTAAATTACAATTTTTGACAAAGCTGAGCGTTTGAGGAAGTTGGACCCAACTCTATTGAGAAGATTTTATTATCATCCTATAAGATATCATATATACGTTGCACTAAAATCAAAATTTTTACTTCATTAAAAGGTGTTGCCATCTCATTTTGTGAAATGCAACATGTTTCAATAATTGCTGTGTCTACTAAATTATTGCAGATACATACATACAGACATAAATATGTATGAAATAAGATGAAAAGTTTAGGTACATTTTTCGATATACAGCTCCGTTTGCGAAACTTCATAACGTTTCTCATTTTTGAGACGGTGATATCTGATGTCTGTGGGTTTGTACGTTATGCATCTTAATAATTTTAATGGAGTGCTATAAACGCATATGCAATAAGGCAATTATGGCTTTATGTCTACATGATTCAAATATTAATGAGCAATTGGGATATAAAAACTCCCATTTTTATACCCTTCACAAAACAGTGACAGGGTATATTTAGGTTTGACATTCCGTGTGTAATTTCTTCGAAATCAATATGCGAACCCATAAAGTATATATATTCTGAATCCTTATTAATAGCGATGACGATTGAGGGATGTCCGTCTGTCTGTACGTGAAATCGGTTTTTCCAAGCTTCCAGAAGAGCTAGAGACTTTAGTCTTGAACTAATGAATTGGAAATGAACTTAAGTAGAGTGGTATTGAAATTCAGAAAAATCGCAAATACAGTTACAGAGCTGGGAAGCTTACACCTATATCTCGACGGAAAATTAACAGCAAAAACCAATTATTTCATGCTTTGGGGCGCCTCAATTGTCTATTTAAAACTAAAAATATTAAATTTTTTCCAGGGATGGGAAATTTTAAAGTTTTTTTTTTTGCCACATTCGGTATTTTGTGGTACATATGATAACTAAAATGTTTAAAAATTGTAAGTTTTTCTTAAATAAAATCGTTTTATACATCATGAAGAGTTGCATTGATGAAAAAAATTTTAAAAATTAAAAATTCTCATCCAGTGTTATGAAATTTAAATATGTTTTATACATTAACATAACCAAATATCAACTAACATCGTTTTTTCCAGGTTAAAATTATTTTTTATCCTATCAAAACAAAATTGTAACCAAAAATTTAAAAAAAAATCCAAATTTCGATTCCAGGGATGGATACTGCAATATTTTGTAGTACAAGAACGTAACAAAAATGGTTACAAATTTTGAGTTTTTCTTAAATAAAACCGTTTATACATCATGATGATTTGCATTGGTAATAAATAATTTTAAGAAATTAAATATTCGCTTCCAGGAGTGGGAAATTAATATTTGCTTTCTACATATATAAACCAAAAAGTATTTAACGCCGTTTTTTTTACAAATTAGAAATATTTTTTTATTGAGAAAAATAGAATTAATATCAAGTATTTAAAATGATTCAAAATTTGGATTCCAGGGTTGGATAACTGCGATATTTTGTAGTAAATGAAAGAGAAAAAAAATTTATAGGGCTTCTTAAATAAAACCGTTTCATGCCTCATTAAGAGTTGCCTTGGTAAAAAAAATATATTACTGAATTATTGCTTCCAGGGATCGGAAATTGGAATTTTCTTTTGCATAAAAGTAATAAAAAAACAACTAACGTCGTTTATTTCCTAATAAAAACCATTTTTTCATTTTGAAAACGAAAATTTGGTTACAAAATTCCAGGGTTGGATAACTTCAGTATTTTGTGATACCTGAACGTGACCAAAATGGTTAAACATTTTAATTTTTCTTACTAAAACTATTTCATGCCTCATAAGGAGTTATGTTGGTAAAATAAGAAAAAATAATAAATTTTCGCTTCCAGGGATAGGATATTGAAATTTTTGTATACATAAAAGTAACAAAAAAGCAACTAACGTCGTTTATTTTTACTAATTAATACTATTTTTAATTTAAGAAAAACAAGATTGGCTTCAAAATTAATAAAAATTAAAATTTCTATTGCAAGATTGGATAACTGCAATATTTTGTGATAAATAAAAGTGAATTACAAATTTTCATTTAATTTAAATAAGACTATTTCACGTGTTATAATAAGTTGCATGGGTAAAAAAACAAAGCAAATTAAAATTTCGTTTCATGGGTGGGAAATTGATTTTTTTATACATAAAAGTAACCAAAAAGGCAACCTATTAATATTATTTTTTAATTCGGAATAAATAAAATTAGTATCAAATATATAAAATAAATCAAAATTTAAATTAGAGGGTTGGATATTTGCAATATATTGTATAACATGAAAGTTACCAAAATGGTCTGAAATTTGTAGTTTTCCTTAAATAAAACCGCTTTACACATTATAAAGATTTGTACTGGCAAAAAAATTTTAAAAATTAAAATTTCGTTTCCAGGGGTGGGAAATTTTGAATATTTTTAATATATAAAATTAACCAACTATAACTAAATGCAACTGAAGTTGTTTTTTTTTTTGCTAACTGAAACTATTTTATATATTGGAAAGCACAAAATTGGTACTTAAAAAATATGTATTGCCAGACGTATTATTACGTTAGTAAAGGGTATGTAAGTTTCGGCACAGTCGAATATAACACTTTTACTTGTTTTTTTCATTCTTGTAGATTTTTCTATATGTACAAGAGCATATCAGGGTTTTTTCTCACTGCATATCGAAAAGCGCCTTTGCTAAAATATTTGTGAACAACTGTACTTCGGCAGGGCTTATAAATTTTATTCTCTCTTCGCTTATCTAATATTTTCTGTTTAGGCAGCTTTTACTAGTGCACAAAAATTTGCTTCTGTTAAAGCTTTTAGTTTGCAAACGCGGAGCAGAAAACGAACTAAACAAAATCTCAAATAAATGAAAGATAGCCTAAATTATTTTAAATTTTTTTCGATCCTTTCTTCGTTTATGTGGTTTGAGTGATTTTTCCATGGGTGATTGTTCATTCAGCCTTTTTGGCACGTTCATATTTTATTGGTATGTTCACAAAAGTTGTCCAGCTTTACCGTAGCTAAAATTTTTCCAAATATAGTGTATGAAAAATTAGTATTTCCCAAAAGTTATAATCAAGAACCTGAAGAAAAGTGTATGTACATATATTGTTTTAGTTTTTCAGCCTTTGATTATTTTATATTTCAAATAATAATATCGAGCTTGAGGCTTGTTTTTATAAAAAAATTATATATGTATGTAAATAATTTTTTCAATATATCGATATCCTCTGGATATCTTCTTCAGGATAACAAACAGAATTAAAAATTAATTATAATTGATTAATAATTTTTTTTTTAATTTTTTAATTATATAAATTTTAATATTTTTGTTGTTTTTATATAAATCTTAAAATGAATGACAAAATCTTTTATTTTTTATACATATTAAAAAACATTTCAAAATATTGAAATTTTTTCCTTCATGCCTACATTATAAAAAAATTTTTGGAAAAATGAGGAAATAAATATAATAATTAGTATAATTTGAACACATTCTTGATTGTACTTTTAATAATCTATTCTTTTTAATAATCTATTCTTTTAAATCAAATGTCTATAATTCTGTGCTACACTATCAGTATCAGCTTTAAAATTAATTCTTTTATCTAATGGTACATTTATTGTTTGTAACATTTCTAACATACAGCGATGTCTATACCTACTTTCAGAATTTAAAATAGATACATTTTCAAAATCTGGATAGTGATTTGAATCACGACAATGTAAAGATAATGCTTTTTTTTTGTGTAGAATTATAATTTCTATATTTTAAGTTTGTCTTATGTCCAGTTAATCTTGTCTTAATTTTATTTTGTGTTGTACCTATATATACTTTATTACAGATTTCATTATCTTTTCCCTTACATGGAATTTTATAAACAACATTAGACTTTTCTAATTTATCTATTTTATCTTTGGTCTTACTAAATTATTTACTACTCTTTCTACTTATTTTTCTACTCTTTCTGAAACTATTGGAATATATATCATAGATTTATAAGTTTTTGGTTCAATATTATTGTTTCTGTTATTTATATTTATTCGTATGTTATATTCATCTATTAAATTACATGCTAATCCTACAGGAAAATCATTATTAACTAAAATTTCTTTAATAATATTTTTATTCTTATGAAATCTTGCATCACTTACACCTAGTATCCTATTAAATTCTTTGCTGTATTAATGACTATTCTCTTTGGGTGTTTAGAATAATAATTAATAATTCTACCTGATGATGTTGGTTTCTGATACCAATCTATAGATAACTTATTGTTATTACGTATGATCATTGTATCTAAGTATGAAAGTTTATTGTTCTTTTCTATTTCTGCTGTAAATTTAATATCTGAATGGAATGAATTAAGTGACGCTAGAATATTATTTAATTCTGATTCTAAGATTATACAAAATATATCATCAACATATTTTGTTATAATTTTAGGCTTGACAGATAATCTACCTAAACAATGTTTCAATAATTCTTTCATAACAATATCAGCTACTACTGGAGATGCTGGCGATCTCATTGGAAGACCTTTATTTTGCATACAAATTGTGTTATTATATTTAAAATATCTATTATCTATTATGCAAAATTAAACTATTTTTAAAAATAAATCTTTATCTAAACTGGTAAATCCTTCAATATTAACAAAATTTGTTTCTATAATACTAATTGCCAATTCAATAGGTATACTAGGAAACAATGAAACAACATCAAATGACAACAATATTTCATTACTATTTATGTTAATATTTTCCATCTTTTTCCTGAATTCTAATGAGTTTTTAATATTATATATTGAATGTTTAGTCATATATTAAAAAAAAATTTTAATATATTTACTAAGTTTATAAGATGGAGAATTAACAAATGAACAAATTGGTCTCAGCTGGAAATTATCTTTATGCATTTTCGGTAATCCATATAATCTTGATGCAATTGATTTGATTGTTTTTAAATTAGTCTTTTCACCCAAAGTAATTATTTTTAACTTAAAGAGTTTTTCAACAATTTCATTATTTATTCTTTGCAACCTATTTGTTGGATCATTATCTAAAACTTTGTATGCTGAAGTATTTTCTACAATATCTATCATTCTTGATATATAATCTATTCTATTCATTGCAACTGTTGTATTACCTTTATCAGCATCCAAAACAAGTATGTCCCTATTATTGTTTAAAAAATTTTCGGTGTCCCTTACATTATTAAGAATAAATTTATCCCTATTATTTAATTTTATCTTATTCATTTGGTCATCTATTATAGTCGTAAATCTTGTTCTTGCTACTTCTCTTTCTTCTTTTCCTTCTATTGTCTGTATTAAGTCTTCACCATCTGATATAATTTTTAACATAGGAAATTGATTTTTCTTTATTGGTAGAGAAAATTTCTTTCCTAAAGAAAGAGTTTTCAGAACATCAGTTGGAATGTCTTTGTCCGTCTTGTTTATGAACCACTTTTTATTAAACTTTATACCTAATTGTCCTCTTTGTAAATAATTTAATATATCAAATTTCTTTTTATGTACCTGTTTAATTTTATTATTTAAAGAATCTGCTATGTGGCCTTCAAATTCCAAAAATCTTCCCATTTCCTCATAATTCAAAGATCTTCTTAATTTATATCTTATTATTAATATTTCCCTTTGATTATCCTTAAGTAATTGATGTCTTTCCTTAATTGCAAAATTCAAAATTTTATTTTGAACAAGTTCCAAATACTTTGTAATGGGATTTTGTATCATCCGTTGTCCATTTACATGAAAAAGATTATAAATATTATTGATAGAATTTCTTATAAAATTTGGAACGATACCTGCATTACGGCAACGAATAAGGAATGTTATATTCGCTTTAAGCTTTATAATTTTATCTCTAACTGTCTTATACCTATTAATACTCGTCTTACTTCTTAATTTTCCTTAAACTAAGAGTAGTTCATTTTGTTTAAAACTTAATTTCAGACTTATTTTCTTCCTATCAATTCTTATTGAAATTCTCCCTCTAATCTTGTTCTTTTTTTTCCAATGTATTTCTAATTTCCCAATCTTGATGCTTTGATTATTAAATCTTGAGTATTTAATTCTGGAATTCTTCCGACTCTTACTCGTGCTCTTCTTTTTTGAATATATTGTTTTAGTTTTTCATCCTTTGATTATTTTGTATTTCAAATAATAAAATCGAGCTTATATATTTAAATTTTGCAATATTTCGATTTCCTCTGGATATCTTCTTCAGGATAACAAACAAAACTAAAAATTAATTATAATTGATTAATAATAAAAATAATTTTTTAATTACGCAAATTTTAATATTTTTGTTCTTTTGTTTTTTCATATAAATCTTGAAATGAATGAAATTTTTTTTTATTTTCTATACATATTAAAGAACATTTCAAAATTTTGAAAACTTTTTTTTTTCATGCCTACATTATATTATGTTATTATTTGAAATATGAAAAAAGTGTTTTGTTTTCTAACTTTTAAAAAAAAACTATGAGATAAAGTACATTTCTGACATAAAATTTTAGCAAGATATATTCAACCTACCCTTGGCTACATTTTTGCCGAACATAGTTAAGCGATATTATTAAGTGCAGATTTCTATTTGGCAAAAAATGATGACACCTTTTTTTGGGCATCGTGCTAAAATTAGGAAAATTTGGAGGCCCATAAAAGAAAAACGGTCACTGAGTATAGGGTTTTACTATATTTTGATAGTAGAATCGAAACCATATAGTCACGACCTTGCACTTTTTTCACTGTGCCATAGTGTTATTGGCAAAAAAAAAATTACTATCTTGTTTTTGGTAAATTTTAAAATAAAACAGTACAACTTTTTATATTTCAATATATTCATTTAGATGTCAATGTAAACGAAATTGTCACGATTTCAACATTTCCGTTTATTCATTTCACATGTGAGGAACTATAACAATTAGTGTTGTCATTAAAACATGAATTATTCCAACAACTCTTCTTTATTGTTGTTCGAATCAACAAATATTTTCGGTTTGGAAAACAATGATTCGATAGGTTTTTGACAAATATTCGAATTATATTATTTTAGCACTTTATAAATTTTTGGCAATAGGATGCGTTCAGGACGCAAACACCTCAAATTAAATACACTTCCGTAAGGCCGTTTGTTTATATATAAAGATCATAAAATCTCATTGCTATCAGATTTGAATAATACTTTGAAGCCTCTGAATATAAAACTTGAGGAGCCAGGAAAAGACAATTCCTTCTTGATAACACAGCTTTTTCAAAGACAAAATGAGACGCGCTAGAAACTAAAATTAAATTACGCATGTGAAACCTGCGAACCAAAAACAACATTGAAGATAATTTAAATTATTCCTTTCGAAAAACTAAGAAAACAGCTGTATTTAAATGGTATTTTAACCTTATCACAAAAATGAGAAAAATATTTTCTACCAAGTAAATAACTTAATGACACTGTTCAGCAAAATATAACTTTTTGCCTCTCCTTTAAATATATATGTATGAATTTAATACATATATATATATATATATATATATATATTATATATATATATATATATATATATATATATATGTAGATATATATAAATGTATATATATATATATATATATATATATATATATATATACATATATATATATATATATATATATATATATATAAATGTATATATATATATATATATATATATATATATATATATATGTATGTATATATCCCTATATAAAAGCTAATACTAATGAAAAACTTTATACTTCATATAAGTGTTTACTGAGTTAAATCAATAAATACCCCAGATATGTGGGATATTTTCCAAGTGTGACTGCACCTGTAGTTTATGTATAAGAAAGAATGAAATTAATTTGTCATTTCAAAATTTTTGATTTTTTATTCGTTCTAATATTCGAATATAAGTTTTGAATTATTTGGCTGTTGGAACAGGAAAAAAATTATGAACAATTTTTTGAAAGATTACAAAACGTTGTTAGTAAAGTTTTTGTTAAAGACACAATTTCGAAATGACGACCTTTATAACAAAGTCCGAAATATATAATCCTTAAACATATGGGGAAAACCGGTCTGCGGTATATATGACACATTTGTTGAGAATATAAAAATTCATTGAAGTGAAATATAGCAAAATTAATACGTTATTGTACAAAAAAGGATCCGTTAAAAATTTTTTTTCAAGGTTTATGTTATTTTTGATTGTCTTATCAATCTTGGAACGATTTACTGTTTTCCCTCCCAAATTTTGTCAATATAGAGATTGAGTTAAAATATGGTAATGAAATATATGTATTTAAAGTATTTAGTTTATATGTATCTTAATTTGTTGTATGTAATATCAAGTTTAATATACTACATCTAAACATATAATTCTAAGGAATCTTATATAAATTCATGTCTTACAAAGTAATAAATCATAACGTATCCACAGACTTGTGTATGGTTTTCTGGGAACTAATGTGAAAATTAGCCTTTTGAATTTAAAATTTAAGATACATCTTATGAAAGATGTATCGTAATATATCCATTATTTGCTTAAAAGAAAGAAAGATGTACTCTCAAATTAAATAAGACAATTGTTTTATTATTTTTAAATATTGTAATATTAAATCGTTTCATCTCTTTTTTAGTTGCCTTCAGGAGCTTTGAACTCCATGCATAAGATTAGTGCTTTAGATTTCGACTACAATGAAATAACTAACATAAAGGACTACAGCTTTTACGGCCTGCGCTTATCTAAGTTGAACATGAAAGGTAATCGTTTGCAGGGAATACCCGAGCATGGCTTTGTCGGTCTAGAAGAGTCTATACAAGAAATTGATATATCCGAAAATAGTCTAAGAACATTTCCTCTGTTAGCGTTAAGGAAACTGGACTATTTGCGCATATTACGTTTATCCAATAACAAAATATCATCATTTTACGGTGACATACAACTGGCAACAAACAATGCGACTGCTGCAGCGGCCTTACGATTGCCCTCTCTAACATTTTTGGATTTAAGCTCTAATCAGTTCACGGAAATTGGCGATGATTGCTTTAAGACATTTCCGCAGTTAAAGACCTTGTCAATGTATGCTAATCAAATTGAAATAGTTAAACCTGAGGCTTTCAAGAGCCTGAAGGAGCTAATGTCTCTAGACATGTCACATAATCGTATCATCAAATTGGATGCCAAAATATTCGATAAGAACAAAAGATTGCAAACTATAGACTTATCGTATAATCATATACATTCAATAAATGGAGTATTTTCGAGTTTACCTCAATTAAGAGAAATATTTCTATCGGAAAATAATATACTAGAGTTACCAGCCGACGCCTTTACGAATTCCTCGAATGTAGAAGTAATTTACTTGGAGTCCAATGCTATAGCTCATGTCGACCCCAACGTGTTTTCTACTCTAGCAAATTTGGATCATTTATATCTGCGAGCGAATTTTATACCCCTAATACCAGTGACTTTGTTGGATAAATGCCATAAATTGTCCTCTTTATCATTGGATAACAATGAAATACAAGATTTGGAAATTGGGATGTTTCGTAAATTGGAGTTATTAAGGGAAGTAAGAATGCACAATAATCGCATAAGACGGATTCGTCAAGGAGTATTTGAGCCATTGCCGACCTTACAAGAATTGCATGTGCAAAAAAATAATATTGAGGATATTGAACCGGGAGCATTTCGAACACTTAGCAATTTGCAGCATATAAATCTACAAGACAATCAGTTAACGGTCTTAGAAGATATATTTCCAAAGGAAAAAGAAAATTCATCTCTCCTTACTATACAACTGGAAGCTAATTACTTGCATAAAATCCATTCGAAAACTTTTAAGAACCAAGATAAAATACAAATACTGTGGCTAAGCTACAATGAATTAACACGTATAGAAAAAACTATGTTTGAGGATCAACTGGAATTGGGTCGTTTATATTTGAGTCATAATTTTATACGTGATATTGAACGAGAAACTTTTTCCAAATTGAAACTCCTAAAGTTTTTGGATATGAGCTTTAATCGTCTAAAGCAATTAAGACGAGACTACTTTGCATCGTTGCTAAGCTTAGAAGAATTGTCGCTCTCTCACAACTTCATAGAATTCATAGAAGGTTATGCCTTTAATATATTAAAAAATTTGAAAGTCTTGGATCTCTCCAACAATCCAATTTATCAAATAACCAATGATGTGTTTTTGGGAGATTTGCCATTGATTCATTTGAATTTGAGAAATGCCTCGTTAAGAAAAATAGAAATCAATACATTCAAGACATTACAAAACCTAAATCACTTAAGCTTAGAGTGGAACTTTTTGAGTGCGGTGGACATTCAAAAGTTAGAAATACCCGGCTTGAGGACTTTGTATTTGTCACATAATAATTTTACTCATATAGGAGGAAAAGTTGTATCAAATATGTTTGACAAATTAAGATCCTTGCAACACTTGACCATGACAAACTGCAGTTTAACTTCTCTGCCGGACGATATGTTCATTAAAAATACTAACCTGGTGAAATTAAACTTATGTGACAATGTCATACATTCAATGGATCGTAACTTGTTTTATGGTCTTAATGTATTTAAGGAATTGAAGTTGTGTCGCAATAACTTAAGCGAGTTTCCACATATAGCGCTGTATAATTTAAGTACACTAGAAGTTTTAGATTTAGCACGTAACCAACTATCTACTGTAGATTTTTACAAGCTAAGTGGCACCATAAACCTGAGGCATCTTAATCTAAGGGATAACAAAATTACTTCTTTGACTGGGTTTAATGCTGTCAACTTAACACAATTGGATACTGTGGACTTAACTGGAAACTTGTTGCTCTCGTTACCTGCCAACTTCCTTAGACACTCTATTAATTTGCAAAAGGTGGATCTGTCTAGTAATCGCTTCTTGCAAATACCCAGCTCCGCTCTTTCCGATATATCTATACCACGTCTGTCCTGGCTTAATTTAACAGGCAATCCTATCAACAAAATTTACACTGTAAGAGAAGAAAGGTATCCTTACCTCAAGGAACTGTATATATGCCAAACCAATTTATCCATCCTAACTTCAAAAGATTTCGAAGCTTTTCAAGCTTTACAGCATCTGCACTTAGTAAATAATCGCATAACACGCATTTCTCCTGGTGCATTTAAAGGTTTGACTAACCTTTTGACTTTGGATATCAGTGTTAATGAACTGGAATTGCTGCCCAAAGAGCGACTGCTGGGCCTAAAACTGCTGAGAGTTTTGAATATCTCCAATAATATTTTGAAAGATTTGGAGGAGTTCAGCCCCGACTTGGCGCAATTGCAAGTTTTTGACTTATCTTTTAACCAGCTGGATCGTGTCTCGAGGAAGACTTTTCGTAATCTTTTCAGTTTAGTGGAACTATATTTAATAGGCAACCGTATGACTGTATTGTCAACGGATGCATTTCGTTATTTGCGAAAGTTACATGTGTTGGATTTGAGAAAGAACTATTTCGAATTGATACCTATAGAAGCTTTGCAACCACTGGAAACGAATATAAAAACGCTGAGATTGGAAGGTAAGTTACATAAGAAGTTAGTTGGTAATGTTACGTTAAGTAAAAGCATTGTAGTTCTTGGGTACCATAAAACTTATCCCAATCCCCAGTTGCTGACAACAAGCAATTGAATAAGTGATACTGTATGCGTTACTTACATAAATAATAATGACACTTAAGTCTACTTTTGTAGTAAATTGTGTTTTTTTCTAAATATCTTCTCTTTTCTTTTATCATCGTATAAAACCTCAATAACAATGTTTACAACATGAAATCTGCATTTGGAATTGAATTACGAAAAACTTTTAACTTTGCAAAAACAAAAACTCAAATTGTCCAACAATATTGAAAATGCAAAAAATATTACAAAATTTAATCCTGTCTATTAACTTCGGCAATGACAATTAACAATTAAATGTCAACAATCTTCAGAAAATCCACTGCATTGCAGTTGTGATGCACAAAAACTATGGGAATGGTTGCGTGATCATCGTAAATGGTCTTCCTTTACAGCCAGTTTAACATCACCTACAGCTTCTGCATCGATTGCAACGTCAAGCTTAATGTCATCAGCAACGTCATCATTATCAGGATCATCATCAACATCGACAATAATGTCGTCAAGCGATAATTTAAATTATCTAAGGTGTGAACATCCAGCTGAGTTGCGTGGCAAAATATTTTCCAAAATGGAGCCACAACAGTTTTGTGATGCACCATTAATACCGAAAATTGCCATACAGGATATACAGCCATATTCAGTTATAGTGTCCTGGCAGAGCCGTGAGCATTTAGGTTTAAATGGCTATGAAATTGTTTACCATGCAGCCAGTGAAACAAGTACTGCAACTGCTGGAGTTGGTAGCGGTAGCAATAGTAGCGGAGGTAGCGTCAACGTAGGAGAACACTTTGCTGACATTGATGAGGTAAGTTTTATTAAAAACAATAATTTTCTCTTCTATATTCTGCATTGAATAACTTACATATCCATACATCGTATATCATTATATATTTTTATTTTTGGATCATCAAAAATTACAGCAATTAAATTAACAATGATTATCCACTGGGGGAAACAGCAAAAATCATGTTGGGATGTTTGGAAATTTTTCTGTGCGAATGTATTTGAAGGTTCATTGAATATAAACATACAAATACTTTTGCAGCCTTTACGAGTATGCTTTTGTTTCCTTTACGGAGTATATTGTTTGTATTTTGTACTTTTCGGCTTACGTATTTTAAATGCAAAAGCTCAAGTATTAATGCATTTATTTTAACGTGCTGGGAGTAAGGGAATAAAGGGTTTTACATTTCCGCTTTCAAGAGTAAAAATATGTAACACAAATACGACTATTACTTTAATTATATACTCTTAATTCATTATAATTATTGGACCTTCCCATTATGTACAAAACACCATGTCATCTAAACGGCCACCTCTAGATTGCTTGAAGCTTTAGATTTGGAAAGGCTGAAAATTTTATTGGAAAAAAATCGACATTGAAAGCTGTTGGGTTAAAATTCAATCAGAGTTTCTAGCGGGCCATCTTTAAGGTGTATTATACGATTCCAGAATTATATCCGCGTTCACAGTTATTTTATTTCTGATAATACTAACTATTCCGAAGTATTTTTGGGTTCCCTTGAGGGGTTCATAGAAGGAAAGAATCTTATCTACGCCTCTTTTAAATGAATTGAATTCGCCTGCCTGCTCTGAAAACTCTTTAAGACATTTAACTACTTGTATGTCGGTTATTTTATCGAAGTCAGTCCGTCATCACTTATTTGGTCTCTTACGTCGCTCAAGTCCACGTCTGCATTGAGTACAGCTTGAACTACATGCAGGCCTTGATTTCTTAGAATTTCAGTAAAGATTTTAGAAATTAGTGCAGTTAAATCTTCTATGCAGGGGGACTAATTAAGTTATCATCCTTATTCTCTAATGCAATTTTGTTTAAAATTATTTTGTTAAAAGGGAATAAATTTATTCTCTTGCCTAATATCGAAAATTTTGTTATGAAAAAATTCCAAGTAAAATTTGTTAAAGTTTTTTTTTACAGTTATCAAGTAAAATTTTATGATTAAACTAATTCTTAATGTATACCATATTCCTTTGGACCCTTCCTTGGCTTGGGATGTGCTGCTCTCGCTGATGCAAGTTGTCTGATTTATTAATTTTTTATGACGGTTTAGTTTCTTTTCCTAGTTCTTTTGTTAATTCCAAAGGTGAATAAATGGTTGGCATATATTACACAGTTCACTTTTATGTAATTTTCTTGAATTCAAAATATTTCCTTGAGGATATTTTTTTAATAAAGTCACTTTTTACACCTATAATTTTAATTTCCTTCAAAGTTGATTTTTATGGCTTGGTTTTTTTGTTTTTAGTTTTTAGTATTTTTCATAAGAATAGTTACTTTTTTCCAAAGGATATTTTTTTCCTTCAGAGTCCCTTTTTACGTATTATATTTTTATTTTTGTTTTTCACTTTTCCTAAGAATAAACACTTTTTCGAGGATATCTTTTATTGTAAAGTTGTTGTCTTACGGATAATTGTTATATTCTATTATGACTTCTTCTGCTTTTGCACTTTGAGCCTTCGGTAAGGCTGACATGTAATGTCACCGTTTTGTTTTACACTACTAAAGGGCCAACATCTCAAGGGCTTATATTTTTTCTGGAAGTAATTAAAAATAAATTGCAATATATCATATATTTAGGTCAATTAAAGTTAAATTTCAATACTACATATCAGCAGAAATATTAAAAATTAATTTATAATATTGTTTGTGTTAACTTTTCATAATATATGTCCAAGAATAACTACTATCTATGTCTTACTTAGATATTCTTACGGGTGGTAATGCTCAGTGCGATTTGTTCACACATACCAGTCTAAAAACTGTGGTGTCATATAATTTACTAATCTTAAACAACTCTAAGCTCACCCATTTTACAAATACCAATTCTATACTGCTCGATATAATTTTAGTTAGTAATAGTATGAAAGTTTTACAAATTAATCAGCTACACATCCCTGCTTTTTCGAAAAATTGTAGTCCTTTTTCTATATCGCGATTGTAGTACTATTCATATGTTCTTAGAGTCTCATGTAGTACTATTCATATGTTCTTGGAGTCATCATATGTTCTTAGAGTCATCATATGTTTAATATGTTATGACACCGACGTTTTACTTATCAACAACTAATGAGCAACTTAATCTCCCAAATGACGAGTATAAAAAGCATTTTCCAGTCCAACTAAAAATTTTCCCTACCATATATTACTCTTGGTGTTAAGTTGGAAATAAAAAGTCGCGATTATAATTACAAATTGTGGAGTAGATATAAAACACCTGAGTATCATGTGAAATATCGCTTAGCTACGCTAACTGTAGCTATAAAGGTTAGGCACGATAAATCTACTTACTGTTCAACTAAATGTAACAATGCAGTTGATTCTAATAGGACATGGAAGCAAATATGAGGCATTAATATCTGTAAAGCGGACCGTCTATCGTGTCATCGATTCCCGACATAAGAGTTAAAAACTTTTGTTTCTATTGTTTAACGGTTACCTATATTTTAGAGGGATGTTGAAAAGTGAAATTTAATACTGTTGGCTTAGATTAAATAAATTCGACCACTGATAATGCATACTATTGGAAATTTATATACGGCTTGTAATAGAACCCGTTGGAATGAGGTGTGCCAAAGTCGTTCCAGTATTCGAATGTCGTCCCAACTCTAAAGTTTTAGAGCAGCTTATACAAAAGCAAATATTTAAATGCGTAAACTCAAAAAATTAATAAACAAAAGTCATTTAGGATTCGGAGCTCAGTACGGATGTGACACAGCCCTTATTGTTTATTTATTTGTAATGATTAGAAGCAAGTTCTACACCAGAAAATATAATATCTTTATAACATTCAGTACTCTGCTTGAAACTTTGCAAAGAAAATCTGATTTCGAAGCCTTGTTCGTGTTCTGTAACTCTATTATTAATTTTTTTCTTGGTATAAGCTACTGATGCTCTGCAACGAGCAAAGCAAATGAGATCATGGAGGAGTTTTGATATATACGAAAAGATTATCATGTGGAATATAATGATGATGATCTAACAGTACATGAAGAAAGCATTTGAAAATATATTTTCTGAACAAATGATATATATGTATATATATATATATATATATATGCTATATGGGCTACCAGTTCGTTAACATTGAGGGAAAAGCACCACAATGAGGGTACATGCGGGCCACTGTCTCTGGCATATGTTTGTACAGCTGTTATGTTCCTCTCAGGTATTCTATTGAAGACTTTGGTGTTATTATAGACAACATAGTGGTGGACGCTGCTGCCAGGATTCCTGTTATAATAGCAGGAGATTTCAATGCGTGGGCTGTTCAATCGGGTTACTCCTCGACAAATTTGAGAGGTAAGGTTCTATTGGAAGCTATTTCTCACTGGGTGTTACACTCTTATACTCTGGAAATAAGGAAACCTTCAGAAGAGGAAATGGTATCTAGTTCTATTAATGACATGACGTTCGCCAGCAACACCGTCATAAACCGTGTAAGCTGGGGAGTGTCTGATATCTATACTCATAGCGATCACAGTGCTATTGTCATAGATGTGCAGGATGATATACGCCATGTGATCCTGCAGGCAGAAAGTTTGACATGATTAATACCTTTAATAAGGATAATTTTGCGATCTGTATGGAGGATGAAGACCTCCTGTTGCCAAATTGTCTACTGTTTCACAAATATTAGAGTATATAATAAAGGAAATAGTGTATTTTTCAATCAAACGTTATATTTGTAATTAAGATCAAGGATCTTTTCGTGTTACTAATTGTGTTCTTTTCACCACTTTTACAAATCTGTTTTTGAAAGGAATAATCAAGTTGATGCTGTATTTATGGTTCTTTATAAAGCGTGTGATATGCATCACACAATATACTGTTACTCAAACTTGAAAATATGGGCTTTGGTGGAACGTGTCTGCAACGGCTGAAGACGTATCCGCCAAACAGTTCGTATACGGTTGCTATAAAAAAATTTTTAGTTGCAACCGTATATTGCTACTGGGGTACCTCACGGTAGGATATAAAGTTCTTTGCTGTTTTTAATTTTTATAAATGATATTTTCTTGCTCTCAATTGCTATTATATGCTGATGCACAGTAAACTGTCTAGTGGAAAATATAAAAGAAAATCCAATTTAACAATAGAATACATATGATATGAAAGCGGACACTCCCACGATTTCAGAGGTGGTTTGATTTTGCATGTGCGTTACACATATAAAAAGTTATATGGCCATAAAGTCGAACTATTTTCATAATTTTTTCATAACTTTTAAGTAACAAAAAATGGGGTTGGAAAAATTAATGTAAAAAATTCATTTTTCAATAAAAATTGTCGCAATTATATTTGTTTTATTCAGGAATGTAGCAGAAACAATGAACAAATTATAAAATTCAAATATTTATAGCAACACTGTAAGAAAAATTGTGAAGAATTTAGCCAAAATATGTACTAATTATTTTTGTATTTTATTCGACCTTGTTTTTTTACTTAAATTCTTCTTATAATTATTCTTCAGGCTCTAGGTCTAATGCCCAATAAATCAGTGGCTATTTAAATGACGATTTAGTTAATTTTGATGAATATTTAAAGTCTATTTAAATACGCTTTCAGTTTTACAGTCAGACTTAAATACTTCAATTAACTTATACGAAATATGTGGTAGCACCATGAAATATGTAAACAAAAGTCGCCATTGTTCAGAAAACAGATGTTTTGCTCTTGATTCAAAGTATTTCAAATGTTGTGCATGAAATTATTTTAAGTTTTTCAATTGTGTTAAGAGTCCATTTGTACAATAAATATTGTTTTATTGATTTTCGACTTTATTCTAGTGATAATTAACTCAACAACACAATGTTTTCTTTTTGCTAAAATAAAAATAGTCAAAGTTATATGTTTTCTGTGCTCGATTTAGATAACATTTAAATGGCCATTGAGGGGCATTTAAGTGTTATTTAGTCTTATTTAAGTTTGCAGTGAAAAACGAAATTTGGTGTTTAAATGGCATTTAAAGTTAAATGACATTTAAATAGCCACTGATTTATTGGGCATAAGAATCGAAAATAATACTCTTGTTATGTTTTATCTCGTTATATCTGTGTATATTTTATTATTTCGATATTTCGAACACCTTCGGTGTTCTTCTTCAGGAAAAACTGAAAAAACAATTTTGCTGTTACAACATTTAGTATCACAAAAATATAATTTGATTTAAATTAACTAAAGAGTTATTTATAAACAAGTGTCTAAAATAATACACATAACAACACGTAAATATATTTTGCCTTACTATTGAGTAAAGTCGTCTAGTTTTGAAAACGGTTAAATGTTTACTAAATTTGTTTCGGTTTATTGTATTTTGTTATTATAAATTTTCGTTTCTATTTTTATAATTAGATTTGTGTGCAGCCAATCTTGTCCTAAGTTTTGATTTTGTTGTTCCTACATATATTATCTTATATACATTTTTGCCATCCCCATAGCAAGGTATTTTATAGATAACATTATATTTATCTAATTTGTGTAATTTTGTTTTAGTATTCGAAAACAGGGAGTTTAAAGTGTTTGTGTTTTTTAGAGCAATGTTAACGTCATCAGTATTGTAGATATTGGATTGCGTGATTCTGTCTAAGAAACCTTGTACGTGTGTTAACGACTTGTAAATCTTTTGCGATTTCGGTGTATGTGGTTTGTTAATTTTAATGTTGATTATTAAGGGACATGAAAAGCTGTTTTTTAGTAATATCTTATTTTTGTGTAGTTTTCGTTGTGAAATTTATTATCTGTTATTTTAAAACTCTTGTGACAAAGTTCTTAGCAGTATTTATTTTGACGTGTTTTGGATGGTTAGAATGGAAGTTTATTACTCTCCCCGACGCAGTTGATTTGTGATACCAACCAGTTGTTAAAAAATTGTTTTCTCTTATAATTAAGGCATCTAAAAACGGTAGCTGTCCATCTTTCTCTACTTCTATCGTAAATTGAATCCTTCGATGGAAACTATTTAAACGTATAAGTGTTGCATCTACACTACTACGCTTAATGATACAAAACAAATCGTTAGCACACTAGCTTAGAGCTCTTGGTATTATATCTAATTTTTCTATGCTTCGGTCTAGTAGCACTTCCATGATAATATCAGCAATCACCAGATAAGTTGGTGATCCCATAGGCATTCCAGTAGTAGGATATTGTATGTGCGAGACCAATTAAAATTGACAAATTTCGGCAATTAAATTTAAAATTTTAATTGCCAAATTTATGTTAATTGGTTTTTTTTAGTAATTTGATACTTTATTGTGTGTGTGTGTGTATTTTCCCACGGTTAAATAGGGTGTTCACATTGTTGTTTTTTTTTATAGTGTTAGGGTAGGCGTGGGAATTTGTGTCTGTCCATATGTGACCTTGAGAATACATGTCCGTCGGTATGTGAGCGTGGGAATTTGTGTCTGTCCATATGTGAGCGTAGGAATTCTGTCTGTCTATGTGTGCTATAGCCTAATAGAAAATAAGAAATTCTTAGGAACATTAGAACAATTTTATAGGAATTACACTATTTCAAAAGTGTTGTAGTCATATATGGATGGCATTCATGTTTGTGGTTCGTTTCTTCTTGCTGGAGTGAGATTTCTTCTTTTATTTTTTGTTTGTTTTTAATTTTGGTGTGTGTTTACTTCAGACATTTTGTCCAGCAATTCAGTTATTTCTTTTTTGTTTGCAATGCTTGAGTCTGGGGGAATAATTTGATTATTCTGATCTTGAAGACGTAGTGAAAAAAAATTTACTATTCCATAAATATTGAAATTAATATTTTGTTTATTTTATACATGACGATCATCGATGGATTTTATTTGGGGATCTGGATGGTGGTGCGATTTCTGTATTTTGTAGAATATGAATATCTATGCTATGTTTAAGTGTATGTTTTTTGTGCTCTGAGTGGCGGTTGGAATGTCTGCCTGTCAGACAGGCTGTGTGTGTGTGTGTGTGACGATTGGTGAGTCTGTATGACAGCCCGCTTTCTTGCTTTCCTGGATTTTGCGCAAGTGGGTCACTATGAAATGTGATAAGAGGTACATATTCATGCGTACATAAATATCTACAAACTTATTTCATTTACGCATATATATACAAACAAATAATAATCGCTTATTCTATGTGCCCAAATATTCCCTTGACCATTTGAATGAATGAATGAACCATTGTTTAAACATATGCATTGTTTTAATTTTTATTAATATGTAATATTTATCAAATTATATATATATTTTTATTTATATCTCAATTTAAATTTGCCTCTACTACATCCGCTGCCTCTAACAACAATTGATCGTCTCCATACATCGCAAGAAAAAGAGGTATATCTATTTTTGGTAGTATTTCAACACTCAATATTTCTATTTGAGGTTTGATTGCTACCTCTCTTCGATGGTCTATTGTGGTTGGCTTCGAAGACACCGCGAAAAAGTGATCCTACTCGCCTGTTAGCATATCATCGTTTTCTGCATTCGAAGGATTTGATATCTCAGGTGCAGATGTTAGCTGCGAAGACACCACTAAAAAGTTATCCTCATCGCTTGTTGGCATATCATCGTATTCTGCATTCGAAGGATTTGATATCTCTGGTGCAGATGTTGGCTGCGATGACAGCTCTAACAAAAGTTCCTCATCTCCTTCAAGATGTTTCTCGAACTCTTCCTGTCTGGCTTTTCTTAAATATTCCTTCAAATGGTGACGCTGAAGTCTCCGATATAATGGTGTGTACCAGAAGGGCTTCATTGTACAAATAAAAGCTCAACTTCAAAATTTGATAATTTTGCTTTGAAAACTTGTGAAGCTACAAAAATTTTGTAGTTTATCAGATACCACAATGTTTTGTCCACGTAGCAGTTTATTTTACTACAAAATTTTGTGACGTATCTGCATGCATAAGCATGCTTCCGTATCCTGTGTATATCACATATCATAATGTTTGTTTATATAAATATTGTCCACTTAGCAGTTTCATTCCCGTAAACATTTTGTAACGTAGAGGCATGCTTAAGCATGTCCCCGTACTCTGTATATATCACATTCCGTTCAAAACTTTGTAACGTATCTGGATGCACAAGCATGTCTCTGTACTCTGTAGATATCACTTATCAAAATTTTTGTTTACATAAATATTGTCTACGTAGCAGTTTCTTTTGCCACAAAATTTTGGAACGTCTCTACATGCATAAGCATGTCTACGTATGTTTGTTTACATAACTATGGTCTACGTAGCAGTTTCCCGTAAACATTTTGTGTCGTAGAGGCATGCATAAGCATGTCCCCGTACTATGTATATATCACATTCCGTTCAAAACTTTGTAACGTGTCTGCATGCACAAGCATGTCTCTGTACTCTGTAGATATCACTTATTAAAATTTTTGTTTACATAAATATTGTCTACGTAGCAGTTTCATTCCCTTAAACATTTTGTATTGTAGAGGCATGCATAAGTTCCATCTCATATACCCGCTGTACTTCTAAAACTACTTTATTAAAATTTTGCAACCAACGATTTTTGTAGCTACAAGTTACTAACTGCACAAATACTGAAAACTACTTTGGTGAAATGTAGCGTACTAGACCATACTAAACATTTTATATTTATTTTGTAATAAGAAATACAGATACCAAAAGTGCTATTTAGAACATTGCCAAAGTCATGTTCAACCCCAAGGTGTGCAGCAGTCCGTACAACCCCAAAATGTGCAGCAGTCCGTAGAACCCCAAGATGTACATATATCATTCCATACAACCCCATAACCCAATGGTCCACAACAACTTGCTATATCAGTATCCCGTGCAGTATCAGTATCCAGTGCAGTATCAGTATTCAGTGCAGGTTCCAGCGTATCCTTTGTATCCGTATCCAGTGTCACCAACCAATTCACAGCACCTATGGAAATTCCATATCCCATTGAATATAGTGTACCTATACAGTTGCAGCAAAATAATATGCCTAATTATTACCCAAGCTATTTGCCCGTAGAGAATCCTCCTCAAGACATGGATATAAGTCAAGTTATTCCACATGATCAGGCAAATACACAAAATGATGAAGTATAAATGGATATCTCAAATTCTGCGGATGATTTACTCTCTCAAGCTCCAAATGAATGCAAATATTATATAATAAATAGTGCTTTTAAAAATAATATTATAACATTTGGAGTTCCAATAAGTAAAGACTGTCTGTTATTTGAAGATGCTATAAAGGAAAATAGACCTATCATCAAGGAAAGATGATAGTATAGCTGTGCATAATATTATTAAGTTTAATATTACTCTCATTGGGGAGTATATTAAAATTGCTGGTGATGATACGGAATTGTGTACTATTTCACATAGAGCTATGTGAAATAGTGATGATACGGAATTGTGTACTATTTTTCAAGAGCGGGATACTGGCTGGACTCTAATTAGAATTGTTCGTCTCGAAGTTGCAGTAAATAAGTGAGAGGATCAAGTTGGATTAGTACGCCAGAGAAACTAAAAAGTAAAATGGCATGTATAAATGTTGAAAACAATGACATTTATTGTTTTAAATGGTCCATTATATCTGCACTGGATACATCTGATATTAAACACAGACAACGGTGAAGCTCATACAATATTGCAAACATTAGCGCTGATATTATTCATTTGCAAAACGGGATTGAAATTGATTTTACAAATTTAAAGTTCCCGTTAGCATTAAAAAGTATTAAGACATTTGAAGAACGCAATCCTGATATTAGAGTTAATGTATTCGGATATAGCATTGAAAGCAATGAAATTGCTGGACCGTACCAAGAAAGAAAAACATAGACATGTAAATTTATTAGTTTTAGAAAATGCTGAAGGATACCATCACTATATTTTTATTAAACAAATATCAAAGTAAGTCACATATAAATATATTGATTGCAAATTTATATCTATTTTCCTTCCACAGACTTTTAAAACAGCAGACCACGAAACACTGCAAAAAACTGATGTTTTGCAACAACTGTCTGCAATACAGCCACAATGGTAGGACTATGGAGCAACACAAATTGGAATGTGGACAAATTGTGTCTGAGCTTCCATCAGAGGACAAGTTAACATTATGCTTCAAGGACCATCAACGACAGATGGATGTACCACTTGTTGTATATGCAGATTTTGAATGCGTATTGCAGGATACTAGTATTAGAGTTAGTGACAAAAGTAGGTATAGCAAAAAGCACATTCCTTGTGCTTTTAGTTATTATATTAAATGTAAACATAATGATAAGTTAGATAAGTGTAAAATATATACGGGGGAAGATGCAGGCGAAAAGTTTGTAGATTGTATAATTAGCGATTGCGAAAATATTTACAATGATTATTTGAAAAACAAGAACCGAATGGATGATTTAGCTTCTTTCGAAAATTTTAATTTTCGAAATGCGATAAATTGTCACATTTGTCATAAATATCTAGGCAATGATAGAGTGAGAGATCACTGCCACATAAGTGGTAAATTTAGAGGAGCTGCTCATAATATATGCAATTTAAAATTTAAAATTCCAAAATTTATACCAATCTATTTCCACAATTATTCATCTTATGACTCACATATTTTTGTTAAAGAATTGGGTAAAAAATTTGACAATATAAAAGTCCTTCCGCACAATAAAGGATTATACATATTACTATCTAGATTTTCAAAAATGATCGACAACTACAACCTTGAACTTAGATTTTTGGACACAATTCGTTTTATGCCTGAAAGCTTAGAATCTTTAGCGAAAGAAGTTTGGAACGCTTTCAGCTGCAAAACCTTGCCAGATTATATGGAAGTTTATTTAAAGACGGACGTACTCTTACTTGCAGATATATTTGAAAATTTTAGAAAGGTTTGTAAGAGTATCTATCACCTAGATCCATGTCAATATTATACTGCACCAGGACTATCGTGGGATGCTATGCTAAAGTATACAAATATAGAACTGGAGCTTTTGACGGACATAGATATGTACAATTTCCTCAAGAAAGGAATACGTGGTGGACTTGTACAATGCAGTAACCGATATTCAAAGGCTAACCACAAATATTTACCTGATTTCGATAGAGAGAAGCCCTCAGAATTTATTGTGTACTTAGACGCAAATAACCTCTACGGTTGGGCCATGTCTGAGTATCTACCTTATGGCGGATTCAGATGGCTATCAGCTGAAGAGCTAAATCTTGATCCTAAAACCATAGATGATAGTTAAAGTGATGTATATGTCTATGAAGTTACTTTAGACTATCCTTCTCACATGCATGACTCTCACAATGACCTTCCTTTCTGCCCGGAAAACAAAAAAATTCAGCAAACAAAGCACACTAATTTAATTGCAGATTTTTCCACAAAACAAACATACGTCATACACTATAGAGTTCTCAAACAATGTTTAAAGTACGGTCTAGTTCTAAAAAAAGTGCATCGGATTCTCACTTATAAACAATCAACTTGGTTGAAAAGTTATATAGATTTAAACACCAAAAATAGAGCAACTGCAAAAAACGCATTTGAGAAAAATTTCTTCAAATTACTAAATAATGCAGTATATGGTAAAACTATCGAGAATGTGGAAAAGAGAAAAGATGTACGAATAGTTACGAACTGGAATAGAACAAACCGTAACCATTTAGGAGCTCCAGATTGGATATCTAAACCTAATTTTCATAGTTTGTCAATATTTTCTGAGAATATGGTAGCTATTGAAATGAAAAGAGTGAAAACCTATTACAATAAACCTATATATTTAGGATTTTGTGTTTTAGAGCTTTCCAAATGGAAAATGTATGATTTCCATTACGGGTGCATGCAACCCAAATTCAAGTCGAACTTATCACTGAATTATATGGATACTGACTCTTTCATTTACACAGTAAAAGCAGAAGACTTTTACGCTGACATAAAAACTGACGTCGTCCATAAGTTTGATACGTCTGATTACCCAAAAAACAATATATATGGTTTCCCTCTAGTAAACAAAAAGGTGTTGGGTATGATGAAGGATGAGAATTGTGGAAAAATAATGAAGGAGTTTGTAGGATTGAGATCAAAGATGTATTCCTTTAGTGTGCAGTATGAAAATGATATTAAAAAATTGAAAGGGGTAAAGAAATGCATTCTTGATAAGTACGACACAACTTCTTATAGAAACTGTTTATTTAATAAGTCTACTGTATATGATGACATGTTAATATTTAAATCAAAAGTTCATCAAATTTATACAAATGAAATAAATAAAGTAGTCTTAAATTATGCAGACGATAAAAGAAAAATAAGAAGTGATAAGATGAGTACATATGCATGGTATCATTTTCGAATCGAGGAAACTAATCCCGATTATGAACTTGACATGCTACTGTGGGAAATTTCAAGACTAGAAGAGGAAGAAGCAATGCAATAATTTTTATATATATTTAAGTAGTGAAATATATTAATAAGTAAAAAAATTGCTGTATTGTTAAGAGAAATAAACAAAAATTGTACAAATATATATAAAATGAAAAACATTCAGAGTTTCTTTTATTTTGTTTTGTGATTTATTATTTAGTTTCATCGAAATGAGGCCCTTCCTCACAATCTGGATGGCTCCATGGACAAGACTTAAAGTGACCATCGTCCTTGTCCTCATCTTCCATTATAACAAAATCATCATTTTCATTCAACATATAGAGGAAGATTTTCACCATTTCCATCTGTTCGTATAGTTGACATCCCTCAAAATCAACTAAGAATTGTGCGAGCTTGTTTCTAATGTCACTCATGTTTTTTATGGAATATTTTATACTGTTACCAAAATTTACTTCCGATCTTTTTGAATGTCAGTTCTCTACTAATAATTGTTTTCAACGAACAAGTTGTAAGAGAAATTTTTTATAATTTATAAAACTAAATCTGCGTTCCACTCCAAAATTAAATTCAAATTTTAGAGTAAAGGACTCAAAAATGTATATAAGTATCTCTCTATCTTCTTCTAACACCAGATTTTATTATTCATCTTTTCGTCTTTTGCTCCCTCTCTCTCTCTCCCACTCACACACACACACACACACAAATCTAATATCATTGCTTAATAATTTTCAGTTAGACTTCTTAAACTCTAGAAAGCTTATATCGAGATTAATTCGAAATTTAAGTTCAATCTTATAAGTTGTGAAACATTTATAGCGCAATGAGTTTAATAAGCAAATTCAATTCCTGCAATACAAAATCCTTAATCCATATAAAGGATTTAGATGAATCATCCAAATACACCATCGTACGTGCAAAGCGAGTAACAACAAAGTATGGGGAAACAGTTCAACTTGAACTGGAAAACCATATAATGTTTCTCCCCAACCGATATAATATTTTAACAGATGTCGAATTAGATGATCTTTCAGGTGATAAATATCGACTACAAAGAAAAGGAGAGCGAAACCTTATCCTGGATAATGAGATGAATGAGTTTTTGATACCAAACTCCCAGTACCCCATTTGGCAGTAAAAAAAATGTTATGTGGATATATTTTGTAATTAACAAGAAAAAATAATAATAATAAAAAATAAAATGTTTTTAAATATATATGATTGTGTTTTATTTAATATCTTTGGTTATCTCATAAAGAAATTTCAAACATAAGTGGCCACAATGTATTAAAGTTTTGATATTGATTGTAGTTGTATTCAATATTTCTACCTAAATATTTGATTAACTCTAGAGGAGGTTGTAAATTTCCAAAGCTGTCGAAATATTGTTTTTCATTCTTGTTTTTATAGTATGCTACCCAATGAGTACCTGGGCCTGTTGATAAATCCAAATTGATTATTCCACACTCTACAGTCTTTGGTCGTTTTGCTAGCGAATCCAACATAAAAACTCCTCTGAAGTGTGGAATATATTTTGAAAATTTTCTCAGATCAAATTCTGATAATGGTCTGTTGGGTAACATGTCTAAAAGTTTTTTAATTGATCTTTACAAACAAGTCCATAACCGTTTTTATATGGTTTAAGGTATAGTCCATCTCCCACCGCAATTGACTCCATTGCTTTGTTGTGTCTAGTGGCTTCCTCAAGTTGGTTTTTTGCATTCTTTGTTGCATTTACAGCTTTAGCGGCACCTCCAGTTGCTAGACTACCAAGTGCACCTAGAGCAGTTAGAATCGGTATTATGGGCAAAAAACCACCATTGTTTGGGACATTTATAATGCGTGGTATTACAACACGAGCTTTTTTCCCCTTAAGAGATTTACTGATAGCTTTACGAGCAATCTTAATGGCTGAATTAATATCTTGTGGTTTTTCCTTCTTCAATATCTTTGTTGCTGATTTAATTGTTTTATGAAACAGTTTTTTGTCATTTATGCGAATTCGTGGTGATGGTCTTTTCACTGTATTCCTTTTCTTTGCTTCAACACCCATACCAAGTTTAGTTTTTGCTTTCATTTGTTTTTCTGCAAGATCACTATCTTTTGAAAGAACTCTTTTCCAAGCTTTATTTTCAAGAATTTTGTCAGCTTGATGTCTGCTGTTTAAGTCTTTATTTTTCGAATAAGCAATATCGTGATTTTTGCAAGCAGCATCCAATAAGTTAATTCCTATATTTCCTCTATCTAAACGCTTTTGTAATCTTGTGCCAGGGTCACAGTACTGATATCCAGGAAGATGTAATTCAAAAGGCAGAGAATTTATCGCTTTATTTAGTAAACCTTCTCCAACGATAGTGTGCTTGAGACTAAAACTTTTGTTATAAAATACAACCAAATTACTTTAATGTACAATAAAAGATATTGTTTGCAAATTTCACAAGTAGTTATTAAAATGCGCTTCGTAAAACAATGTAAAAATATATTAGTTCGTAATGCTGATATTTGTTCAAATGACAGTAAAAAAATAAGACATAGTTCCTTATTACCAAATTCTATTCGAGCATTAATAGTTGGTCGTTCAAATTGTGTGATTAGTTTGCTGAAAAGTCCTAATGGTCTCAAGTTTGAAAATATTTACTTGTACTCAAAATCTTTATATCAACCTAAATATGAATACCTAAAGAAATTAATTTCACCAATTAAAGAAATGGGATACTACACATTCGCAGATAATGAGTACGTTGTTCCTCCTAGTGAAGCTAAAAGCAATTCAATTATGATTTTTGATGATGTTGCATGTGAAAAGCAAAACAACATACGTGCATATTTTTATCTGGGTCGTCATAAGAACGTAGATTAATTTTACTTATGTCAAACTTACACGCGGATTAAAAAACATTTGATAAGAGATAATGCTAAAGTAATTATTATGTTTAAACAAGATTCGACAAATATGAAACAAGTATATGATGATCACGTTGCCAGCGATGTGAAAAATTTGTAGAGAATGTTGGAAGGAAAAATACGGATTTTTGATGATTAGTAAAGACAATGAACTAAACAACGGTCGTTATAGAAAATCATTTGATTACTTCATCATAATATAATTTGCTGTTCATGTAATGCACCCTTCAGTATTTAATCTGACTTCAAACTTTATACATGTGATTATTGTAACTGATCAGATAAGCTGATCTGACACCTGTTAAACTGACCTGATACCTGTTAAACTAACCTTATAAGCTGATCTGATACCTGTTGAACTGGCCTGATAAGCTGATCTGATACCTGATAAACTGATCTGGTATCCGATAAACTGATCTGATACCTGTTAAACTGACCTGATAAGCTGATCTGATACCTGATAAGCTGATCTGGTACCTGATAAGCTGATCTGATACCTGATCAGCTGATTTGATACCTGATCTGTTAACCTGATCTAATAAACTGATCTGCTTCCTATTGAACTGACCTGATAACTAAAATGAATGAACAAATTCTTAAAGACTTGGTGACTACAAGAAATATCTTGAAGAAAAAGCTTCGAAGTATAAAAACTGGTGAAATAAATGCACATGAACAATTAAGGGATACATTCAAGCCTATCACAGAACCTTTAAAAGAATTTATCAATAGCTCTAAATACGTTGGTAGACCGGTTAAAAAAGAACCGAGTGATAAGGAAACTGGAATTGATGACAATGAAAGTTTTCATCCTCAGAACTCAACAATAAAATTGGAAACGAGTACGCCCAAGAAACTAAGTGAAGAAAAAATTTTTAAGCAATCTAATAGTAAAAGTTAGCAGTAATTATGATGAAGATGACTTTTACTCACAAAATTCGAATAATGAAAAAAGTTATTCTAACTTATCACTATTGCAATCGAGAAACAAACTAGATACTAACTATGGTCCACATAAAGATAATAATAACGAATGGAGATTTGGTAATAGCACCATCGAGTTAAATCAAGATAAGATACAGGTTGGGGGACAAATATGGGCGCTCACGCCAGGACTTTTTTCTTTAATGTTTCATAAAGCACCAAAAAACTATGATAAATTCGAGCTTGAAATCTATAAAAAAATACTACTTGCTACCAATGCCCACAGGAGAGGCTGTAAGTCTGATGGTCAAATCAAAGGGAGCATAGCCCATAAGTACAAACATATTATTGGAAAACTTTTCAAAGGAGACAAAAAGTAATTATTTACGAAGGGGTTTGATGCAGTTTAACCCTCATAATCCAAACTATATATACTGGGATGATCCAAACGAGTTGGTAGATCGACTTAGACTACTGCTTGCATCACAGTCTGCAGGCCATACTAATCACAACAACGAAATTGTCTCAATTACTGAAGAACTACGTGAAGCTAATATAATTGTATAAACTATATACATACATAGATTTTTATATAAAACATGTCCGTTGATAAATTTGGGCATTATATTAACGATAGAAGTGAAGTAATTTCAACCAAAAATGCGCCTAAGTTGTTGGGCTTCTTTATGGATACGAACAAAAACATTGATGTCCAATACAAGAGAATCAAAAATGTTGCAAACACTCTGGAGGAAAACGATGTTATCAGTAAATTGTTTCTGCAAACTGAACTCAAAAAACAACAACAAGAAGTAGCTTTCCAGTTAGAAAATCTTAATGCTCACTTGCAGGATATCAATAAGAAAATGGATGATAATAAATCACTTTTTGATATGGAAATGGAAGAGCTACGAGAAAAAATTTATAGAATAGGAAATTACATGTTCGTTTCAATAACTGAAAGTGCACCAAGTAGATCACTACACACTTAAAACAGCAACTGGAAAAATAAGATGTCTTCAAAAAAAAATATTGTAAATGAATTGCATAAGAGGGCTCGAAAACGTTTAGTACGTCGTAGAGTTGTGATGAAAGGCATAGATGATCTTTGGCAAGCTGATTTAGTTGAAATGGGAAATTATTCCTTAGACAATAGAAATTATCGATTTTTGCTAACTGTAATTGATACATACTCCAAATTTGCTTGGGCAGGACCTTTGAGAAGAAAGAATGCATTTGAAACAACCCAGGCATTGGAGTATATTTTAAAAATTGTAACGAATACCGAAAAACTTGCAAACAGACGATGGTAAAGAATTTTTCAATAAACATTTCAATCAGTTGATGAATAAATACAATATTAATCACTACTCCACATGTGGCACTATGAAAGCCTCAATAGTAGAACGATTCAATAGAACATTAAAAGGAATGATGTGGAAAGAATTTAGCTTAATGGTTTATATAATTGGATTGATATGTATAGAGATTTACTTGATGCATACAATAGAAAAATTCATCGCACCCTTAAAATGTCAGCGATTAAAGTAAATTCAACAAATGAAAAACAGCTTTTAAACACAGTATACAGTCATTTAAAGATGTATAAAATGTCAAAATTTAATGCAGGAGATCATGTACGCATAAGCAAATATAAAAACATTTTTGAAAAAGGTTATACTCCGAATTGCACAACAGAAATCTTTACAATTAAAAGAGTACAAAATACATATCCTACAACATATATATTAGAAGACTATCGCGGAAATCCTATTAAAGGTGGATTCTATGAAGAAGAACTTTCAAAAAGCAGATATCCAAATACATACCTAGTTGAAAAGGTTCTCAAAACTAAAGGACAGAAGGTGTTTGTTAAGTGGCTGGGCTTTGGTAATGAGCACAATTCTTGGATAAGCAAAGATGAGATATTGTAAATGGAAGAATACAATAAATAAGCAACAACAACAACAATGGCATCAATATTTAATTTAGTTTAAAATAAATAAACAATAAATACGAAAGTGATTCTTATAAATCATACTGTGTGTTTAACCTCATTTATTTACAATCAAACAGTCACAATGTCAATAACATTGACTCTAAGCTCCAATTCATCAGAGCTATCTGCTAATTATTTTCCTCCTATTGATTTAAACGGAACTTATGAATGTGCTCTAACTGATTTTCATTCATACAACAGTATCCCAAATGTGGATGTCTACAACAATATATTTCTTATCGGTGAACTTGTAATTGAAATACCTATCGGATCTTATGAATTAAATGATATAGTTGACTATATAGAAGAACAATACAAACGATATAGACCAGAAAACAAAATTTTGATTGAAGCTAATAACAGTACAATGCAAGTTAGAGTCAGCAGCTCTAAAGAACCAATATATTTTAATAAAGAAAATACAATAGGTAGACTTTTAGGATTCAATAGCAGAATATTAACGCCAAACAAAGAACATTACTCTGATCTTCCAGTGAATATCTTTAAGATGAATCTCTTGAGGATTGAAAGTAGTATTGTGGTTAATACTTATATGAATAATTCTTAAGCTCATACACTACATGAATTTCCGATTAATGTACCGGCTGGATTTAAAATAGTTGAGATTCCCAAAAATCTCATTTATTTGCCAGTAAACTCCAGAGAGATAAGTTCACTAGCTCTTAGCGTAGTTGATCAAAACGGCGACTTAATTAATTTCAGAGCAGAGGAAATTACAATACGAATACATTTAAGGACAACTAAATAAGAGAGATAAGTTCACTAGCTCTTCGCGTGGTTGATCAAAACGGCGACTTAATTAATTTCAGAGCAGAGGAAATTACAATACGAATACCTTTAAGGACAACTAAATATTGATAATATACAACACGAGTATATCGAAGAATACTACAGGAACATCTAATCCTCAAACATTACAACCTAAGCAACAATTGAAAAGATCTGTTCGTCAAAAATCGCAAACAGCAGCAAACAAGAGTTTTCTCAAGTCACTGAACCTTAAACTGAAAACAAAATGAGTTCAATAATGGACGTTTTAGATAAACCAATATCTGATGAAAATATAATCAAAAAGGATTATCACACATACATACCATACCTTCAGTCTTTTAACAACAACGATGAAATAAGAATTTCAATACAAAACCAAGATCTACATGTGTTACCCAGTGAAAGCTATATATATGTGGAAGGACTTGTTGTAGATGAAAAAACATCGAAATCTACACCCAACTTAAAGTTCAAAAACTATTTTGTTGCATATCTCTTTGATGAAATTCGCTATGAACTAAATGGTATTAAAATTGATCATACAAGATATTTGGGGGCCACCAGTACCATAAAAAAATTTGGTTTCTTTTATCACCTACGGAAAGCGTTGTGTTGCAAAATGCTGGATGGAATAAACTTGATGAAATAAATCTTCAAAATGGAAATTTTAATTTCTATGTACCACTCAAACTTCTTTTAGGATTCGCTGAAGACTATAATAAAGTTTTATTAAATGGTAAACATGAGTTGATACTATTGCGTAATAAGAACGATGAGGATCTTGTACACTCGAATGTTTCCACTGAGAAAGCAAAACTTACAATTTCACTAATATCATGGAGAATTCCACATGTTCAATTATCTGATCATAGTAAATTGAATATGATCAAAATACTTAATAATGGTGCTGCTATACCAATGGCATTCCGTAGTTGGGATTGTCATATGAATCCACACCTTAATGCTATGGAATGTGAAACTGGCCGCTAATAAAGAACGCCCTCGTTTTGTGTTGATAGCCTTTCAACAAGAAAACAAGTTTGTTCATTGTGATCTTACTAACTTAAAAGTATATTTAAACTCAACCTCTTACCCATATGACGATCTATATATAAGATTAAAAATGAGCGCTATGCGATTCTATATGATATATATCTAAGATTCCAACAAAGCTACTACATGAAACAACCCTAACCTCTTCTAACAGGTCAAGAGTTTAAAAATAACGCTCCAATTATTGTAGTTGATGTCAGTCACCAAAACGAAACGCTCAATACCGGACCAATCGACATAAAAATTGAATTTGAAACAGCAACAAATATTCCATCAAAAACATCAGCTTACTGCGTTCTTATTCATGACTGCGTAATAGAATACATACCAATAAAAGGTCAAGTCCGCAAGGTCTTATAAATTAAATAACATGGATGGTGATATTGCTTTTGTAGACTTGAAAGGTTTCAAAACTAATTCAAATGACTTCATCGCAAAAGAACTAGCTGTAATTTTCAGCAACAACGAATACCTCAATTTCATCATAAAACCTCCTTTTGATTTCGCATGTTTATCAGCCAAAAAACAGAGAGAAGCAGTTTGGTTAACAAAAAACTATCATCATATTAACTGGAATGATGGATCAGTCTCATTTCAAAGCGTTTGCAAGTTTTTAAAATCCAATATAAGAAATTCACAAATATATGTTAAGGGGAAGAGAAGAAAAAATGGCTGGAAAAAATTATCCATCAAACAGTTTATAACATTGAAGACATTGGCTGCATTCTATAAATAAGAAATTAAAATTTCTAAATTTTAAATTTAATTGCCGAAATTTGACAATTTTAATTGGTCTCGCACATACAATATCCTACTACTCATTCCTTTTAATTGCTCATATATTTTGTCGTTATACTTGAAATACATATTATCTTTTATACAAAACGTCATAATATCCAAAAACAGATCTTTAGGTATATTTGCATGTGGGGAATCTTTGTCCCATTTGTCCTTTATTAAATTGATTGCCAAATTGACGGGTATACTTGGAAAAAGTGATATCACATCAAAAGATACTAACATCTCCTCTTGAGAAACTGTTTCTTGGTAAATTTTTCTTTTAAACTCTACTGCGGCCTTCAAAATCTGAATTATGTATTTGCAAAGACCGTAAGACGGAGAGTTTATTGAAGATCAAAACGGTCTTAGCGGAATACCTTCTTTGTGGACTTTCGGGAGTCCACAAGTAGTTCATATTTTTCTCTAGCATCTATTATATTTTGACTAAACAGCTTCTCCACTAATTTGTCGTTGGGTTCGAAAAACTGGGCACATCACTAAAAGACTCTTATGCATTAATAATCTTGTTTTCTGATATATTTATATACTAAAATATGTATAAGAAGGTTAAGGTGTTTTCTATGTCAACTTTTGCAATATAATGATTTTAAAAATCATCCATATTTGTTATATTTATTAAAATTTTCAGTTGATATATTTAATGTTTGATAATGTATGATAATAGTAGCCAAAGAATAGCACATATGAACCTTATTCTCACATATTTGGCCACCATGTGAAACTACCTGTTTATTAATACAAATACGAAGTGCTTTACATGAAAAGCTAAACCTAAAGATATGAAAAAACTTAGCATTACTTATTCTCCCAACAAAGACCATTAGAGATATAGAATTTCACCTTTACATTGTTTGCTAAGATACTTTGAGTACATGTTACACATTGCGTATGGACAGCCTTTTAAGACTTGGCAAGTTAGGAATGATAAGAAAACAATGTACAATGAAAGAAAACAAAAAAACTCAAGATATATTTCATCTGAGATGGGATTAATAGTTGATAAAGTGAAGTCTAATTTTGGCACCAGTAATAATGGCAATACAGTTCGAAATTTTTTTTACGAATTCCAAATATCGTCCGAGATTACAGGGGTTAATGAACAATTTATGTATTATTTTGAGTTTAATCTTAAAAACAGTATCCTCTGGAAAACCCATAAATATATCTAACCTTAAATAGCTAAGGAAGGAAATTAGTAATTAAGTAAAAGTAGATGAATCTTTTAACACTGCTTCAGACTCGGAAACTTATTTTAGTAATTAAGAAATTGTTTACTATTGTTATGCTATTTGAAATTGTTACTTTATTATTAATCTTTATATAAATATGTATGTTTTTTATCATAAATAATAATTTAATTTTAAAATATTCAGTTTTGTCAATTTGGTAACCCTATTCATATAATGTTATTTGAATACCAATGGTTATTTTTAAAACTGTAAGCAATAAAAATACTAAAAATTTTAAACAAGGTTATGTTCAAATAAGGTATTTTTATTTTATAAAAAACTATCACGCTTTATCATTTTGCATGTGAAATGATAGATTAAAATTAAAAAAAATAATTACTGAAATGGTGCAATTTTTGGTATTTAATTGTCCCCGCACCGGAAATTTAACAGTATTTCTAAGCATGTTAATTCATTTCTGAAAATAGTAGGCTAAGAGAGTTATTAGCTACCATAACTCCTTTGATTTTTTTCCACTTTTACTATGGGGGTCGTTCACTGTGTGCCAGTGCTATGGCAGCCAACAATATTTTGATCAACGATTGTGTTCAAAAATTTTTTAAACTTTTGTGCGCAATAAGTCATCGCTGTGTGCATATGAGACCGTTGTTAACAATTGTGTCTTAATTTCAATAAAATTTAATTATTTAGTGATGAAAATTTTCAAATTACGTAGAAAATGTGGTGGAACTGCTTAAGATTACATAATTAATTATTTTCAAATGATTACAACAATAAATAATGGGTAAGAAACATTTTTTCAAATATAAATATTAAAACAAAACAAAACGCACGCCACTTTGTGATTGACGGATTTTTCTTATAGTCTCCAATGAACTTAAGGAACAATTTTTACAAGATATCAATATTCTGAGCTGTTGCAGTTGAATGCAAACTTTCATAAACAGAAAACTTAAGCGACACTCATATATATTATATATTTGACAATATTAGCGTAACCATTGAGTTATTGTTTAATTAAAATGAAATATTTTTGAAAAGGGCATATGTCCATCTGCTAAACAATTCAATATACAAAAAAATAACAAAAATCACGCTAATATATGAATGCCTCTGATATGAAATAACAAATTTGGTTTCTCAGTGTATATAAACACAAAACAAAATGCTGCTAAACCTGTAAAGCTATTTGTGGCATCGTACTTGTTCTGTCATTTGGGAATCTAAGGCTTATTAGAATACGATGCGGTGTCGTTAGTACTCAGAAATGGGCTTGTTTTCTATGGCACAAAATACCATAGTGTGCTTGAGTTGTAAATTAGTAATACTTATCCATAATAATTTAGGAACATAAAAGTTTTATTTGTTGCTTCTACACATGTTTATAAAGAATAAAAACTGAACAATTTATTTTTATAATGGAAAAAAACACTCATCATCAATCTTGGTTGCCTATTACATATATAGTGTTAAGTAAAAAGTTAAAGTTAATCTAAAAACAGTATATATATATATATATATATATATATATATATGACCTTTTTAGCTTTTCCCCTTTGTCTTAACATAATAAAATTATCGTTTTGCATTAATATTCTATTGAAATGTTGAGCATTTTGCTTTTGAATGTTATGATCATCCTGAAAATAATTTTATTTTATTTAAAAAAACATATACATACAATAGCGATAATCAAACAAAGTATAATATCATTTTGCCTAAATCCCTAAAAAACAGAATTTTTCATTTCTTCTTTTTCATGAAAAAAACAAAAATTTAATAGATACGCGGGAAGCGATTAAATGGCTCTGCCAATTCAGCGAAATTAACAAAACTTAGCCCTAATACACGTTATCACATTTGTGTTATCGGTACTGGTAATTGGCTATCAGAGCCTGTAGCCATTGCTTTACAAAGGATACATTTTAATGACACCTTTCTTATGCCAAGAGACGAACCATCATCGTCATCATACTCTGTTTCCTTTTATGAATCACCAGCAAAAGCACAGCAAACAACATTGGCATCGTCATTATCATCGTCTTCGTCACAACCTCCATACCATTTGTCGTACACGGGAAATTTTTACAACTCAGATGGCATTATGACCCTTGGCGAGCAATCCTCATTGGCGCAGCCCCAAGAACAGCAAGCATTAATAGAGAACACCATTATAACACACAATGCGCTTCAGGAAGTGTTAAAAAATTCACGTTTCTCCACGTGCACGGACGTACAAACACTGGACTCGACACCCAGCGTAATCACTGACGAAAATGGTCTTGCCACCAATGGCTTTATACACTCAATACTTACACGACGCCTGGGCTTGATAGTAGGATGTTGTCTGGGCATTATTGTCTTTATTGTGATGATATCCGTTCTCAGCTATGTCAAATTAAAGAAGCAACGCATTGAAAATGCTAAAAGGCAGGCAAATATGCCACCAGATTATATGTCTTATCGTCATTTTTCAATACCAAATGAGGAGTTGCTAAGAATGGGCGTGAATACGAGCGGCACTCTTATGTCAAGTGTGCCAAGTGGTATCAGTGCTCATATAAGTGGCACAAGTTTAAGTACTAGCGCTACAACAACAGCTTCGGCCACTACACCAATTGGTATATTGAAAATCACAGAAAGTGCGAATGGTGTTGGTTGTAGTGGAACAAGTACGAATCCAAAAACTGTAACAACAACAGATAGCTCTACGTCTGCCGGTAATGCGGTTGTTGCCGGCGATAATGTCACTTTAAATTTAACCACAAAAACCACAATAGCACCGTCGTCCTTGGCATCATCAACAAAAACTCCAGTACCGTCATCAAATGAAACCGCAGAGGCAGCAGAAGCAGCAGCAGCAGCAACAATTACACTTACAAATAACCAGAATACTCATCAACATCGTCATCATCTGCACCATCATCACAATCGCCAACATACCCAGCAACAACAACAGCAACACTATCAAGGAAATGGCAATGTTGTTGGTTACATGGCAGCAGGCGTAGTACTAGGAGCAAATCATTTGAATAATGTCGCTTGTTAGTAGTAAATAGCAAGTTGAGATATAATTTTTATACAACTTTAAAATAGAACCTTCATGATTATGTACGTAAGTAAGTTAAATGTGTATGTGCATGTTATAAGTATAAATTCGTTGGTTGGTGTGACTGAACGAATATCGCATATACATACATAAGTATAAAATACAATTTGATTCTCATTTCATTTATGTATATTGTAACCACAGTTTCTTGCATTTCTTTTAGTTGCATTTATTTTTTTGATTCTTCTCTTTAAAAATTCGTTTACAATATACCTTAAAGTCTTTGGTTTTATTAAATTGGAATTTTATTAGTATAAATGGTTAGAACATTAATACTCCCTTTACTTGGACGAATAATTTTAATTTTTATTATAGAATTATTTATTATTATTAGGATAAATTTTTATTATGTGAGGGTTAATGTGTTGAATAGACTTATGCCTGTGCTATAATATATCTCGTGTATTGCACATCACCTTGATAAAAACATTTGAAAAAAGCTGTGACAAGAACTATCTCTTTGTTTTTTGTAAGGTTGTAACATATTGATATAACCAATCAGACGTGGAAAGTGTCTCTATACACCAGCGTACATAACGAATGATTCGACAAAAGTCTGCAGTTCTTTTAAAAAGTGAGAAAAAACAAGGTATGATGATTTCAATTATAACAAATTTATGATAAGATAAATATTATTTTTTTTTGTAATGTGGCAGCACCACACCAGACTCCAATCACTACTTTTAAGCTCTTTTCAGTGTACATACTTTAAATGCAATACTCTAAAGGAGAATAATATAGCTTAGGATGTTAGCATTAAAAAATAATTAAAATATTAAATTCTCATATTAAGTTTTTGTTAAAAACATTGGAAAAATAGTTGGCTTAGCTGCCTTGAGATCAGTTATCATTCGTTCTGTTAATTTTCTAATTATAAAAAAACATATTCAAAATATTCAGCTATCAATTATATTAGAATTGTAACTTATTAGAAAAATATTCTGCCGTTGGTAAATTGGAACTAAATTTGTTAAATAATTTTCAACTCAGCTTTTATGATGAATCCGTATATTTTACCACGTTACTTTTACGCAAACATAGGTACAGAACTAATGAAAATTGATGAGGAATGAACAATTCATATCTTACGGAATATAATGTGACAACACTTTTATTTACTTTTTAGTTAACAACAAAATCTTCCTACTAAACACTTGCCGGTGTTAACACGTCGACTTTGAAACACACATGTACAAATTGTGGTGTCCTGCTGCCTGTTTATATAGCAAAAATAACAATCTCCTGGGAACATATCTGAGATTCTCAAGTAATTAGTTAAAATTGATTTCAGAACCAAATTAGAGCGCAGAGCCTCGCGTTATCGTTAGTTCATTGGGAATCATATGTAGACTTTGGAACCGGTGATTCACTACTAAATTTATGGTGATTCTGTCTATATTTTTGGCACTTTTTCTTAAATAGACTTCGATAATTGCTAAAGATCAAGCGACAGCAATTCACAAAAGTTCTGTTTTTTATATATAAGTACATAAAAAAAGATTAATTTCAACATTGTTTTAACGGTGATAAAACCCATTTAATAAGCTATAAAAGTTTTTATAATGTAGGCCTTAACAACATATTCGTTAAATTGGTTTGAGATCGAAGTCAAACAATTATGTAATGGTCCGAATAAGAGAACGAAATAGAGTACAAGAAAATTTAATGTACACCCGCTGTACAATGCACATCCTCAATACATTGAAGACATTGCCTTTCTTTCGTTGTGTACACCTTCGGCCTGTAATTGTGTACATCTCGTGTAAATGCCCTGATGGGATTTCGTGAGCTAACTCATAAGCAACCTTAAGTTACATTATGGTTAGCTCAAATTCCGACAGGGTGCTTTTGCAAACAAACAAACGAATGGTTGAGGGTTATTTTTCTCTACTGGTTTATTTTTTGCTGTGTTTTTAAATATACAGTATCCTAAACCTACTAGCAGGAAACATGTATAAGTATAAGTATATGTATAAGTCGTAAAGTTAAGTCAATATTCTTTAAAAAGAAATTGAAAACCACTTAGTTCCAAAACCTAATACACTGAATTCCATATACAGGATATATGTATATATCCGATCGTGATTCAATCCGTTCTCTATTGCGGAGTCTGTTAAAAATAATATAGAGTCATATGGCATAAAAGTTGTTTGTTGGAAGTTGGTTTGTATAAGTTTCATAGCGTACTACACTTATTATAATTTAATTTTTTAAAATCATTTGTGAATTTTTATAGTTTATTTATTAACAGAATTCTCAGGTGGTTTATAGAAGTCTTTTAATAAGTTGAGAAGTTTGAAACTTTTCAAAACTGTGGTTAAAGTCTACTGACGATTTGGTATAAAGCGCCAATGAAATGCATATAGACATTGCTTAACTACCTAACAAATAAATTTCATATTATATATATGTATATTTATATTTATATATATTATGTATTAATATATATATATATATATATATATATATATATATATATATATGAATATATATATATATATATATATATATATATACATATATATATATATATATATATATATATATATACATATTATTGTTGTTTATTTGATATTTCTAATTTCTTTTACTCATAACATATAAATTATCTTTGAATATTCTTAATATTCCTTACACACTAGTTGCTAATTTCTTTAATATTATTTAAAAATCAAGTAAAAACATAACTTTATTACAGAACTCAATATTTTGTTGTTAAAAGTTGTCTCACAGTAGCCTTCGGCCTTCTTGTCAGTTACGCCGCCGCAGCTCTTATTCTTAATACATTAAATGTATATTAAAACGTTTTAGGGGAAGTTTTATGTATGCACGCAATATATAAAAATAACAAAATTAATAACAGAAATCGATTCATAAAAGGCAATTATGCTGCCGAAGCTTAATCAGTCATCCTCAAACGAAAACAATTTTTGCTCAGCAAAAGCATATACATACCTATACATATTTATACGAAAATGTAGCCGAGCAGCTATCAAAACTACAGACAAAAGTGTTGACTTGCACATATTTGACACTTGGCTTTCTTCAGGGTCGGCATGTTTGAGTGTTATATACGTATTTGAGTTCTGTAAATTTATTTATGATTCGAAGTATGTTTATTTGCATACCTGCTGCTTTTCATACCAGGTTAATAATAACAACATTGTTGTTTTTTACTTCCAAGCATTGATTTTCATAAGTTTCTGTCTACATGTATTATAAGTCTGTCTCAAATGATCACTTAAGTCATCAAACTCTAATCTCATTTTCTAATCACAGTTCAATATAAATTTTATATTAGTTTGGAAAAGGTCTTATAAAAAAATATAACTTCACTAACCTTTTCACTTTCAATATACATTAATTGATTAAAACAATATTATCATTTACACAAAAGATTCGTGCTTCCGCATTCAGCAAAATATATAAAGCTCCTTATGAACGTTCTGCTATTATCAGAACCTTCGGGATTTCGGCATTCTTCCTGTTAATATACTCCTTGTTACTACATATTTAATTTAAATCTAGTTATATTAAGTGGTGAAGGAGACTATTCTTCCTTTTAGTTATTGCTGTGTCAAAAGATATTTAGATGAGTACATATGTATAAAATAAAATATCTCATTTTGAACGAAGTGATGGTTGTACGTCATCAAATCCATGATTGCATAACTTTTCATGATCATTCATTTCATTCAGCCGCAGTAATGATCCTAGCGGCAAAAATGTTGCCGTATTTATAGAGTGAACGCCATCCGCTTGCACCCAAACTGATCGTTCAAATAAAAGCTCACAGTTCTAATTTCACTGTTACAATTTCGCTTACTTTGTGAGCAGATACCAAACAAATTAAACATGTTTATATGTTCAAGATGGGGATTTGTTTATATTCATTCCCTGCTGGAATATAAACATACCTATGTATATTCATTTCTTAAACATGTTCATCATTTATTGACATTTAAACTGAAAGTTAGAGCAGAATCAAAAGAAAGTAATTAAAATTTAATTTTAAAAATTTCTTACCATAATCAAAGTTATGTATGATTAAGACATTTTATATGTATAAAAACTGTCAAAATTTTATGTACAGTTGTGCTTGTTAATCAAAACCAATTTACCACATGTTGCTTCGGCACTAGAAATGGACCACGTAAAAACCCTTCCGTCTCAATTAATGCTAATTAGTTAAAAAACTGACTTACACAAATAACGAAACTAGGCGGTATATTTAACATTTTTACGAAATTTAATGAATAGAAAGTAAGAGAACTTTATGCTATATGCACATAATACTACTAAAAATTAATTTGTTGATATCTGTTATTTTAAAGAATTTTCAAAATACTAGAGTAGTTTTTTCATATCTAATAATTAATTTTATTTTGAAGATTACGTTACTACATTTTAGTTTTGAAGAGTGGTGATCGGTGCTCGTCTCAAAAGTTTGTGAAATCACCACGGGTATTCACATATGGCTTCTGTGTATACCAGCAATAGTTATTTTAAAAATAAGACACAGTTAATGTCTTTATACAAATAGCTAATGCCAATTCAAATACATGATGCCATATTCCCACACACAAATATTTTGTCTGCCTATCCTATATAAATATATTCATTTGGTTAGAATTGGAAAATTTTTTGGTGGATATATATTTCCCTAGTAAAATAAGGACTTCGTAGAGAATCATATATACTTTCTTTTTAATAAACACCGTGATGTTTGTTAAGCATCAATGCTTCCATATAATTAAGACTACATACAATTTTCCTACGGCCAGCATATTAATATATTAATGAACAGAAAGAGCAGGGAGGTAATCTATTTTAAAATGATTCCTTAGAGGACAGTGATGCCAGATGATATATTCAAAAAAAAACTTCGCGAGCATAAAAAATATCCTTTTTTTTCCCTACATTGCTATAAAGTTTTCCCTACAATTTTCTCTACAAATATGAAAATAGTTTTTTAAATTAATTATAGTATATTACACTTAAAGTTAAAGTTTGTTTATTTATTAGTATTAAAGGAACATAAATTATTCTATATAATAACTAAAACAAAAATAACAATTCATTCAAATTATAGATTATTCTATAAAAAAAAACAAAAAAAAGTTTAATCATAAGGAACATTTGAATTAAGCTTTTCAAAATGATTTTAATTGCACTTTCTTGCAATCAATTTCTTCGTTTTGCAAGATTTTATTATGCATATGGAATTTAAATTATCGTGGCTCAATTTGTTCCTTCTTTTTGATGCGATCGGTAATTGCTGAAAATATACGTTCAGCATCCGCATTTGCATTAGGTAATGCAAACAGGTTTTTTACAAACTTTGATAAATTGGGAAATATAAAATTGTCATTAAAATTTTTCGCTTGCATAATTTTGCACCAGAATTGTACGATGCCAATTTTTTCAAAAGTTTTGATTTAATTTTTAGAAAAACTGTACTCCAGTGATCTCCACTCTTGTGTCAATTCATTTAAATTTAAGTCAAATTTTTGGCACAATTAGAAAAATTTAAATTCCTTCTTATTTTCTCCAAATGCAGCCATAGGATTTAAAAATTCCATTTTTTTAAAAAAGATTCTGTTTATAATGGAAGTCGGTTTTGAATTTCTTCCAATGGCTTGATATAAAATATAAGGCAATCCATTTTTATTTGCAGCATATATTTTTCGGGCAATTGTTTCAAAAATTCTTCGCATTCAGGTCCCAGAAAAACTTCTTGAATCGGTAATGATACATGGGGAGAACGAACTATACAATTTGTTTTTAACTCCGTTTTTTAATTTAATTTTGTCCAAGTTTTAGAAATATTTTTACTGCCTCCGAATGAAGTACATTTACTAAAATATTTTTCGATTGAAAAAGTTCATTTAGTTCGCTGAGGTAGCTTAAAGCATACTTTAAAAACAATAAACATGCTTTGTTGCATATGTCACTGAATTCGGCGCAAATCTATTTAGCCGATTTTAACTTGTAACGAGCGGTAGTTCCAAGCATGCTTTGTAAGTAATAAGAGCTGCAGAATGACAAATACATTTGATATATATATTATGTGGATTGTCCTCCAAGAAATGGGAAACAAATGAATCGTTTTTACCAACCATGGTATTTTCTCCATCGGAACTTACTCCAACTACGCTGTCAAATAGTATAGAATAAGTCAAAATTATGTTTTTAAACAGTGTGTACAATGATTTAGCAGTACCGCTAGTACCAACTGGTATGATATCTAAAAACTGTACAGTAATTTTTTCAGATTCTTCGACAAAAAATTTTACCAGAACACATAGCCTTTTTTTGACGATATGTCTGTGCTTCCGTCTACTAAAGCAGAAAAATTTTACTTTCTTAATTTTGAAATAAATTTGGATTTTTCCTCTTCGGCTAATATGTTTTGTATAATATTTGCACATTTAGTTCTTCCCAATCTGCACTTTTTTCCACATGCGGAGCACCTGCATTTGCATTTTCCTTTTGGTATTTCTTCCAGCCATCCTTTAAACTCGCTTTCATCAAGCCATATAGGGCGAAACTTTTGTTTCCTATATTTTTTTGGGGGGCTTCTGCGGCTATGTGAGGATTCACTTGAAGACATTTTCTGTTTAAAGATAAAACTTCATTAGTCCGACCTCAGAGCATTTAAATTCTGCTAATATATTGCTTACCTTATAATTTCAATTCACAATTCACATAAAAACTTTTTATTTACAAAGAAATCAGTTTTTCACAAAAACAAAACAAGCACCTGATGTTGCCAATATGACTGGTTAACTGATGCTAACTATAGTAAAACAATAACCCTTAAAAATGTAATAAAAAACACCTGATATTGCCAACTGACTCGTTAAGTGATGCTAAACTATAGTAAAACAATATACGTTAAAAATATAATAAAAAAACAGTTTCCTAAGGATTTAGAAAAGAAAATTATTTTAAAAATTAAAAACAAAAAAATCCCTACTTTTGGTCAATTATTAGAAATCTGTCCCTATTTCCCTACGCTCTTGTTTTTAAATAAAAAAAAACCTACTTTAGGGAATTTTCCCTCTTTCTGGCATCACTGTTGGAAGATCAATTTTACTAACTAATCTCCTTAAAATAAGGAAGCAATATTTGAGTTTTGACTTGATTTTGCCAAAAAAAAATTTCAGAGGTTAGATTTCCAAAAACCGAAAAGACATTTTGAACTCAAATCCGGGTTTTCTGATTTTAATTAATAAATATCTATATCTTAAGGCACGTTCACATATGGGAAAATATATGCGAATAAAACCCTCAATACTAATGAAAACCTTTTAATAAAATAAAGCTTTCATTGAGTTAAGCAGTTTCCAATAATATATAACATTGTCTATTAGTTATGAAGAGAAAATATTTTTCTCTAGTGTTTGAAGGTTACGCTTTTTTTTTAAATCATTTGCTAAGTGTAAGCGTACATTAAGTTATAATGCTAAACATGTAGAAATTAAATATATATATATATATATATATATATATATATATGTATATACTCTTAAGATATTTAAGAAGTACGATATATGAAATGTAAACTGCAGTATAACTAAAGTTCTGTTAGTAAAATATTTAAGATAATATGTGAAGCATGATTAACATATTGTTAAGCACAAACTAGGTTAGTGATTGTTATTAAAAGCAAAACGCGAATTTTCGAAATAGACAAAATAATTAGTATAAAGCAAGCTGATATTAAGTTGTAAATATGAAAAAAATATTTTTTTTAAACTATGTTCTAGAGACAAAATATAATATGAATAGTTGTTAAAATTAATAATAATTAAACGAAAGTATTAAAATGAAAACTGAATAAAAACAAAAGAAGTTTTAAAAATGAAAACCAAAAACTGCGCGGTAACATCAAAATTTTTTGATTAAATAAAAAGAAATATGTTAACATTATTTATTTGTAAGAAATATATGAAATTAAGAACTTTTAGTAAGTAAGCACCATTAAATTTATAGAACTGCTTGAAACGAATATATTTGAAGTATTTAATGTTAAATATTTATACGAAAAATAAGATAAGTTAATGACTTACATACAAGAATCCAGAACTCAAAGAGTTTCAAATGTAAAACGAATAACTAAAGTAGAAGAAATCTATTACTAATATTTATAATATATTTAATTATTAAAAATAGATTTTCCATTTAACAGTAGAACTAAAATGTCAACTTGGATGATTCAGCTAGAGAGGTGGTAATAACTTTGTACGTTAACTGGGTATTTTCATAAAAAAGAATGTGAAAATGCTTTAAAAAATTTTTGGTATTAATATTATGGTTTAAAGCGAACTTTATTTTATGAATACTGTAGTAAAAGTGTAAAAGAAATCTAGTAGCTCACGAGCTAAAAAACTAATTCAGCCACAAGTTTACAAACTACAAAATATTTAACAAGAATAAATAATATATAACAATTTTAAATGCGAATAAAAAAACCAATAGTAATGAAAATTATACTAATTAATTCACACAACACAAATATTTTAATAAGCCATAAAAATCAAAATTCAAATAAAAGCTCAAGAAATTCATACTTCATAATAATAAAGCAAATTCAGCCAAAAATCGATTGAGTTTGTATAAATTAATTGTCCCTTCGCACACTTGAACTGTTCCAAGTAAGTATTTAATTGATATTAGAAACATGACCTTTGATATCCTAAAATAACATTTCCCCCAATACTTTTTAGTTGACTTTACGCCTAAGCTTTAAAGAAATATGCATGAATTATACAAGAAAAAGCATAATGGTATTTTATTCGATAAGAATCAATTTTATGTTTCAGCAAGTTCTATATTCTTAACCCCTAATTCATAAATGATTATTAAGGGTTTAATTGAATATTAATAGTCAAAAATCGCTAAATGCGTATTCATAAACGTTTAATAGTGTATTAAAGCGCTATAAAGTATCTGTAAAACATAAAAATTTTACTTCAGCTCCTTGTCTCATTTTTCTTGCATTGTAAAAAAATTGTCCAGTTCTTTTAAAAAAAATTAACAAAAGTCTTTAAATAAAAATGGATGTAATTAATTTGGTTTCCAGAATACTTAAGTAATAACATATTAATCTGTGCAAAGAAAATTGTTTTTAATTGAAAATTACAGCCGATCGCTGATATATTAGCTATTCAAATCTAGATACAGATTCAATAAAACCACCGTTAAAAAAATTATTGAAATGGTTAGGCCGGAAATTCAACTAGACTCAAGAGGTTTTGGTACCTCTGCCGATTTACAGGTTTTGGTGTTATTACGATGCTGGGGTCGAAGTGAAGTATGTATATGTGTAATAATTGTAGTATCTAGTTTATCATTATGCACAATTTAAAATTTAAGGTTCAAAATGATACTCCCGAACTTCACGGGTTATCCCAGGCTACAGTAATTAGAATTTCTGCCAGAGTCGCACGCGCCTTAGCTCGTTTTGGCAGCAGTAAAATTAAAATGCCATCATCTCGATCAGAGGAAATGATGATGGAATTAAAAGCTACTAAAAACTTTCCTGGAGTAATAGGAGCCATCGACGGAACTCACGTACGCATAAAAAAACAGGCGGTGACTTAGCACAGTATTATATAAATAGAAAAGGCTACTATTCCTTAAATGTGCAGGTGCTTATACAATTTCGTTCATCCGTTAAATATTTTTATATGTACATACATTCACGCATGTGTCTTAGGTTATTTGCGATGCAACGTTAAAAATAAGAGACATAGTTGTGATGTGGAGAGGGAGCACTCACGACTGCCGCATCTTCAACGAATCAGTAACCAAACAACGATTCGAAAGCGAAGAGTTTAAAGGACGTTTGCTAGGAGATAGTGGATACAAACTTTATCCATACTTATTCACCCCACTTAGTAACCCACAAAATGAAAAATAGATTAAATATAACGCTGCACATATACGCAATAGGAACACTGTCGAACGTTGCTTTGGCGTTTGGAAACAACGTTTTCGTTGCTTATTGGACGGTTTGACAGTAAACTTATCAAATGGTAAACATTGATTGTTGCTTTGGCAGTACTTCACAATATCGCTATTGAGGAAAACGACCATGTTCCAGGTAAGTATTAAATAATAAGATAATATAAGATAAATATTGTGCCTAGGAATATTTATCATCATGTCTTTCTGAGATTTTAACTAAGTTAGAACAATTTAGCGTATACAAATATTAATAAAACAAAAAGTAATTTGAAAATCAATTCGCAATTGACAATAATATACTGACACAAACATAAAGAATCAACATACAATGTACTTGTGATTCATTACCTACCCCCTTTTTTAAAGTTGGTTTAAATTAAATTATTTTACTCTTCGATATTTTTCTTGACTACTTACGTTTCAATGAAGCTCAAAACACAAATATATGTGAAAAAGTTCACAAAGTATAAAAGTCCATATATTTTTTATTCCAGTTAAGGCACATACATACGTATATTCTGATTTTATGATTAAAAACGTAACAGAGAACAAAAGAAGCTTAACAATATTCAGTATTTTTTTTTAAATTATATAACAATATTCTCAGAAAGACATGACACAATATTCAGTTTTTTCTAAAATAAATCAACTAAAAATAAATTAACTATGTACCTACAGAGTTTTTTAAAATAAAATAATAATATTCAGTATTTAACTGAATCTTTAACTATATACAGATATTTTGAAATAAAATAACAATATTCGGTTGTACCTTAAATAAATTAACAAAATTCAGTCTTTTTTTTAAATAAAATAAGAATATTAAATTTTTTCTAAAATAAATTAACTATATACAATGTTTTTTAAAATAAAATAATAATATTCAGTATTTTCGTATAACATAAAATTTCAGACGACTAATCCATGGCGCATAACCTAGAAGAAACTGAAATGGATGAAAATAATGATTCAAATACAAATTTGCATGGAATATCAGCAGCATTTATTTTAAAAACTTTTATAGAAAAATATTTTTAAGCATTGATTCCATTAAGCATTAATAAGTTTTAATGTGTTTCCATATGCATACATATGTAAGTATGTATACTTACTTTCATACATATACATACATACATATTATTCTATATATGAAAATAAACAATGTGAATAACAATTGCATACACACATACCTTATGTTTTTTTCATTTAAAATTCAAGTTGTTTCGCTAAAACCTTGAATTCCAAGTCAAGGTTTCTAGCAAGGCTCATCTATACTAGGTATACTCAATTTGCAACCCTGCAGAAAATATATGTAGTGGATTCGCCTTGATATGTACTTTGTTTGTGTAAAAAACTTTCGTCTGTTAAATGGACTTGATAAGTAAAACATAAGAAAAATGGCGATACAGAAGAAAAAACAACACAGACACCAACAGGCACTAAATGAGACAAATGTAAAAAGTATATTTCAAGTTGTTTATTTATATGAAATTATTATTTACATATTCATTTCTGGATGGAATTGGTGCTTATAAGGGTAACCTTTTGTAAATACATATTGTTACAGAGATTAGAAACAGATTTAAATAAAACGACAATGTGGCTATATGTACTTGGCAGCACTGCCAATTAATATCTAGTTGTCAAAATGTTGCAACCCTGGTATACACAATATAGATAATATTCAAATTAACGGAAATGGAATACTCCAGAATATACAAGATCATTCGAGGCTGTGTCAATAATAAGTGTAAACAACAACAACGAAAAACCTAGCAACATAAATGCTAAGAGATGTTATTCTTAATGATCTTGTATGCAAGTATTCGCTGCTAATAAAGCTAAACAGGTTCACAAGTATACACAGCCATATACACATAGAAGAAACAAAACCACACAGAACACTCATCCATACAACCACTCATAGTTACCATAGGCAAAACACACAGAACACTCATCCATACCACAGGTTATACAGATAGGACACGGAAATCCGGCCAGATCGTATTTTCATGAATGGCATCCCTAATGGCAATACCTTTTTAACCCCTCATTTTGTGAAGGACAGTAAGATATTGCTTTTAATAATTCTATCTCTCTTCAATTCACCGGTTAAACGTCAAAAATTTATGGGTTAAAAAATATTTTTGCAAGCAAAAGGCCTTTACTTTTATTAAAATTAAGAAATTTGCGCCTTTTTCTAAACTTTACTTGAATTTATTCTGTTTCAAATAGTAAAGTGATAAATATTGCTATTCTGTGATAAAGATAAGTATGTTTTATTGAATATAATCCTAGCTCTTTAAGTGGAATTTTCCTTCAAATATAACCTGTGCTGAAAAATTTTTAGAAATGATGTAAGTAATAATTATGGTAAAATTTATGAAGAAAAATTAAACAAAACCTATATTTCAGGAACCGCAAATGTATTATGGGTTGCCAAGCTGTTCTGAAGCTTCATAGGTTCCCGAAGAATCCGAAAAGGTAAGTGTATGATAGATATAAATATCTTCCGGAAAATTGTGAGTAGCAGACAGTGCTTGGAATTGATTCAGGACAAGCAGTATTTGCACTCATAATTTGCCTTTCATAAGTGTTTATATGTACATATGGCTGTATCGAAATTATGAAAATCAACCCAACAGTATTTCCGAGTGGACAATAACAATGGTATGATCGGCAGATACATGAATATGGACAGTCTCAAGTAAATCAATGGGTCTTTGCATCATTGTTTCAAAACGCAGCCAAATCCTCCAATACTGGCTAAAAAATATATCATTGGAAGAAGTTCGTGAAAGCAGTGTTCTCCCAAAAAGTAGATGGAAGTCAAGTGAATATGGTATGGGAAAAAAGTAGTAGTGGAATACATTTAATGAAATCAGGTAATGTTTTTATTTTGATTTTAATTCTTCGCCTTTATTAAAACAATTTCTTTTTATTCTCTTTACTTTGTCAGCAAGCAAAGCAGCTACCGGCGGTTGTACAAGACCGCATCGTTTTCGTCCTGGCACAGTAGTTTCAGATGAAATTCGTCGCTATGAGAAAAGTAGTGAATTGTTGATTCACAAATTGCTCTGAAATGCTGTGAAATGCGTTTTCACAGCACTGTTGAGATGGCTCTTCAGGAAGACAGTGAAACTTATATATTTGGTCTCTTCCTAAATACAAATTTCTGCACCATCTGTGCTGATACTATTACGTCAAATGATATATTTTTGGCCAGACGGATTTGTGGCGAAGAAACTTGAATTAAATGGATGATGACAGTAATTACCAGTACTACCATCCTACAATTTCAGGACTACAACTTAAAAAAAGGAGATTATTTTTATTCTTACAAATATTATATATAAATAAGAAAATTTTTTGAAGTGATTGCTCAAATCTTTGCTTAGATTACATGTATCTTATTTTGCAATAATTTTGTCACAGATTTGTATAGAATTTTTCGATAAAAAGTTAATTTAAAATAAATTTAATATTTTAAATAAACAATTCTAATATTACTTTATTACTATTTTTTAAGGAAGGAATTAAAAAAATATTAAATAATTTTAAGAACAGTGAATATGCATTTTTTATAACCAGTTTCTTTGGCATTAATTTTGTAAAACACTTTGTGTTTTAATAAAACTTTTAAGAAACAAAAACTGCTTTTCAAATGTATTCTTCTTTAAATCAATGTCCTCTTGAAGCATTGTTTTCAGCGTTTGATGGGGTATTACTGGTCTTAAGCCGACTGTCTGTAAAGAACGAGATTTAAAATATTAAGGTATATGCTTATTTTAGCGATATATTTTTCATACTTCCTGCATATCCAACAACAAATGAATCTCTGAATAAATGGTTTATTAGCCTGCATTTTTTCTAAGTTTAGCAACTGCACCATAAGTATTCTCTTGCCGTCATCACCATCGAAAACCATCACTAAGGATTATAATTTTTCATTTTCCACACCACACACGATGTTAATGCAATGATAAAATATATGAAATTATGTTTGCAGATGCAAATTATCACAAAAACACATAACTTTTTTAATAGCACGAAATATTTTATCCACAAAATAAAATTTTATCAAAACAAAATTTTATTTCCAATTTGTTTGTTTACCTTTTTTAATGTGTGTTCATCTCTTCACTCACATTGATTTCTGAAAACCACCTATAGCTTTACTCTTCACAACAAGGGGTTAACGAAAACTGATACGGGCAAAAATGAACTGTAATTTTTGAGAATTCTGCTTATTTTGTGATCCATACAACCACACATAGTCACCGTAAGCAAAACACACAAGTCAGCATTGTCATGTATACAAACACACGTATATAGGTACATGTTAAGTAAAGTACAACCAACAACCACCATGCCCAGAAGTTTCGCGAAGTTACCAGACGACGTCATTTTTTTGCTATGTAAAGGCGCTGCTAGAGCTCAGCGAGTTAGTGTGATTTCAAATATAGAGGTGTTAACATCGCTAAGTGTTGAGTAGTATAGATACTCGTGTTAATAAAGTAATAAATAAAGTGTTGCCGCGTTATATTTCTAAAATTAATTTGTCCGTGTTTTAATTTGATGCAATAAAACGAATCCTTGAAGGATAAGTAATAAAACCGTTTTTACGAAAAGGTCTAAAAACGTAAGAATATAAAATATATAAAAGTTCAAATTAATTAGTTCTGTCGCAGTTGAGTCTGCAAGTTGACTAGACTAAGGTTCACATATTTCCTGCTCTTATGAAAGAATCGGACACAAATTTTGCATCTACAATTGCTACAAATAGCTCTAAACATGTCTCCGTCAAAACCTAAAGAAATGAAGTTGTTGCAACTTTGAACAATTCGTCTTTAGATGATATGCCGGCAACATTTCAGCCAATTCTGGTGGTTTTACACAAGCCACAAAATGACTATCAGTCTGACAATTATACAGCACCCATAGCCAATCAAGCTATAAAAATTGTAAGAAGGCTAACCAAATTTACTGAAATCCATAATAATGGTGTACGTCCGAGGATGCCTATAAAAGCTTTACATCAAGGAGAAAGAACCCAGAAGATGAGAACAACGGTTAATATAACTTATTTTTTATATAACAGTTTACGAAATATTTGTTTCTTGTTATTCTATATATATGAATTCATTACGTGTTAACGCCATGGATACCGCATCTTTCGGCGGTTGGAACAACGATCCCTCTCCCTTAAAGAATTTGCGATTGCACACTGCACAAACACGCATTGTTTTATAAGTTCAGAAAATTTATTTAAATAAAAACTTTTGCTTTTAATAATAATAAGCAAATCGATTATAAATTATATATATAAATAACTCTCGTTTTCTTAGCAATTTTCACAAAATTAATTTTTGTTTTTGAACTCTTCACAAATTTTTCTTTTTGGCGCAGATTTGGCAAGCGAGTTCAAGGCGAACTAAGGCGAAAGCAGAAGATATTGACAAACGAGTTCAAGGCGAATCAGACGAATTGTATCAGCTGTTCCCCATGTTGCATATTAAGGTCACCTAGTATAGATGCGCCTTGGTTTCTAGCTTTCTGCTCCTCATTTAATACTTGAAGTTTGTGGACTTCTTCGCGGCAATAGTGCACAATATGTTTTATATTTTCGCAGCCACACGTTCCACTTGATTTTTCTAAACAATATTTATACATAAATTATTTGAACACAAATATGTAAACATGTGTATGTACATATATGAAAGCATGTATTTAGATGTATGTAGAAAAAATACTAATAACAAAATTTTTGCTATTCCTATAATATACGTATATTGATTTTTTTATGAATATATATGATTTAACGTGTAAAAAAATAAGGACATTTCATGAAATCTTAAAGCTATAACTAACTTAAGTGAAACTAATTAGATATTTATACTGAATATTCTTGCATAAAGCCTTAGTACCGCATTAGTACTTTGTTGCGGATCTTTTGTTATCCAGAACAGAAGCACATATTCTAGGCATTGAGTCGACCAAACTTTGACAAACATGTAGCGGTATTGCGTTCCACGCATCCTGTATAAGATTCCAAAGCTCGTTGCAATTTGATGGACACTTTCTCCTGATTGCACTTTTCACTTCGGTCCAAAAATTTATTATGGGGTTCAAATCAGGGGACTGTGCTGGCCATCCAAAACATTGATTTTGTTGTCCTGAAACCACTTCTTTGTGTTCTTTGCCGTATGCTTTGTGTCATTATCCTGCTGGAAGACCCATTTGAGTGGCATATTTTCTTCGGCATGCGGCACCATTGTATGTTTCAAAATTTCAGTGTAATCAACCGATTTCATTATGTTCTGAATACGATGTAGAGGACCCATACCATAATAAGAGAATGATCCCCATACCATGATGATACCACCACCATGCTTGACCGTCTTTAAAGTATATTTTGGGTTGAATTCTTGATAGATAGGTCTTCTTACATAGTGGACACCTCTATCAGAAGAAAACAAGTTTACTTTTGTTTCATCGTACGCGAGTTTGTGAGAAAAATGTCTACGTACCTGACTAATTTAGAGGAACAAATTTGCCACGCCTATGAAAAAAATCCCAACCTGAAGGAAAAAAACCGAAAAAGATTTGAGTCTACCGCATCAAAATTAGGTGCTGCTGAGAAGTGTAATCAGGTGGATTTTCATTATATTGTAGGTATTTTACAAAGTAGTGTGGTAAAATTTTTATTTAAAAATAAATAATATGGCATAAAAGAAAAGCTGTTATCTAATTCATATTAAATGTGTGAAAAAAGAGAGCGAAGCAAGATATGGGACTACTTTGCCCTTATTAAAGATGAAAACGATATTGAAGTAGCAAATTTTGTTGCATGTAAAACATGCAACAACGTGTATAAATATAATAAAGATGCTCTTTCAAATTTAAATAAATACAAGTGCTATACAATATTAAAAAATGAAAATGAATTCATTGAACCAAACCAAGAGGCTAAAAAGGCTTGCACAGATGTTTTGACCGAATGGATACTTGGAGATATTCGCCCATTCTCGTTGGTAAAAGATAATGGACTAAAAAAGTATTCGAAATTAATGTTATCTCTTGGAAATAAATTTGGAGCAAATCTTAACCTAGATTCACAACAATCCATAGAAATGTTTATTGTAGTTATTCCATACATTTTGCAAAGCTAAAGTCAGAAATATCACCCCTACGTGAAATTGGTTACGCTCTGACATGTGACCTATGGACTGAAGGTTTTTCAAAAATGTCGTACCTTGCTGTAACAGTTCATTTTGTGATGGATGGTGAGAGTAAATGCAAGCTGCTAGGAGTGATGTCTATAAAAGGAATTTCTAACACTGGTAAGCTATCACTGAAATAAAATAAAATTAAAGAAGTTAGTAAACAATTTTGTACACTATACCATTTCCAATTGTCCTTCAAAATTTTCCAAATGTATGTACCTTAAATTTTATGAAATGCACTTGCAAATTGTCCAAATGTATTTAAAAAATTTTTAAATGGAAAATATTTAAATACAATTTGATAATTTTAAAGAACATTTAGATACTTTTGAAATACATATGAATAAATTGTGTATACATTTTGAAATACATTCAGAACTATGTTTAGAATGTGTTTCAAAATGTATGCTTGTATAGTTTTGAGATAAATATAGAAAATAGTATAATATATTTGAATAATTTTAAATTACATTTAGACAGTTTTAAAATATATTTAGACAATTTAAAAATACATCTTGAAAAGTGTAAGTTATATTAGAAAATTTTAAATATAATCAAATACAATTAGAATGGTGTAGTTTGCAAGTCAAGCAAAAATATTGCTAAAATTATAGATTTAAATAAACTTCTTATCGCTTTAATGTGGCAAATTATGTAAAATATTTTGTATACTAACCTAAAAAAAAATTTTTTAATATAGTTTTTTATATTTTAAATTATTTTAAAAAAACCCGTCAACATAAAACAAAAAGTGGAGACTTTACTCAGCGAGTTCAATTGTTCCTTAAATGATCCAACAGTTGTGGTTAGACACAGAGGAAGTAATATTAACCCATTTTGTACTACCGCACAGTAAGTTGTTTAGTGGAAAAAATTTTAAAAACAAATTTTTTGAATATATGAATAAAATGAGATGAAAGCCGACACTCCCACGATTCCAGAGGTGGTTTCGTTTTTCATGTGCGTTACACATATAACTATTTTCATAGTTTTTTCATAACTTTTAAGTACCAAAAATGGGTTTGGAAATATTAATATAAAAAATTCATTTTTCAATGAAAGTGAATGCAATTATATTTGTTTTGTTCAGAAATGCAGCAGAAACAATGAAAAAATCTAAAAATATAAATATTTATAGCAACACTGTAAGAAAAATTGTGAAGAAATTATCCAAAATATGTACTTAAGAAAAAAAATAGTCAGCTTCATTGGACCCGAAAAACTAGGCACATCACAAAACGACTTTTATGAGTCAATGATCTTATATTCTGATATATCTATATACTAAAATATGTATAAGACGGTTTAGGTGTTTTCTATGCCAACTTTTGAAATATAATGATATTACAAATCATCCATATTTTATATTTTTATTAATATTATCAGCTAATAAGGTAATTATTTTTACGAACATTTTATATTGCTATGTTGAAAATTGGAAAAACCGTTCACATATACTTAAGTATAAATTCAAACCATAAAAGTTTGATTTAATGTATAATGGAACAAAAAATTCAGAAAAATGGGACATAAAGAAAATAATCAAATGGTAACACGGGTATTAAAACAAAAACGTGTTAACATCAGTTTGATAGAGTTCTCGGATTCTTTTTCACAATTAAATTTGTGTAAATACGAACTGCTATCACATTCAACTAAGCCACCTAAAAAGTGGTGATAAACACAATATACGCATGAGCACTGAAGATGAAAGTGTTGCGACTTTCGAAAACAGCTGTTCTGCTCTGCTGTGTAAGTTGAATAAAACTGATGTTGACTTTCCTGTGTGCCTTGGAATATTTATCATCATGTCTTTCTGATATTTTAAATAATTTCGAACAATTAGCCTATGAATATTAATTCAATTTAATATTATCAGCTAATATTTTTAATGTTTGATAATGTATGATGCTTTAAACCAAAGAATGCCAAGTAGGATGACTCTAACACATATAAAATTTATTCTCACATATTTTGAAACTAACTGTTTATTAATACAAATACGTACTTAAGCGAGAACCGTCAAAAAGTCGGGGTCGAAGTGCTTTATATGACAAGGTAAACCTAAAGATATGAACAAACTTAGCATTACTTATTCTTCCAACGAAGTCCATTAAAGATATAGAATTTCACCTTTACATTGTTTACTTAGATGCTTTGAGAGCATGTTATACATTGCCTTTTTAGACTTGGCAAGTTAGGAATGATAAGAAAACACTGTATAATAAGGGAACAAAACAAATTCAAGATACATTTCGATGTGAGATGGGATTAACAGTTGATAAAGTGAAGTCTAATTTTGGCATCAGTAATGATGGCAATACAGCTCGAAAATTTTTTAACAAATTTTAAAAATCGTCCGAAATTACAGGAGTTAATGAAAAATTGATATATAATTTGAGTTTAATCTTAAAAACAGTATCCTCTGGAAAACCTATATATATATATGTCTAACTTTAAACAGCTAAAGGAGGAAACTCGAGATATATATTTAAATAACTATGAAACAATTAGAAAGAACAGACTTGAGCACACTAGAAAAAATAGCAGAGACAATTGTAATCAGGTTTTAATGAATAAAGTCCTAATTTCTTCTGATCCATTAATTTCATCTAATAGAAATACAATAAATACAAGCAGGTATATCAACAATAATCAAGAAATTAGTAAATACTTAATGGTAGATGAATCAGTGTTGATTTAATTTTTTTTTCTGGCTTACTTATTCGAGGTTTTTAACAAGTTACATGCTTCGTTAAACGTCCAGATTTTGTAAGGTGGCGTCTTTTGAAAAGAGTTTTCCTGTTTGATGTAAACTTAAAAAATTGGATTTACCGTTAAACATAGCTGTAAGCTGTCAATCAGTTTTTTATCTGTAAATAACTTATTGTCCACACTTTAGTCGATTGAAACTTTATTCTTATTTCGGTCGACATAACTGCGAAATGTTTATTCGAGGTAAACCTATACGGTTCGGTTTTAAGTATTGGTGTGTGTTCTGATGCAGGATATTTATTTGAAGCTTGCCCATATAGTGGCTCAGTTTCACTTTACAATAAAACTGTTGGCTTAGGACCTTCTGTTGTTTTAAAATTGTTGAATCTGTTTCATTTGCAGATAATCATGCAGTATATTTCGAAAATTTTTTTTTCGTCCTATTCGATTTGCTTACTAAGTGAAAGGAAAATTCGTGCAGCTGGGACAGTAAGATCAAATCGCCTCAGAGGAGCAAATAATGTCCTCGCTACAGACCGCTGTCTAATGAAGCATGATTGTAGTGAAAAATATAACAAATTATTCATTTCACGTTGGCAGGATAATTCAGAAGTGACTGTGATCTCAAATTTTGTTGCAGCTAGTCCAGCAGTATACACTACCCGTTATTCAAAGGATAGCAAAAAGAGAGCATAGTAAATTTAATTGCTTCGTACAACGCTAAATTGCATATGGTGCTTCATTATTTAGGTTTCTGTTCAACAGCCTCATGCTATTAACGATTATGAAAAACATATGGGAGGCGTTGACTTACACGACAATGCAGTGTCAAATTATCGCATTGCAGTCCGTCGAAAAAAGTGGTGGTGGCCCTTATGTAAAAATTCAGTTACTGTGAACGCTTGGCAGATTCACTGCCCAATTGCGAAAGCCAAAGAGCTATCTCAAATAAACTTCAAAGCTGAAATATGTAGCTACTATGTTGTTGCTATATAAAGAATCATTTAACAATGAGTATATTATTGAGGATTCAGATCTAAGTCAATTAAACTATTTAAGCAACTCTCCTCATAGGAACTTAAGAGATGATGTTATTTGGAAAAATCCAGAACAAAAAAGGAAGCGATGCGGTGAATGCATCGCAGACTGTGTACCAATGTAAGAAGGGTAATATCACATTGCCTTCAAAGTGCTTTGAAACATACAACAACAGTTTATATTAGGTCTTATCAATTCCCGAAATATGTATATACAATGTATATATGTATATATATATATGAATGTACATATATATATATATGTATATATATATATATATATATATATATATATATATATATATGTTGTAATATATATATATATATATATATATATATATATTGTAATATAAAACATTAAAGCTAAATAACGTATGCAATGGCGAGTGATCAGAGTTGTCCCTAACTGACCTACGAGATCAAACCGATCAGTATCTCAATGTGTATCAGTCGAATTAATAATTGATTATCTGAAAAGTTTACTCTTGGGAAGGTGGTTGCAATTATGAAGCATTTGTCTTTGGTATTGTTGTTGTAATATAAAACATTATATATATATATATATATATATATATAGTTGATTTATCTTTATTGATCTTATCAGTTTATTATAATATTATTCAAGCTTATGGTCGTTTTTTATCAAATTATATTTGGTCTAATGTTTATTCGATATTTCGTTAACAGCTTGTTAACATCTTCAGGATATACATATTATTAAAATTTTATAGACAAATGGTTTTAAAACATGACATAAAAAACTATTCACAATATTTGTTTTTAAAATTCAATAACACATAAAATATTTTTTCAACATTAACAATTTATAGTAATCGATTAATATTAGAAATGTTAGACATAATAAACGTACCTTCATCACACTGAATAAATTTTAAAATAGATACAGAAAAATTAGCACAGAATTATAGACATTTAGTTAGTAAGAATTGCAGATTTACATAATATAATTTTTAATATTAAGTATTATTTGCTAGGGATAATTTATTGTATTATTGTTATTATATATTAATATATACTAATTGTTACAATTATTGCCTATGTGTATGTATGTGTGTAGATGAATATTAATTATATATGTACATGCATTTGTATGTGTATGTATGTGTGTGTGTATGTAATAATATGTATGTATGTATATATATATATACATGTATGTGTATGTATGTATATGTATGTATGCATGGATATGTGTAGGTGTATATATGTATGTATGTATATGTGTATATATATGTATGTATGTGTGTATATATGTATATATGTATATATGTATATATGTATATATGTATATATGTATATATATATATATATATATATATATATATATACATATATATATATATATATATATATATATATATATATATATATTGTAACGACACATTCCTGCTCTATGCTGGGGCAGGCTCGCGGCTGCCGGGGTCCGTTACAAATATTTATATTTCTTCTGATGAAAGAGTAGAACCACCTTTAATTTTCTCTTTAATAATGTATTTATTCGCAGTTCTCTTAACCTAGCTGTATATCTCATTTATAACTAGACTCTGACACCAAGTCACCGACAACACGCTTCCGTTAAACACACGTACGCAACACGAGTGGTCTCTCTAAATAAATGCTCGTTCTAAGACATTTTAACAATAATTAGCCATTGTGTGAAGGCAATAAGAAAAATCATAAAAGTAATATATTACACTAGTGTTAAAAAATTATAAAATTCATTAATAAAATAGGAGGTGGTATTCAACACCCGATACTTACAAAGGCAGACCAAATAAATAAATAAGAAATATGA
>OY776280.1:49163352-49208352 GCA_963675445.1 Linnaemya vulpina | reverse complement strand
GAAATAGTCCATTACCACAAGTACATAACGATTTCCGGCTTCGGTAACGGGAAAGGGACCTGCCACATCCATTGCGATCCGCTCGAATGGTGCTCCTGAGTTGTATTGTTGCAGCTGTCCCCGGCTCCTTCTTACTGGGCCTTTGGCTGCTATGCACTGTGGGCAGTTTGCTATCCAGTCAACTACGGCTTGTTGACATCCAACCCAATAAAAACGCTGCTTCAGTTTCTCAAGTGTTTTTGTTACTCCAAGATGACCGCCACTGGGTCCATTATGAAACTCCTGTAAAACTTTACTTATCTTGGAGTATGGCACAACTATTAAATTTGAAGTTGCTTTGCCATCTACACTTTCCCATACGCGGTATAAACACCCTTTTATTCCCTTAAGGCTGTTCCACTGAGCCCAATGAGATTTGGCGAGTGGGCTTTCAGCCGAAATTTCATTCCGAGATGGTCGTCTGTCCTCTTCTTTGGCCGCTATAATTTTCCTTAGTATATCGTCGTCCCTCTGTGCCGCTGACCAGTCTTCATCAGGGCCGATGTGCATTAGCCGAACATCCACAACGCCTTCCTTTTGCTCGGTTCTAACACAATGTTTACACTCTACACAGCACGGTCTTCTCGAAAGAGCATCCGCATTGTTATGCTTTGTGCCCCTTCTATGCTCACTGCTGAAGTCGTAGCTCTGCAGGCGCTCAATCCACCTTGCCAGTTGCCCTTCAGGATTTTTAAACTGCAATAACCATCTCAGTGCAGAGTGATCGGTCCTTAATGTAAAGTGTTGACCATACAGGTACTTATGGTAATGTTTAATGCATTCCAATACCGCCAGAAGCTCACGTCGTGTTACACAGTAGTTCCTCTCAGGTTTTGAGAGTACACGGCTATAGTACCCTATGACCTTCTCAGTGCCATTTACTACTTGGGATAGTACACCCCCTATGCCATAGCCGCTCGCATCAGTATCCAGCACACATTTTTCTCCAGCTATGGGATACGCTAGCACTGGTGACGTACATAATAATTCTTTGAGTTTCTGGAAGGATTTTTCCTGTGGCTCGCCCCAATGGTATGGTCTTGACTTCTTTGTCAGCTCATGCAAGCTTGCAGCTACACTGGCAAAATTCGGCACAAAACGTCTGTAGTATGTGCAAAGACCCAAAAAGCTACGCAATTCATGAAGATTTTTAGGTTGATGCCAGTCCCTTACTGCTTTTATTTTATCTTCATCTGTTGAGATTCCGTCTGCTGTAACACGATGCCCCAAATACTTTACTTCTTTCTGGAACAATGCACATTTCTTCAAGCTGAGTTTCAATCCAGCTGATGATATCCGCTTAAGAACTTCTGCCATGTTTTTGAGGTGTTCATCAAAAGTTTTCCCCATCACGATTATATCGTCGAGATATACCAAGCATGTCTTCCAGTGAAGTCCTATCAGTACCTTCTCCATTAGGCGTTCAAATGTGGCCGGAGCATTGCAGAGACCAAATGGCATAACTTTGAACTGCCATAATCCGTTGCCGACACTGAAGGCAGTTTTCTCCTTATCTTTCTCTGCGATCTCCACTTGCCAATATCCGCTTCGCAAGTCCAGCGTAGAGAACCATTTGGTACCAGCTAGCGTGTCCAAAGTGTCATCGATCCTGGGGAGCGGATAACTGTCCTTCTTGGTTATGTCATTGAGCTTCCTGTAGTCTACGCAGAATCTAGTACTGCCATCTTTCTTTTTAACTAAGACTACAGGCGAACTCCAAGGACCAGAAGATGGCTCAATTCACTTACAAGTTCTTTTACTTTATCTCGCTTTGCTAGTGGTACGCTTCTGGGTGGCTGTTTAATCGGCCTAGCTTCGCCTGTGTTAATTTCATGTTTAACCAATGAAATTCTACCCTGGCTTTGGCTTCCCATGGCGAAGATACTGGCATGCCTTTTTAGTAACTGCTTGGCTTTATTTTTATCTGTCGCTGATAGACCTGCTACCCATTTCTCTACGTATTCTTCAAATTGTTCACGTTCTTTTGCGGACAAATTAGTAGGCTCTATCTTCCTCTCGCAGTTTATTATTGCCTCTGCTGGAGTACACTGGCCAACATCGGAATTTTCTTTGATGACTTTTTCATGGTCTGACAAGTTAAGCACTCTTATAGGGACTATTCCTCCTTCACTAGTTTTCACTAGAGCTTTCGCTGTTATAAGCTCTCTCTTTAGATCTGGCGGTTCTACAACCCAAAACCGATTGTCCTCACAATCTCCCTTCATCCGCGCCCCTATGACTGTTTCAGACTGTTGTGGTATTGTCTGACTCTCAATAGCAAATACTCTTGTTACTTGCGGTTTGTTGTCATATCCAACATCAAGGGGTATTTCCACATTACGCCAAATCATCAGCTGTTGTCCCATATGTAGATTAATGCCATGATTAATCATAAAATCGGCTCCATTAATAACCTCATCGACAATATCGGCAACAATAAACACATGTCTCACGCTGATGTTGGCTATAGTCACCTTAACTTCAATCTTACCATAGACAGTGGCAGGCTCTCCAGTAGCTGTACGTAGCCGAATATTGCTTAACCGCTCGCATTTCCCCTTTACTATATCGGGCCTTATTATTGACTGCGATGCCCCTGTGTCTATGGTAAGTACGTGCTTTTCCCCGTTGATGTGTCCGGACGCAGTGAGGTTGCTGTTTTTCTGCTGCATCACTGATATGGAGATTGTGGGGACCTCGTTTGTGAGAGCTAGCTCTTGCCCCTTAGTGCTAGCTCGTTTTAGTTTAACGGGGACTCTTGGGATGTTGTTTGGTTCACCGGTTTGCTGTTTCTTGGTGGCGAAACAGATCTACCTCTCTTCCTTTGTGCTTTGCAGCTGCGCTAAAAATTACCGATCTTTCCGCAGTTAAAGCACTTAGGCTTTTCTTTGATAGCCTTCTCTGCCAGCAGTTGTCGCATTGCCTCCTTAACGCTAGCCACTAGGTTGTTATCCTCCTCAGACAAAACCTCTACATTCCGCACTTTACATATCTGTGGCTTGAAAACCATCCTGGCAGTCTCTTGAGCCAGCGCAAATGACACAGTTTCAGCGAAAGTGGATTTCTGCGTAGCGCACACCGCCAGTTTAACATCAGAGTCGCGAATGCCGTTAACGAAAGCCTCAGTTTTAAAATGGTCCAGGAACGGGTGACTCTCGCCTGGATATGTGAGCTGCACTAAACGCTCGATTTCCATTGCGAAATCTTGTAGAGATTCGTTAGGCATCTGAACTCTACATCGCAATTCCATTCTGTATAAATCGCGCTTGTGCTCACCACCATACTTGCGCTGCAATGCTGCCATTATTTCATTATAGTTTTTTCTGCAGCTTACTGGCACCGTCTCAAGTACCTCTGCGGCTGTACCCTTTAAGGACAAGATCAACTCTATGGCCTTTTCTTCAGCATCCCATCCATTTCTGCTAGCCACCGTCTCAAACTGGAATTTGAAGATGCTTAATGGTACGCTGCCGTCGCAGCATGGCGCTTTTGTCCGCGCAGAAACCTCCGCAACTGCTCGTACTGCCCCGGCACTACACTCCAGGTTGTGCACTTTGTCCTCTAGAGCATGCAATTTCTCTTCGAACTCCTTTGCATGCTGTTCCAGGCCACCGCATTCTAGATGTTGGACTCTATCCGCCAGCTCTGAGAATTTATTCTCAATAGAATCCATCCTCCTGTTGATGGCTTCAGAAACCTCTACCAGGATATCGTTCGTGGCCTTATTTGACTCCTGTATCTGCTGAGAGTTCTGTTTTATTTCAGTTATTTCGGCAACAAGCTTGTCCTGCATCTGCTGAGTTTCGGCTACAAGCTTGTCCTGCAACTGCTGAGAGTTCTGTTTTATTTCACTTATTTCGGCTACAAGCTTGTCACTGCTGATCCTTGATGCCTCATGCATCTGCTGAGAGTTTTGTTTTATCTCACTTATTTCGGCTACAAGCTTTTCCTGCATCTGCTGAGTTCTGTTTTATTTGGATCATCATAGCAGCGAACATTGAATTTATGTCCATGCTGCTGGTCGTGACAGGAGGGAATACCTGCACATCATCTTTGTCCTAAAACTCGTATGTCCCGATGTCCATGCCGCGATTCTTAAACTCATCTATTAGCCTCTTCTACAGTTCAGGCTAGTTACCTGCAGTTGGCAATTCCAGCTTACTGAGCTCTTTCTTCAGCTGTTCAACTTTTAGCTCATCAAATTTCATGATTATTTATTTTAATTTTATAATGTCCTTTTTTTGTTTTCCTTAAATTGCAATGTCCTTTTAATTATTTTTGCAATCCCACTTCTGACACCAGTTGTTACGTTTTCAGACCTTTTCGTAAAAACGGTTTTATTACTTATCCTTCAAGGATTCGTTTTATTGCATCAAATTAAAACACGGACAAAATAATTTAGAATTATAATGCGGCAACAATTTATTTATTACTTAACACTTAGCGATGTTAACACGTATATGTATGATATCACACTGATTATTCCTGAGTTCTGGCAGCGCCTTTATATAGCAAAAATGACGTCGTCCGGTAACCTCGCTAAAGTTCTGGGTATGGTGGTTGTATTTTACTTAGCATGTGTGTGTTTGTATGACAATGCTGACTTGTTTGGTTTGCTTATGGTAACTATGTGTGTTTGAATGTATGAGTGTTCTGTATGTTTTGCCTATGGTAACTATGAGTGGTTGTATGAATGAGTGTGTGGTTTTTGTTTCTTCTACGTGTATATGGCTGTGTATACTTGTGAATCTATTTAGTTTTATTAGCAGCGAATACTTGCATACAAGATCATTAAGAACAACATCTCTTAGCATTGATGTTGCTATGTTTGTTGGTGTTGTGGTTTACTCTTATTGGCACAGCCTTGAATGATCTTGTATATTCTGGAGTATTCCATTTCCGTTAATTTGAATATTATCTATATAGTGTTTGTAACATTTTGACAACTATAGATAATATTGCCAGTGCTGCCAAGTACATATAGCCACATTGTCGTTTTATTTAAATCTATTTCTAATCTTTGTAACAATATATATATATATATATATATATATATATACATACATGTATATATATATATATATATATATATATATATATATATATATATATATATACAAATATTTGGCTCAGTTATATTTGAAATGTAGTTTGCATGTTATTAGCCAATGTTGCGTTTTTCCAACAGCCCATAACTGCCAACGCGGCAGGACGATTTTTTTCTTTTTTGTTTCTAGCATTGTCCCCAACTGTAGGCGGGAGCTAGCACACCTATATAAAAGATTTCTGGTAGTGGTACAAGATGGGTTAAGACCGCTTTAAAAGAATATGAAAATATCAACCTGCTTCACAACACAATAGAAAATTGTATTAAAAAGTTACCGCAAATTGAAGAAATCGTAGCAACTTCATCAAAACTGGTAAAATTCTTTAAGAAATCTGGTTTAAATTGTGACTTAAATACGTCATTGAAAAGCTTCAAGCCCACGAGATGTAATAAATTTTTTGAACGTTATTATCAATAAAATCGAATTTGTTGACATTCAAAATGTATTAAAAGAAAAAATTTTACTTAGAAATATAACGCTATAAAAGAATATTTATTAGACCAATTAATAGCTATTTTAAAGCCTTTCATGGACGCTTCGACAGAACTTGATGGCAGCTCCTATGTAACTATTCATTTAGTCCATCCACATATTGAAAACATAAAAAGAATATGTAATATCACCAATAGTGATGAATCTACTTTTATCACACAATTTAAAAAAGAAATGCATGATACTCTAATTTCCTTAATAGAAAGCAAGATCACAAATTAGCAATATTATTATTGTTTAGAAGAACAAACAGAAATAATAAATAAAACAAAATCTTTGCGAAATCCATATTTAAATTATATAAATATTGCTTATCCACCAACTTAAACAAACTCATCTAGATTATATTCATGGTTTGAAATATGTTCTACCAATCGAGGACAGAACATATTTTAATGAAATATTATTCGTAAATATAAATTCTAAAGATTAATTTTAAATTTTTTGTGTTATAAAAACTCAATTGATACATTTTACATTAATTTTTATTTAACTACCTGTTTTTTAATTTTTACACCATGCAAAAATATTAAAAAATATATATGTATTTTATTTATTTCTTTTGATAAGAATTTTTTTATTTTATGTTTATGAATTTTATGTTGTTATGTTTATATATTGGATTTTGTATTTTTAGTTTATAGCATAAGTTCAAAAGACTGAACTGTTTTTGTTAAAAAAAAAACGTTTACAATATTAAAATTAATAAAACTTATTGTTCTACAATATTTGACTATATTAATTTTTTAAGAAACATAATAGGTCTGGGCCCTATTTCACTAAACTACAATTCTACAAGTCTACAATTACAAGTCTAATTCTTACAAGTGATAATGAATTGTGTTTCATCAAAATTTTCAAAACAATTGTAGCTTTTTGAACTTGTAAACTACAATTTCTACAATTACAATTTATACAATTGTAAAAAAATAAATTATTTTTATAAATAAAATAAATGTGTGAATATATGTATATTAGAGTACTCATGAAATATATGAAAATTTCAAAACTTTTTTAAAATAAATTTGCAACTATGGGTACTCTAATATATAACGATTATTTGTTTTGATTGTTATGACACATATGTAGTTTGTGTTTTGAGTTATTTGCCACTTGTATTTAAAAAGTTGAAAATTATTATTTTGTAATGGCAAATCAACATAATAAAATTAGTGTGGTGCGGGAAATTTTGCTGCCAAAGACGTTCTCTTTGGTAAGTTTAGCGATAAACTAACCAAAGAGATGAAAATGGAAGAGTGGGAAAAAGTGCGTATGAGGTGTCTTGCACTTGGACTGGTGCCAAGTGAAAAAGATTCCAAATACGTGCGCGATGTTTTTTGGGCAAACATTAAAAGGATGACACTGGTAAGTTGGTTTTATAAAGCGATAACATTATATTATAATATTTTTTTAATTAAGGCCAAAAGAGACAACTCCCGAAAGACAGGGGCGGCTGGTGGAAGGGCCAAAAAGCTTACGGAGCTGGACAACCTGGTCTTGGAGGTTATTGGAAAGGAGTCACCAACATGTGATGGCATCCGACCACACTTGTAACTTGTAAAATGGTGAGCAAGTGTCATTGCAGAAATTAGTGAGTATCACTTTAGAGGACTGCAATGATACTGTATCATTGCTGCCAGACACAGAAGTGACTCCTACCAAGAACGCGGAGGAGCTAGTGTCGATGCCTGAGAGCTCCCGAAAAAGAAGTGAGTACCATTTAATAATATCTTAAAATTTTCTAATCTTTTTTTTTTGCTTAGAGCGATGTATGGAAAATGGATCTCTCGCCCACGAGAAAGCCCAAGCTAAAAAATATAAGGAAGAAGAAAAGGTCGAACGACAAATTGAAAATTTAAAGCTGCAGAATACAAATTTTCAATTGAAAAATAAATCTCTGCAGCTTCAACTATCGGAGCAGAAATTTATGCGCCGTAAGGGGGTTTACATCCCGTTATTTGTCTAGTTAAAATTTTATGTTAATATCATTCTTTTTGTTATTACTTATCATTTCTTGTTTATTAAAACCTCTCTTTCTTATTTCTTCTTATTTCCAAGTCATTAACTAATTAAAATAATTTAAAATTGTTTGCAGTTTATTTTGGCCTCTGCTGTCTGCTAGGGTTTCATTCGCTTCTTCTTCATTATCAGAGTCGCTAGGATTAGTAATTCTGAAGTTTTCATCTTCTTCAGTGCGTGAAAAATTACAAAGAGTGATCGCACAATTAAAAACATCGCTGGCCATTTCGGGGCTCACCCGTAAATAATTTAAAACTGGAAATTTTAACTTTAAAATGCCGATTGCATTTTCCACAACCCTTCTTGTTGATTTGTGTGCATTGAGGGATCTTCTGTTATTTGATAACGGTGGAATTAGCCAATCTTTTAGCGGATATGCTGAATCACCTAAAATGATTCCGTTCTGAATTGGACGCCAGCCGTTTTCCATTCTGAGGAACAAACAACTATTACGCCAGACGCGAGAGTCGTGAGTACTCCCAGGCCAGTTTGCATAGGAGTAATAGAATTGGAGATCGGGTCCACAAACCACCATTCCACCATACATGAAATGGAGTGATTACCATGCCGATCAACATAAGCTTCTTCATGCTCTTTGGGTGCATCTAATTTTATTAAAGTGCCGTCCAAACAGCCGCAAACTAATGGCATGCCTTTTATGGCGAAGAATTTGGACACCACTTCATCCATGTTTTCTGGCCAGCGTACATACGTTGCAAACAAAGCGGAATTAATTGCAGTTACTGCGCTTTTTACTACTCTGCACACATTGGCTTTGCTTAACCCATGCAAGTCACCTATTGCATGGTATGTGGTTCCTGTTCCTAGCCAGCGTAACGTTATCAGCAGCTGCTGTTGCACCGTGAGAGAATGGGTTCTATTTGTCTCTCTTTCCAGTATTAGAGACAACAAATGTATCAGCAAAAGAAATTTGTCCCGTTTTAGCCTGAAATTTATATATATATATATATATATATATATATGTACTCCAACGTGGATTCCAAAAATTCGTATTCAAGACGTGGTCTAAATATTCTTCTTCTTTTTAATGCGATTTCATTATCGCTTTCATCACTGGAATCATATAAAAGGTTCATTTTGCATTCAAAAAAGATATGAACAATTTAATATTTTATATGTTTGACTTGCACGTGTGTTTATTTGTTTATAAAACATGATTATTGGGGTTGCCGCTTAACGATAATTTGTAATAAGCAAACAATGTGACATAGTTTGTTTTATTATAATCAATTAATAAATGCTAATTAATATTGGTTTAATTTTGTGTTTATTTGAACTAGTTTTTATTGAAAAATAGTTAAAAATTCAATTTCAGTTCAATTTATCATTCACTTGTAACTTGTAAAATTTTTTTTGAGAGTCTTCGTCGACTCTAAGCTTTTTTTCTACAATTGTACAAGTGTACAATTGTAAATTTAGTTTGGTGAAACAAAACCACTTGTAGAAGTATGACTTGTAGAATTGTGAATTGTAAAAATCACGTTTAGCTACAAACTTGTAATTGTATTTTGATGAAACACAATTATTCACAATTTCACAATTTTACAGGCAAAAACACTTGTAATTGTAGACTTGTAGTTTAGTGAAATAGGACCCAGTTTGTTTATTTTTCCATCAATATTGATGATCCAGTAGCTTCGTGATAGAGAAAATAAACAAATATACTCTCAATTATAAAAATTAGCAAACAAGTACGTGAACAGCATTTTGCAAGATTTTGCCAGTTATTTTGCTGAAAAGCTGATGAGTAATGCCAAATCAAAAGAATATTCATGTGTACTTATGTTCAAATGTGTTAAAAATAAAGTTTTCAATAAATAAATAAATTTTTATAACTTCAATTCAAGTTTTTTGGTTTCTAGTGTAAATACATAAATACATACATACATATTTTGACCAAAAACGCAATTTAAAGTTGACAACAAAAAAACTAAAATGGCCAAGAGGCTTGATGTTTCATGTACTCCAGGAACATATAAGGTGCCCAGGAGACGATCAAAAGAAACCAACTATCACATAGCAATCGTGTTTTTTTGGCTACACGTACATGTTGTTGGCTCTGATTGATGAAAATCAAAACATTTTGATATTTTTATTTGTAGCTTGATTTTTTGTACATCACCGAATCTGATTGTAGAAAAAAACGTCATTCGCTGGTTGAATTTGTTGCGTGACGACATGGAGAAGTGTGGGGATGAAAATAATTAATACACATTTTATTCAGGAAATATGTTTCTTATCATTTTTCACGTTGAATACGTGTACATCCATATACGTTTTTGATTAACATGGTTTCTTATTATAAACTTATTCATATATACATTAAATAATTAAATTTAAGTTTTTTTATATAGACAAGTTTTCGCTTTGAAAGGTACTTTAATTCTGATTTCAAAAATCGTGCATAGAAGAGGTATACGTGCAGACATATAAAATATTAAAAAAAATACAAATAAACTTTTGTTTTGTTTATTTATTACTTTGAAAACTTTTTGCAAAATATTTTACAAATAAAACTTTTTTGTTTACTTTTTTATTGGCAAGAAGAAGCAGTCAAAACATCTGTTCTATCTTGCAAAATTTTACTGAACAAAATTTTTCCAGCAAGATTTTGCAAGTACTCAGTTATTCAAATGTCAATTTTCTGGCTCTCTTTCTCTCAATTTAAATAAATTTTTTTCTGAAGAAAGTAAACGAACGACATTCAGTAACATTTTGCACAATTCCTTACAAAATATCACGTAAACAAACAGACCTAATATGTCGGAGCATTTTCAATAAATCATTTTTAGACCTGTGTTTTTATCTTGTATGGTAAATATTGTTAATATTTACTTACTAGTGTTATTGGATCAGTGTTCTTGTTAATAACGAAATTAATTTTTTAATTTAAATTTTTGATAAGCAAAAAAGCGCGGCAACGTTTTGGCTGATGACAAAGATTATGTATATAAGATAGTGCATGACAAGCACGAAAAAATGTATATGCGGGTCCCAATATTACGACCCGCATCGAACATATTCGTTAAACATATGTTGTCAAACATATTTCATCTTGTCTTGTGTAGTTATTTGTTCGAATAACACAAAAAATTGGTTGGTTTGCCTAGAGCATTCAACAATAAAACTTGTGAGGCGGATTGTGTTATTTGTTGCAGAAAATTGTTATTGTTCACGTACTTTTATGTTGCATAGAATAGATCCATAACCGAAACGAAAAACACTACTGAGTAAATTAATCTAGGGTAAATAATACTTGTGTTGTTGTTGGATAAACGAAAATGTATCTATCAGCACCTATGCGATGATGCCATATATTATTAGAATATACATATATGTAATATAAACATTTTTTGTATATATGTTTTATATATATATATATATATATATATATATATATGTATATATATATATATATATATATATATATTTATGTATATATACATATGTACATACATATATATATATGTATATATATATATATATATATATATATATATATATATATGTATATATACGCATATGTCTGCGTACAAGACCGATAATCAAATATAAGTATGCAGACTTTTGCATACAAAAATAAAGGTATCAATAGAGTAAAGGTTTTTAATGAAATGGTAATATATTTAAAAACACAAAGCTATTGCAAATGAAATTTTACAAAATTAACCAAACTATTACGATTCCAATAAATAAAAAAAACTTAGTTTTAAGGCTAGGCAAAAGTGTGCGTACATATAATAAAATAAGGAAATTAGAGGTGTTATCATGGATTAAAGCTCAGTGTAGTAAGAGGTCGGATAACCTCGTCATTGCAGAACTTCTTTGAGGCGTTTTGGCATTGATGACACTAGTTTTTCAATGCATTCGGTGCTTATATTACCCCATTCTTCCGACAGTACGGTTTAAAGCATCTCCTTGGATGTAATGACATGGCTGCGTATTTTTCGTTCCAGTAAATCGCATAAATGTTCAATCGGGTTTAGGTCCGGTGATTGCAGTGCAGCTTTTAATTGTTTTTTTACGTTATATAACCACCTAAGCTTAGTATTTGAGCAGTATGCTTTGAGTCATTGTCCTGTTGGAATATGTAATCATGTTCAATGCAGAATTTTTTTACGCTGTCAGCTAAATTTCTTTTAAGAATATCTAGATATAGCCTGTGGTCCATTATTGATGTAATAAATTCTAAATTACCTATGCTCGGCATACCAATACTCCACCACCACCATGCTTCGCAGTTGGTTTTGGGTCCAAAGAAGTACAGGGCTTTCTTCATAAAAGTTGACGTCCTTTGATGCCAAAGATGCAGTACTTGATCTCATCCGTAAAAAGTACTTTTTCCCAAAACTCTGGGGGCTTATTTATATGCTCTTTAGCCAAGTCAATTCGTTTTTGTCTGTTCACCAATGATACTAATGGCTTCTTTCGTGCTACATGACTCCTATATTTGGCTTTTCTCAAAATTCTGCGCACAGTGTCGATCAATACTTATTTGTTAAATTGCGAGTTAACAGTTTCAATAATTTTGGATGCAGTTAATCTTCGATTTTCTCTAACTGATTACACTACAGCTCTTTTTTCACGTTCAGTAAGTTTTGGCGGACGCCAGAACGAGGTTTAGGAACTAAAACTCTACTTTTTTAAGGTTATTTATCACTCTTTGATTAGAGGAGTGCGTTCGTTCAACAATCTGACCGATTTCACGCAGAGTTTTGCCTTGCTTCTACAAGTGAACAATAATTTTGCGTTCAGCAACATTTATTTCTTTTCTGCTAGCCATTTATTTCAACTCGAAACAAAAAAATTCTAAAAATCACTTAACTTGTGTTCACAATGATCAGAACCGTTTAACAATAAAATTTTATATGAAAAGTTATTTATCTGTTTGAACGCAGATTTATGCTGCTTAGTGTATATGTATATATATATATATATATATATATATATATACATATATATATATATATATATGTATATATATATATGTATATATATATATATATATATATATATATATATATATATATGTATATATATATATATATATATATAAATATATATATATATATATATATATATATATATATGTATATATATATATATATATATATATATATATATATATATATGTATGTATATATATATATATATATATATATATATAAATATATACATATATATGTATATATATATATATATATATATATATATATATATATACATATATATATATATATATATATATATATATATATTATTTATTGAAAATTTAAGAATTAACAAATTTTATTTTTTTGGCTCATTGAATGATTTTTTAGTGGATCTTTCAATCGTTCAGTAATTGACCTGTTTTATTTAAAATTAAATAATTTTGTCTAATATATGAATTGATTGAAATATAAATTAATTCATGATAAATAAAAAATTTTGAATCCATTCGTTTTTTTAAAATAGAAGAATTGATTTTGTATTAGAAATAAGTTATTAAGGAATTCAAAGAAAATCATAGTAATTATTTGTTTTATTTATATAAAATTGTCATACGCAATAACGCTTTCTATAAATTCTATTACGTTATTATGCACTGAAGCTAAAACATTTAGGTTTTCTGTAAAAGATAATATAAAAAGTATACACTTATTTTGGTATAATCAAGAGAGTTGGAGATTTTAATTAAAATATTTAAACCTTTTACAAAATTTTTATATAGAAAAAAATTTAATTATTATTAGTAATATAATGTTTAATATATTTCATGTATTTATTTAGTTATTTTTCTTGTTATATTTCTTTTTTATTACTTTTTTTACAATTTCTTTTATATTTTTATATATTTCAAAAAATCTGCACTTTGCTCTACCTAGAACTACCTTTTTCTATAGCCCAAAAGCAGTGCTTTCGAAGGAGGACCAATAATTAAAAGTCCAATAATTGCTGTTTATAGTGGAAACAATCATCACTTAACCATTCTGGGGTTGAGCGTTTAAACAAGTCAATAATAAATGATTTTATAACATTTCGTTCCGGTTCAATTTTAAAGATAATATGATATATTAAAATATGTGTCTTACTTGCATCCATTAGTGGTTAAAATTTCATCCATGTTCCTAAGCTCATTACAGCATTTTTTACATTGCAATTTCGGAATAATTTTAAATGCAACATATTCAACGAAGTATCTTATGGAAACCAGTTCAAAATTTATATGCTCAGAATTATTAAAAATATCTTCTAAAAAGTAATCTGCATATATATCGTCGTCAAAATCATCACCATCCCTTTCATTAGAGCCTATTTCAGTATGTTCACTTGAGGAATATATATATATATATATATATATATATATATATATATTCTAATATTTTTTTTATTTTATCTTTTTTTTGTGAGCATATATGTATATATCATAAGTATCAATTTACTTAATCTCGTCTTGTTCAAGTTCACAGTTACAGGAAAAACTTGATTGAACAATTTTAGCAACCATAACTTTTGCCAAAATAGTATTTAACACGGCTACGCAAGGGTTGCTATTGTTGGCTTCCTTTTGCCGCAGTACAGAAATTTTATTTTCTAACTTGTCCTGATTAAGAGATTTTGTCATGAATATAACTCACCCCCTTCTTTTCGAATGTCATTAACCAGTAAATGGACTAAATTAAGAGTGAGTTTCATACCATTAAAAAAACGCTTTTCTGGTCAACAAATTCCACGTCATCCAGATATTTTATAAAATTGTTTATAAATTTGTGAGGTTCATTGTTAACTTGAACTGCAGATCTGTAGCAGTTATCGCCATAAAGGGAACCACTATTAAGACAATCGAAAATCTTACAAGCTCTTAAATTGTGTAATATTGCATATTGTTTTAATAGCAGCTGTAACAGTTCTGCTAAAAATTGAGTTGCGAACCTCACGCGAATTTTTTCAAATTATACTCCAATTAGAAAACAATCGTTTTGCCATAAAAACACACACATGTGTATCAATACGTTTAGTTCTAAGAAAACCTCTTGTTTCGAATCCATCTATTAAATCTAAACTCTGATTATACCTTAACTCTTTTCCTATGATCATTTCGACAATAACCAAAACCATATTCTTAGAATCTCTTTGGTCCAACGGTGCGCATTTTCGCTTTACGACCTCAAAGGCATTATTCCTTAAAAATATATGTATGTATGTTATTAAGAAAATTAGTTTAACAATTGTTTGTATTAATGTAGGGTAAAGAATATATATTTTATTTGTGTAGAAACAAATAAACATCGACTCGCACTGAAGTGTTAATACACTTGCAATACATGTGCAATATCTGAATCAATTTTTGAGGACTACTTTCAACTTCGTAAAATAAAATATCCATAGTATAAACATACATATATACATATATTCGAATTACCTTATTGGCAATAAAACATATTACAAAAAAGTACTTTCCTTTTTAACCTTCTGAGCACTAGATGATATGTACTTATGAAGAATGCTCACGCAGTAAAGTTATAAAAAGATTAAGCATATTATTCTATGTACAAACTATTTTTTATAAAAACTTTTGTACGGAAAATTTTTTGATACTCAAACTTTTCGATATAAAAATTATCCATATAAAATATTTGATAGAAAATGAGTTGTAATGACAATTTTTTTTCTGTATATACATATATTTTACAAAAATATTTTCATTGTAAATGTTTTCTATTCAAAGATTTTTATTACAATATTTTTTTATGAAGAGATGTAGCTTATGAAATTCTTTAATTTATAATTAAAGAATTTTTTTCCATAGATACATTTTTGTTCTGAAATATTTTCTACTAACATTTTTATTATGAATGAATTTTTTACTATAAAAAATTTTTCATTATAAAATATTTTTTATCCAAAAATAATAATTGAGATATTTCTTAGAAAAATATATGAAACATTTTAAAATATTTTTAATGGAAAAAATTTCAGTGTGTTCAGACTAAACATTGTAGAAAATAAAAATGTATGTACATTTGGAAAAAAAACAAAACAAAAATATACAGTTTTCTTCGGCCTCAGCAATAGTATGAAAGAACTATTATAAATAAATAACAGCCATACTTAAGTATGTATGTATGTACATATATATATATGTATATATACAAACATACACAATACAAAGTGTAAGAATATATATTAAGGCATCAAAAATTGTGTTCGCAAAAAACATGAGAAAGAGAATAAATAAAGGCCCAACTATAATATGCGTACGCTAGCGCAGGCGAATTTGCGAATACATGCAATCAAATGTGTACAACCATAATTTGGTTAGATAACTTTTCGTTAAATTTATTTTTCCTACGCATATAGCGAAACTGATCGCATTTTCCTTAAGTGGCCAACTGTTTGTTCGTTGTTATTGATAATTATTTTTAGATACACACATACCATAGACTGTGATACGTGCACACAAGAGAAGCTGCAATGTACGCCGAAATAAATTCTACAGATAATTGAATAAATAATGTCAAAAATGAATGGAAACATTAAATGTTTAGCGTTTGTTTATTGTATATATATTATAGTGTATTTGTGGATTTTCCTACAATTTATGATACATTGCCAACCACTTGTACTCATTGTTATACATTGTTGTACATTGTAGTACTTTCCAATTTATTTCTTAAATTACTTTCTAAATTGTTATTAACCTATTTGTGATAATATATTTATGTATGTATAAATTGATAATATTTATATATGTATTTACATGTTATGTATATATCATAAATTAGTTTTTGCAAAGTGCATTGCTTTACAACTGAGTGTAAGTATAATATAGTCACACAAATGTTCGCATATGCATTTGACGGTCTTTTCATCGAGTTTTGACAGTAGCCAAAGCTACATAAGTTGAACCTCCAAGCACTGATGACAAAACGCAACTGACGAAAAACAAGTTGTTTTTTTCCTTTCATTTGTCTTGTTTTTATGTGTGACAACTCATCAGATTTTAGCTAATTTATGATATAGTCTAAAATAAGGTAGCTAATTACTAACCATATTATGAGTTAGATCTCAAAACCCCATAAGGGAAGAAATGAACGAACGAAACCAATGCACACAATACATTTACTTACACACTTACAAAAATTTTTTCTTTTAGCAACTATATGTTTATCACCAGGGACAAAGGTTTCATGCAAATGCATATTTTCTCCCTTAATATTATGGCAAAGTTGAAATATCTTTACCAATTAATAAATTTGCTCAAAAATGGCATCTATTCGTTAGTGCATATTTTAACATATTTTGATGAAAATGCATATTATTGCATATTTTTGTTATAAATGCATATTATTGTGTCATATATTATTAAAAATTCAAACTTCAAGAACAGAATTATTTTTGAGATATTATTACGCGGGTATCACTATTTACAGAAAAGTATCCTGATGTTGTCGAAGCTCTAGTTGAGGAAGACGCTATAACAATAAAGATCAGTTGGTGTTTTTTAATGCAAATTATGCGTTTCTCATTAATACAATTGATAAGCTTCAACTATTTAGTTCAATGCCCAGCCAAATCAAAATAATTGACGAAGCTATAAGTAAAATTCGGATCAAATTATATACCGTTATTAAAAGTATTGCCGTTTCTGCTTCAGTACATTGTGATGATTCCGTTAAAGAAATAGAATCATTTAAATATGCGCCGATCACATCCGTAGATGTTGAAAAGATGATTGTTCAATGTACAAAAGCTTTCTAAGGTCAAATTTATTGAACTATAATATTCTATTTTTTTGCCTAAAACACAAGTTTTTAGTGCATGAAGTTCCTGCCCCTGGTTACCACTGTTGATGGAGTGCTACATCAACGGTGACATTGTAGTTTTATGCTTGAAATTTTATATCAGTTTTCATTTAACATATTGCTATGGTAAAAATGGAAGAAAATTCAATAGTTTATATATATATATATATATATATATATATATATATTTATATATATATATATATATATATATATATATATATATTTATATATATATATATATATATATATATATATATATATGTTTATAATATGAAAATTAATTGTTGGGTGGTTATATGCATTTCATTGGTGCTGTTACCAAATCATCAGTGAACTTCAACCACAGTTTTGAAAAGTTTCAAACCCCTCATATTATGCAAAGAAAATGTTTAGATAATTTTTGTAGCAATATACCATGTCAATATTTGTAGGTATACTTCATATGTATTATTAATAATAGAACATTTAAGGTAGCAAAATTTAAAAAAAAATGTGCCTTAAGACGAGAGGAGAAGACTACCATTAAACAAGAAAGATTTTATTATTTTTTTTTTTTTTATTTATTTTACTATCTTTGGTACAATTATAAAATATTAAAAATTTTTTCTAGGTTTACATATTTTGAGAATTTACTTAAAAAGTATTGCAACAAATATAAACTTAATTTATTGAATAAAAATATCTTAAGAATAGTATATACAGTGTCAGGAAAAAAGATAGGAAAAACCTGGTGAAAATTTTAAGAAATTTTTTTATACATACTTCTTTCAGCTTCATTACTGAAGTTGAAGAAGATATTAATATTACAAATTTCTTATTAAATCATAATTTGAAGTTCTATTTCGATCTTCAAATCTTTGTGTTAAACTACTAAATACTGAATTTAACAGATGTTGCTTATACTTTTGATGCAATCTATTTGTAGAATATCTTCTATTTAAATTGAATATAATTTTTAAATTTTTATTTTGAATTATCTGAAGCTTTTTTAAATAAGTTTTGGCACATCTATTTGACCAAATTTGACAACCATAAGTCATGATGGGACGTATGCACATTTTGTATAAAAGAATTTTGTTTTTGTGATTCAGGGTAGACTTCCGATTTAGTAATGGGAATAAAGCTCTTCCACATTTAATTGCTTTTTCAGATGCTTTTAAAACATGATGTCTGAAGGTCAGTTTTTTATCTAGCTCAATTCCAAGATATTTAATTGAATCAAGTAGGGGAATTTCAACTCCTTCTACTGATAATGGTATCGAAGGTATTCTTTTTGGCGATTTGTTAAATGGAGATATTATTGCTTGGGTTTTATTTTGATTTATTTTTATTTTCCATTTTTTATAAAATTTTTGAGAATGTGAAAGCGCGTTTTTCATTCTTTTGACAACTGCGTTTGAAACTTTGCCTTTTGTTATAATGGCAGTGTCGTCTGCGTATAATGCTACTGAGTGCTCTTTTAGTACTTTAAAATCTGATGTATAAATTGAGTAGAGTATAGGCGATAACACCGAACCTTGAGGTACTCCTGCTGGAATATTACGCTGCGAAGAGAATTCTGTACCAATATTTACAAAAAAAGATCTTTCACTCAAAAAACTTTGCACAATTTTTTGCAAATAAATTGGAAACCCAAATTTATGGAGCTTAAATATTAAGCCGTTATGCCATATAGAGTCGAAGGCTTTTTCGACGTCTAATAGCACTAATCCAGTACTTTTCCGTTCGCTTTTGTTATTTAAAATAAAATTTACTATTCTTTTTACCTGATGAACTGTTGAATGTTGTTTTCGAAAACCAAATTGCTCTTTTTGTATAATATTATTATTTTCGGTGTATTCGTTAATTCTTTCTTGTACAATTTTTTCGAACACTTTGTCTAGACAGTTTAACATGCTTATTGGACGATAACTCATAGGCGATTTTGCATCCTTTCCCTTTTTTAATATCGGAACTACTTTTGCAGTTTTAAAACATTTCGGAAAATATCCATTGGATAAGCACCAATTAAAAATTTGCGTGATTAAATCGTAAAAAGTATTTGTCATGTTTTTCAATATAATTGGGTTTATTCCATCTGGTCCAGGCGCTTTTGAGTTTTTTAACGTAGATATGAAGTATTTTACTTCTTCCACTGATGTCAAATTTTGTCGCATATTATCTGATATAGTCTGTGAACTCAACCAATCAATGTGCTGTTCAACAATTTGATCAACTGGTGAGGACATATTACATGTTGTTTTGTGGCAGTTTTCAAAAACTTCTGAAATTATTTCCGCTTTTTCTTTATTATTGTGCTTATCAACGCCATCTATTGACAAACTGCATACACTATTTTTGTTGCTTTTAATAGCTTTCGTCAATAACCAAAACTTTTTACTGCCTGTTGGCAACTTCCTTATGAACTGAGACCAGCTGTTATTTCTGTCATTACATATGTTTTTATTTATTAGTGTAGTCAGCTGTTTGATTAAACAAATTATTGTATTCCTCTCTGAGTAATTATTTGACCGCTGAAGTTTTCGTCTATATTTATTTCTTTGTGCAATCAAAATTAAAGTAAGTTTGGAAAGTTTTCTTTGCCACACTTGAGTGTTACGGACTGGTATTTGTTTGGATGCTTCTTGAACTAGGTGAGTAATTTTTGAAAGTGTTTGCTCAACATTTGAGTTCGATAATTCTATAGTTTGTAAACTATTTTTCCTGAACTCATTGTCTAACCATTTTCCTATTTCTTTCCAGTTTGCTCTTCCATAAAGTGGGATTTTGGTGACGTTTTCCGTTAAAGTGCCAAATATGGAACAGGTCACTGGTGTATGGTCTGAATTTAAAATTTCTGGATGTTTTTCTAATTGCGAAAAGTTTACGCTAGAGTTTGTGAGAAGAAGATCTACAACTGATGGTCGTGTTGGGGTAGACGACTGACCAAAGCGAGTGAAAGAATTTGGAAAATATATGTAGTAGTTTGAAATCATTTGGTGATTAAAAAGTTTGTTACCCGCAGTGTTATTTTGGAAACAATTCCAGTTTGTGTGGTGAGCATTCAAATCTCCAAATATGAAATAGTCGCTTGAGGCTGATGTTATAATGTTAATATCTTGTGTAAAATCATTTGTGTAGTTTGGGCAATAAACAGAAGTGAATCTTATTGGTCTTTCATTTATGTAAACCATAATCGATACATTTTCAATTATAGTTGTTGGAAATTTAGAAACACGCTCATGGGGAATAGAGTTTCTGATTGCTATTAAAACCCCTCCACCATGAGTAGTACGGTCTTCTCTATAAACTTTAAAGCTTTTGAGTTTAAACTTATGATTGGCTTTTAGAAAAGTTTCATTTATGCAAATTATATCTATTTGTTTTTGATGTAAAACCAGTTCTAATTCTATTATCGAGGCTGGAGTTGTTATGCCTTGAGCATTCCAGTGCATAACATTTAAGCTCCATGTTGTTTTCTTATATAACATACCTAAGCATATTTCCAAGCACTCTCATTTTGTCGTACTTGGTTTTGCATTTTTCTAATGCGTCTAAGGCTTCAAAATAAATGTCTAATATTTGCTCATTTGATAAATTATTATCTTGTTGGGTTCTTTGTCTTGAGCCAACAAGTGAAGCGTAAGAAATGTTATTTTGTTGTTTACCTGATGATTTTTGAGATAAAGTTGGTACATCGTTACCTCTTGCCTCATCGTGAATCTCATCGGATGAAATAGAGACAGTGTCGTTTTTATGTATTTTTCTCACTGGACGCCTGCTGCTAGTTACTCGTTGCCGAATTTGCAGATATTCTCTTCGTGATGGACATTGAAGATCGTCGGCACGATGATTAACATTTTTTAAATTCTTTTTGATGCAATTGTAGCATTTATAAATAACAGGGCCATCCATTGGTGTTTTATTGAGTTGGCAGCTGGAGTGGTCATGAGCTCCCCCGCATCCTAAACAAGCTTCAGTTCTAAAACAGTTTGCAGACCCGTGCCCGTACATTGCACATTTAGAGCATTGTGTAGGGCCCCTTGACTTACGATGGGGACTTCTCCAGTGAACAACAATGCCGTATACATACTTAATCCTTATTACCTCCCGCTTTGTAATCTGACTTCGGTTAAACTCCATCATATATAACGCATCATCTGAGTTTGAGCGCGTTGTTATGATTTCTTTTACGTTGACCAGTTCCACATTGAATGCCTCTTTAAATTCATTTTTTAAAGTATCCAAGCTGATTTGTGGTAAACCAAACAACAAGATTTTAAAAGTTTTGTTATCCTTTATAGGATGAGTGAAAAATTTAATCTTGGTAATCTTGAGTTTGTTAATTGTTTCCTCATACTCCGTTTGTGAGTTTGGAATTAATTTAGTTCCAATAGAAATTCTTTTATATTTACAACTTTTACCAATCAACTTAATAACCTCAGTAACTTTATGACAATTGTCCACAATTATTGGTGGAATTTTAACAACTTCGTGGGTGACTTCATTTTCAAAGCTTGAGTCATCGTTGTCTTCTAGGTCGGATAGTATCTGGAATCTATTGTTATTTCCAGATTTAGGCACTTTAAATTTAGGATTATTACCCCAATATTTCTTGCGTTGTGAAGACATTATTAATGAATTCAAAAGAAATTATAATTAAAGTTTTTGTTTTGTAAAAAAATAAACAGCTGATGTAATAACACGTCTGAATGCTTTCAATAACAGCACACGAATGAAACAAGAAAGATCAATCGATCAACTGGAAGACAATTGTAAGTATAACAAGTAAAAGTGCTATATTCGGCTATGCCGAATCTTATATACCCTTCACCAATGTACGTCGGGAATTACACATATTTTTAAGTACCAATTTTGTGCTTTATAATTTATAAGCGCAATAAAAACAACTTCAGTTGCAAATTTTAGTTACTTTTATAAATAAAAAATTATTCAAAATATCCCACGCCTGGAAACGAAATTTTAATTTTTAATATTTTTTTTAGCAATACAAGTCTTCATAATGTGTAAACCGGTTTTATTTAAGCAAAACTAAAAATGTTTAACTATTTTGGCAACTTTCATGTTATACAAAATATTTCAATCAATATATGGATTTTTTTAAGTACTTGATATTAATTTTGTCTTTTCCTGAATTAAAAAATAGTTTTAATTAATAAAAAAAACTGCGTTTGTTGCCCTTTGATTTTTATAAAATTTCAATTTCCCACCCCTGGAAGCGAAAATTTTTTTCATCAATGCAAATCTTCATGATGTATAAAACAGTTTTATTTAAGAAAAACTTGAAATTTTTAAGCATTTTAGTTATTATATGTACCACGAAATACCAAATGTACAAAAAAATTTCAATTTCCGATCCCTGGAAGCGAAAATTTAATTCTTTTTAAATTTTTTTTTTACCAATGGAAGTCATCATGATGTATAAAGCGGTTTTATTTAAGAAAAAATACAAATTTGTAACCACTTTCGTTACTTTCATGTACTACAAAATATTGCAGTATCGAACCCTGGAATCGAAATTATGATTTTTTTAAATTTTCGATATCAATTTTGTTTTGCCAGAATAGAAAATAATTTTAACCAGGAAAAAGCGAAGTTGGTTCATATTTGATTATATTAATGTATGAAAAGTTTAAATTTCCTAACCCTGGATGAGAATTTTTAACTTTTAAATATTTTTTCCATCTAAGCAAATCTTGCTGATGTATAAAACGGTTTTATTTAAGAAAAACTTAAAGCTTTTAAGCATTGTAATTATTATATGTACCACGAAATACCGAATGTGCAAGAAATTAATTGAATTTCCGATCCCTGGAAGCGAAAATTTTATTCTTTTTAAAATTATTTTTTACCAATGGAAGTCTTCATGATGTATAAAGATGTTTTATTTAAGAAAAAATACAAATTTGTAACCACTTTCGTTACTTTCATGTATTACAAAATATTGCAGTATCGAACCCTGGAATCGAAATTCTGATTATTTTAAATTTTCGATATCAATTTTGTTTTGCCAGAATAGAAAATAATTTTAATCAGGAAAAAGCGAAGTTGGTTCATTTTTGGTTATGTTAATGTATGAAAAGTTTAAATTTCCTAACCCTGGATGAGAATTTTTAACTTTTAAATATTTTTTCCATCTAAGCAAGTCCTGCTGATGTATAAAACGGATTTATTTAAGAAAAACTTAAAGTTTTTAAGCATTGTAATTATTATATGTACCACGGAATACCGAATGTGCAAAAAATTAATTAAATTTCCGATCCCTGAAAGTGAAAATTTTTTTTTAAATTATTTTATACCAATGGAAGTCTTCATGATGTATAAAGCGGTTTTATCTAAGAAAAACTACAAATTTGTAACCATTTGCGTTACTTTCATGTATCGAACCCTGGAATCGAAATTTTGATTTTATTTTAATTTTTGATACCCATTTTGTTCTTCCGAAATAAAAAATCATTTTTATCAGGAAAAAACGACGTCAGTTGAATTTTGATTAGCTTATTATATTAAAAAAATTTTAATTTCCTAACCCTGGATGGGAACTTTAAATTTAAAAAATTTGTTTTTCATCGATGCAAATCTTCATTACACCAAAGACGGTTTTATTTAAGAAAAACTCAAAATTTTTACACATTTTAGTTATTATATGTACCACAATATACCGGATGTGCAAAAAAAATTAATTTTCCATCCCTGGAAAAAAACTTTTTTTTAGTTTTAAATGGTCAATTGAGGAGTCCCAAAACATGAAATAGGTTAAATTTTCAAATAAGGAAAAAAATAACCGGTTTTTGGTGTTAATTTTGCGTCGAGAAATAGGTGTAGGCTTCCCAGCTCTGGAACCGTCCTTCCGATTTTTCTGAATTTGAATAACACTCTAAGCTCTTCTAGGGGCTTGGGAAAACAGATTTGACGTACAGACACACGGACAGACGGAAATCGCTCAATCGTCATCGCTATTCATAAGGATCCAGAATATACATATATACCTTATAGGCTCGCATATTGATATCGAAGAAATTACACACGGAATCACAAACCTAAATATAACCTTTCACATTTTTGTGAAGGGTATAAAAATGACTGATCTTAAAATAAAAAACAAATAAACTTGTATGTGGAAATAATAAATTAAAAATATTTAATATCATTAAAATAATTGGATTGGAATCAAACGCATTTTATTTCACCGAATTTGGTTGTGTTAGGATTTTCAGCAAGGCCATCATTGGTGATACCATACCTATCATATGTGACCAGTAACCAGTGCCTCCATTGGTAAAAAACTTATATAAAACAGCAACGTCAGAGTGACTCCTTACCAGTCATTAGTAAAAAATTTATATAGAACAGCAACGTTAGAGTAAGTATTTCGAATATATTAAATATATATATATATATATATATATATATATATATAGAATTCATAAAACACACACATATGTATATATATATATATATATATATATATATATATATTCAGGCGATATTATCCACAACTTAGAAGAGGGATGCAAAATCACACGTCCACAAAAGTTTCCAACAGTTTTTTCATATTGGCTTTAATAAAGTGATAAGAACTTTGTGCTACGTGCTGATGGAAACTTTATCACTGGTGACAGTCATTTGACTGGTAAATTAACCGAAACTGTTCTTGTAGGGATGTTGTCTATAAATATGCAGAGCAAACATCTTATATATCTTACATATGATTTTTTCCTAAAGTTCAGCTGGTGTGGCAAAAAAAAAACTGTTTGTTATCTACTCTGTTACTTCGGAGATACAAGAACAAGTTCTGTCGTATATGTATAATCATAACACTTTTCTAAAAGATTTAATTCAAAATCAGGATATAAAGAATTTTTATGTCATATTATTTTTAAGTTTTTTATTCCATTTGACTTAGTCAAGCTTTAACGCACCAATAGAGCAGTCGCTGGTTTTTTTTGCTGGTATATAATATTTGAAAAGATATTATTTTTCAGATGGGAAAACCATCTGAGGTATGGTATATGCATCATAATCGAGTAGGATTTCCAATTGAACAGTGCAATACTTTTCCAGCCATTATCGCCTATTTGATGAGGTGTTAAAAGAATTCATAAATAAATCCTTTGAAATTTATTATGTACGAATAAACTGTTATTTCATGGTTTTCTGACGATTTTCCGGTTCTCCTTTTGGCTAATGAAAGAAAATGGTATCTTATGGTGATTTATTCAATTGCCGTCGGTAGATTTTACTTATACACCCAATTCTGATTTTACACGGTAAATACGTTCCGGAGGATGCCGTGTAAAAAAAGATACTAGTAGATATGTACATATGTGCGTATATAAAATGAAAACAAAAATATAAGACAGATTCCGCAGTCCATACATATCTATGTACATACATATGGCCCTTAAAAATTAAGACAAAACTCGTAGATAAATTTCTATAATCGGTTTTCATAAAATGTATATTTTATTTCGTTTACTGATTCTTAAGAAATAAAAGTACAGCTTAAAAATTAAAAATTCCTTTTTCTAGTCTGTCCAGCATGTGTATATTTGTTTTTAACGTAATAGTCGTTCGTTTTTGTTTACTCATGGCTAAATTTTAAGTTACTAACATAACTTTTCATAGTACAATTAATTATTAGCTCACCTTATTAATATCTAGCAAAATACATACACAGATTCTCTAGTTCAAATAAACACGACTACAACATTAAAAGTTTTGTAAGAACTTTCTTTTATCTATAAATTACCTTTGAGAAGTACTGATTACATTTAAAGTCAGTGCTACGTTTTAAATGCATTTAAAAGCAAGTGGTAGCAATTTTTACACACAAGTTGGGAATTCGCTAACCAAATTATTTTGTCCGTGTAAAATAAAACGTTTATATTGTAAAAATTAAAATCGGAAGTAAACATGAAAAGAGAAGCTTATATTTGCAAAAATAAATTTTATCGAGTCTTAAAAAGGTCCCAATTAGCTTCGTAATGATTGTTAAACATGCAATTTGTTAAAGATTTTACATGGTGAACAATACTGAAATTTTAAAATTCTGTAATAAGTTTTCTTCATATTATACGTTACGTATTTTATTGCCCCACAAATATTTAAAAAAAACATCCAATTAACTTGCCCATCCAACTGTAGGACATTTAAATTTATTTCCTAGAATAATTACATTCATGCAATCAATTTGTTCCTTAGATAACGAAAAGTTCCATCTATTGAAGGAAAATAAAATCAATAAGTAGACAGCATTCCTGCATCCACGATTCCAGCTATCTAGAAAAAAATACTTAAAATGTCTTGAAAGCTTCAAAATAAATGCGATACAATAGCTCTGTTCATTTAATCAAAATTGTTATATAATAGAAAAGTGTTCATTAACTCGAAAAACTTTCAACGAGAGAGCCACAAAAGAGAGCAAAAGATTAAGAGACTTGAAAATTGTTGAAAATTCTTGATAGTAAAATTTTTACTTTCAATAATTATCCAATCAGCTGTTTGATGTTTACATTTAGAAATAAAGTTTTCTAAAAGAAACTAAATATTAAAATATTTTGGAAAGTTTGAGAAATGGTAAGTAATTGCAAGTATTTAAAGCTATTAAATATGTTTATGACAATTTTTTTTAAGCTTAGGATCAGCAGTAATCCAATATTACGTATAAAGGAAATGAGTTAAGTAGCAAAACACCTAGTACATCAGGGACGCAGGATGCCGAAGCGATTGGAGGTGATGTAAAAACCATAAGTACCTAGATACTCGACACTTCACACAATTGCAGTAGATAGTCGAATTCTTAAGATATGCATTTGCATATGAAATAAATGATCTTTAGAAAACCAAATATTTTATATAATGTGAAAGCATATATTTGGGCCTGGATTCTGCACTTTGTGAGAAGTCTCCACATAAAGACGAAATTACCATAACGATTGGCATGATATACATACATTGTTGTAGGATGATCCATAGAATAATATGTGGGTTATAATCCAAATCTAACAAAAGTGCATACAATAAGGATAGATATTTTGACTTATTCTGCGTTTCAGAGAATAACAAACGTTTTGTTCTTGCGACGAGATCTCACATTAGAATAGAGGCACCGCGATTTGACGTGAAATCAATAACAAGACAAGATAATCCGTTAAGATCGAGAAAAACTCTTACATGAATATATTTTTCGTCGCAATAGTTCAAAGTTCCAGTAAATAAACTTGTGCGTGTGCCTTAGATATGTTTACATAATAAAAATTATACGTATTGATAGTTCTAGTAAGCTTGCGTAGATAAATTTTTATTTTTTACTGTGTTCTTGTACGACTGCTACATGTAAAAAGCAATTTCATTGGAAAGAACCAAATATATACTTAAAATCACATTATTTTCATACTAATACTAGTATTGGAGTAAATACTCAGTACTCGCGTATACCTACAGAACACATCACAATTTAAGTTGATAATTTTGGATGGAAAAGTGTTCATTTACTTTTTGTTATTACTGAGAGAAATTTCACAAAATTTCTTCTAACTCTTTAGTTGATTAAAAGTAATAGAAAAGTTAATGAACAGAGCTAATATCTTTGAAATTAAGTTTGGACAATAGCAAAAGTTTACCGTAATTAAAATAAATAATTCAACAAGTATTTTATGATAATTACATGAAAATTAAGAAATGTTGCGCTACAGTTAAGGCGTACTGGTGAAAGCAGAAACAGCCTGAAAAGTTAACAAGTTTAACGACAATGACTTTTTATTATAAGTATTTAAAAGGAAATATCGATATATAAAGCCGGAGTATCGAAACAGAAATGTGCAAAATTTCAATACAACATGCCTGCAGGTAAAAACACTTGGGTAGAGAATTTCATGTTGTGAGACGGTGGGATTTTATTGTTGGATATTCTACCGGATAACAAGTATTAGCAGTGTTACGAAGCACAGAGCTTAAATTTAGATAAAATTGTCATCACAAGAAATATCTAGAGTTCAAATGAGGATAAAAAGAAAAGATTATTTGGAATGAATGAAAATAGTATGCCCTCCCAAATTGTATACTAAAATTCTTACGTACCAGGTTGAAATGTTTCACAACACAGTAAACAATATAATGAAAAGTAGATGTTTGAACGATGTTGAATAGGAAATACTTGAGTTTGGTACATCTTTAGGAACAGATCAGGCTACCAAAGGATCAATAGATACCGAATATTGATAAGCACACCACTTTAAGACTTTACAGATGAACACTGGAAACACAGCAAAAGAAATATTTAGTCACAGACTGTTGGCTAAAGTAACTATCACAAGACCGAAAAACTTAAGATTCCGAGTTAGACTATCTACTCAGTCATATATATGGCATCAAATGTTTCTCATCTACATTAATGTATAACTGTGTTAATTGTCGTCGGCACTGTTGCCAGCTATTTCCCGAAAAATATAGCTATATATTGTTGAAAAATCGCTAGAAAATAGCTAAATTCAAAAACAAGTCAATAAATCGCAAAATTTTTTTCATTCAAATAAACTCAAAAATGTATAAAAAAAGTGTTAATTTTTTTGGAAAATGTATTTAAGTAACGCAAAACATATTTTTTAATTGCATCTACATATCGTTAGCTAAAACGCAAACGACCATATCTAACATTTTGATAATTTTAGAGGAGAAGCAAAAAACTATTTTATACTAATGGTATAGTTTCAATTAGCATGATTTTCACCAGTATTATAAATGATGTGTCAAATTGAATTCTCGCAAAATAAAATAAAATTCTAAAATATTTAAACAGCCTTGTTAGTACTTTGGTACTCTAATTTCATAAAACCAAAGGCCCTATCAACAATGAATACAATTTAGGTTAATTGAATTCTTTTATTTATGAGGAAAACTTTGTTCAATAAATTTAATTATATGAACATGCTATTTATTTATTTTTAATAAACATTAATATTATGTGTAAATTCATTTCAATATTGCATCTCACAAAAATTATATTAAAATAATTCTTAAAATTAAATAAAAAAGAATTCATTTAAAGTTTTGCGAGATTTGTAATAAAGAAGAGTGAATTTAGAAAATATAAATTAATTTTCAAAGGGTAAGCTACCATAGAAATAATGGCAATCTCTTTGAAGTATTGGTTTTAAATCCTGCAGATGCTGCCACTTCCTTTTAGAAACTTTTAATCGTTCTTCGCGCAGTCTTGGAGGTAAAGCGGTAATGATTTTACAATGTTTTCTATACAAAAACTCAGTTAGGTTTTTTTGCGTTGCTGAAATTAATGCTTTTGTAGATAGGTCCTTTTGTTTTTCGTTAATAAAATTGGTAATTTTGGTCAGATAATTCCAATTTTTCTTGTAGATGTGTATTTCGATGCTATTCATCAGAATCAATAAGAAAACAGGATATTGGATTTTTTTGCTAGTTAGGGCCATTTGCGTTTTAGTTAACAATATGTTTATACAAAACTATGTTTTAAAACAAAAATATCAAGGTTGTTCAATAGTTCCTTGAGAAAGTGGGGCGCTAAAATGTTTTTGATTATCCCAGTACACTTGGTTCTGTTAATACGTATTTTATTTACATCATCAAAATTGTTTTTGCACAAGCCATTTAGGTGATCCACTGAATTGTTTGATGTATGTTGACATCAAACATTTCACTTTTAAATAAATTTACTTTAACCAAATACTAATTAACACCCAAGGTACAAGGACATTTTTGTATGCTTATTGCTTATACGAATAAAAATATATATAAGTAAATAAATAAAATCCCTTAAAAGACTTAACTTTCCACTAAAAATCGCTAGATTTCCCGCTAATAACTATATGATGTTTCCTCTAGCTAAAAGTGAATAAAAATCGCTACATTTGACGAGAAAATAGCTAAAATGGCAACAGTGGACGTCGACTGTTCCAATAACGAAGGTATTAATGAATGTTAACTTAAACTACGTTTATACATTTTATAGCTTTATAGTGAAGATGAATGGGAATAGAATGAACTATTTTGTGCAAAGCCTGCCACTCTATTGAGAGTATTCACGTTAAGCAGACTATAAAACATTGATGGCCAAATTTGTATTGCACTTGGGTTAGTGAGAAACTTGAGAGGGCTATAATGTATTGTGACAAACACAACTAAGCAAAACGATATTCGTGTCTAGAGTTATATCAAATTGTCTCCGTTAATGTTGTTATAAGAGTTTCGTATTAGTGAACTAATTTTAATACGTTTTTTAGTACAAATTAATATTAAGTTCGAAAACATCTTTTCACATAAATAGATGAAAAAATTTTTAAAGATATTTTTTCAGGGTTCCAAATTTTCTCTGCTGTTTTATTATGAACAAAGTTTTCACAAATTATTTGAAATCGCCTAACTTAATATGTGATATTAGCAAATATACTATAGTTTTGAAATCGAAAAATAATGTTTTAAATCTATCAGCATTACAAATGCCTCATAGTAACATGTTCTCTACACTTTCCAAAATTTTGATGATAAAAAAGACATTGAACATTCTCAAAAGCATTATTTATAATTGCTTAATGTTTTAATTGAAGCCATCCATATTAGCCAGTGAAATTGAAAAATATATAGTTTGTTTTACGGCTAGACCAAAGAGCATAAGAAAAAAAGGCGGTGCTTGTAAGAAATTGATTCATATCTTTGTTATACAAATGTATATACAATGTAGAAAGGCAAGGAATATGACTCCATGTTGAGAACGATATAACAAAGGAGAATCGAAATAACTTTTTCGGTATAACCAAGTCCGTACTTGCTTTCATCTTTCCTCTATCTCTTATAAACTCAGACTTGTTTCAAGCATAAATGTTCTGTCTGAAATTAAAAGTAAAACAAGAATGTTTACTTTGTTTATTTCTCTAAAAATCACTCTATTTAGTTGGGTATTCACATGTGTAATTTCGGAGATTATCGAAACTTTTCATTCACGATATCGCACGAACGGATTAAATGATTTTGACATGGTTTGCAGTGATCGAAATTTTTATTCACGTTTGCAAAATCGGTCGAAAGTCGTTCAAGTTATCAAAAAAAAAAAAAAAGAATACAGTTGTTTTATATATTTGGGATTTCGGGAACTTTGCTAGTTTAAGTTTACAGGAAATCTCTAAACTTAAAATTGGGGAGCACCCTTTTGAACATTTCGGTTCCCCCATTCAAAAGTTATAAGCTGATCACACAAACATGCAGATACCCTCTGAAGGTTAGTCGCGAAGGATTCCAAGGGACTCAAAACGTAGAGTTCTGATTCAATAACTAACCGATATTTTTGAAAGACTTATATTTTCGTAGCCAGTAGTTAAGAAGATAGAGGATAAAAGCTCTTAAGCGTAATTAAGATTTCGTGTATATAGAATTTTTGTTAAAATTCTTATAAAATTCGAGATACCGTTCTTAAAGTGAAAATATATTAATACATCAATGTTTTCGTTTTTGTTAGAATCTTGAAATAGTATAATGTTGCGGCATTAATTAGTACGGATGAAATGAGATTAAACTGTAAAAATTATAATGCCTAAATACTTATATAAATTTAGATAGTTAGATAGTTTTTTTATAAAAGTTATACTTAAATTTTTTATTATATATTTTTGTATTGTAAACATACCCTTCAAAAAGGAAATACGTCGACATTAAAAAGTTTGTTGGGAGAGCAATATTTGTTTGAAATAGACGGACAACTTTTCGACACAAACTACCACATTATATAATGAAAAATCTCATTGAAGTCCAGGGAGTTGTAAATCGTTTTATGCCTTTTGTAATAAAACAACAACAATAACAATGAAACAAATATATAAATATAAAGAAAATGTAAATTTAGAAGAAAGTATTAAGAAACAGAGCAAAAAAGAAATTGTTGGCGGTCTTAAGAAGGTCTTAACGAAATATGGAAGAACTCTTTTGGTTAAATAATAAAAGAACTGTGATTAATATTTCTAAATAACCAAAAAAGCAAAAGGACAAAAACACAAGAAACAACACAAATTCAAACGCAAAGGTGCCATTAGGAGTTGAAGTAATAGAAAATAAAAATCAGCGGAGCACAGAAATGCTAAAGATTGTGGTTGAATTATAATAAAATAAAAACACAAAATCAAATAGAAGTTATGGTGACACCACTTCCAGAAGCAGTAGCCAGAAATTGTAACAAATATTCGTTTGTTTTTTTCCGCCGTTTTGATTATTCAATTCTAAAAAGGGCGATGACGGACGGACAGCTTCATTTAACTGAGTCAATTACAAGCAACCCCCTTTCTACAGTAATTGAAAGTAGATGAAGAAGAGGCTACAGGGTATTGTGTTGAAAAATGTTTGAAGGATTTTAACAGAATAACGCTAACAAGAAAGTTAATAATTTTCCAACATGCTAAACATTACGTTACATATCAAGTATGTAAGAAGATTTGTTCTTAAAATGGTTATACTGGTGCACTAATTTACTTTTGTTTTTTATTTAACGTGTGAAATTTTTTATTTTATGTATGGATACAAAATTGTAACTTTCAGTCGCGTTGTCACAAGGCATTTTTCATTTAATTGTTGAGGATACATTTTAATGAGTTTCATAAAAAAGAATGTTGTACTTATAGCCTCATTAAGACCAAAAATAAAAAGAATTTACTCGAAGCATCTGTGAAGTGATTGCATTATTAATAAACGGGGTTAAAATATGGATATTATATACATATATGCGCATTATTATACTCAATCCAAGGAGAAACCCGCAAAATACTTTAAATAGCTTTCGTTGTAATTAACAACAAACTTATTATGAATCCTTTTACATCTTATACAATAATAGTGACCCACAACATTCGGAGAACTTATATATATCTAAAGAAGTCGATTTAAAAAGTATGTAATTAATCAAAACGAACTAAATATTCTGATCTAGTATATAAAATTTTATTACATTATTGACTCAGTAACAAAGAAATAATAAGCAATCTGAACAACTACTGCCGTTCATAGCCTAGAGTGAGACACTTGCACCTCAAAATCAATCTATATAGTACTATCGGTTGATTAAAAATGAAGTTTCCAAGTGGCCAAATATCGGATTTAAAACTTTATTTTTGAGAAAGCAAGGAAATCCATCGCACAACATGCTGCACAGGCACATGCGCTCAAAGGCGAGTATCATTATTTGTCCCTGAATAAGGCGTATCAACAGCGATGCTTTGCACCATTGCGTATTGACGTTGTTCGCAGGCCGTCTTTCAGGTTATTGTAAACGAATTTGTTTATCTTTGATTCTTACAATCGGTTCACACGATATATAAAACGATGAGTAAACATGAAGTTTTTTTTCATAGCTGAGAAGTATGGAAACGAAGGAGGTTTAACGATATTAAATTCCCTTGATGTTTTTACGTCCTTATTTTGATTCATGCTCATTTTGTTTTATTCACTTCCTACTTTCAATGAATATCAACTAATCATATGCAAGACAATTTACTTCATAAAAACACATTATCTAAAAATTATAGTATCAATACAAGAGGATTTTAAAAGACTTTTTTTTAATATATAGAAATCATCAAGCCTTTAAAGATTATGTGAATAGAAGCATGTTGCATTGTTTTATCAGAAACTGCGCAGTAACACACGCTGTATGGGTAACCAACCTACGGTCTAGGTCTGGAAAAACTGAATTTTCCGCCACAGACGACAAAAAAGAGTGCCTAATCAACAGTTTACATATAGAGGCGAATTATAGAAAGCAGTAAAGTCGTAATATATTCACACTTCTTGTTTACTACCAGATTAAAAATTAAAGGATCCGGCAAAAACTTTTTTCCGTAGAAATATCATATATAAAATTCAATAAAGACGAATGCGTTCATAATTATTCGAACTTATGGGATTCATTATTAAACTAAGGGCATTCTTACAACTTGCCGACAAAGTTGGTGGTAGTAAGTGGCAACGTTAGCATAACAGGGTGAAAAAGTGGCCGGTAGCAACTTTCCATTATTACAAATTGCCGGTAAAATTAAATGAATATTTCTTATCGTGTGGCAATACCTCGAAAAATTGTAGTGGCAACGACGCAATTGTTTTTACCTTTTGAAAATATATGCAGCTTTTGTTTCTGAAAGTATAAGCTTGTATTATAAAATAAGAAATGTCAGCATATAAGGAAAAAATCGTGCGTGCGTTGAGAAAGCGGACAAAAATTTTTCAAATGAATAAGAACTATATTTGGTGGAGCTTGTTGAAGCCCACAGCTATATAATCGAAAACACAGAGCAGTGCTAACATATTAAAAAATAAGAAAATATGTTAACATCTATAAACATAAATTCTCCTGATAAAACTTATCGCAAAGTCGAACTTGCCTTTAATTTATCGCTCATATTTAAATAAAAGGAAAGCTATAATAATGAAAATGTATTTATCCGACCGATAAAATCTCACTTTAAGATAACACCAAGTTATAATAATTGCACTAAAAATTATTACACGAACTCAAATGCTCGAATTAACAAATATTTTGAAATTGTTATTAAATTCGTATTACGTTAAGAGTGGAATAGTTAGTGAAGAAATTTGGTGTCTGGCAATTTTAATTTTAGTGGACTGTACAAGGTAAATTGGAGCTGGACACCACTTTTCTTTCTTTATACCCTCCAAGATGTTCAATACTTGAATATATATAGAGGATTAGGTACTTGTGATTATGCTTGTAGAAAGAGAACACTTATCCTTTATAAGTGATTTAAGGTAAGTTGTTGACTATTACGTTTCTAGTTTTTACCCCCATATTTAAAAACTTTGGGCAGAATCGAATGGAATGACGACGATGATAAAGGACGTACTTATAAATCTCAAGATCCCGTTTGCAATGATGGCTTTTACGTTTGTCCTGATGAGGACTGGAAAAATGTGAAAAAAACAACAAAACAACATTTTTCTTTTTAATCGGTTAATTTTGATGTATTGTAAGTTGGTGTAATGGTTTAAGCTACAATGTAATGGCAGATATCATAGTTTAAAATCGGACGTTTGATAAGGCCCGAGGCCGTTTTGACATCCGCTGTTCGGACATTAGCATCGGGGCCTTTATAGGTGTTTTTAATTCTATCCATTCTTCATTGACTCATGACTACGACTAACTCAACAATTTCTAAGTTGCGAGACCCCCTTTTCCACTTGTAGCGTTTGTGAAGCGATTTCAGATAATATTCCTTATATCTGATGGCAAATTGGTGTTGAATCACTTTGAAACCTTCCCACCGGTTGAGTAATTCTGTTTGTTGTACATTTTACTGGGGGAAAATCACCATGGGTGCGCCTCGTAGGAAATGTCCGGGTGTAAGGGCTACAAAATCATTGGGATCCTCTGACATGGCTTATATAGGGCGAGAGTTTAAAATTCCTTCAATTTGAGTTGGTGTTGTGTAAAACTCTTCAAAGTTGAATTTGTAAGACCCTGTGACTCTCTTCATGTAGAACTTAAAGCTTTTTACAGCTGCCTCTCATGTGAGGTGCATGTGGAGGGATGAATATCCATTCAAATCCATGTGAAATATATTTTATTGTCTACTGGGTCCAAAAAAATGTTTCCCATTGTCTGAATATAGCCTAAAAGGTAGTCCCCGCCGACCAACGATACGTGTAAATGCCGCCCTGAACGCCGCTGTGGTTAACTCTGAGCATGCTTCTAAGTGGATGGCCTTCGTGCTGAAACATACAAATACACAAACATAGCCTTGTATTGTTGAGGAATTTCTTAGTGCTAAACTTTTGAATTCAAATGGCCCGGCGGAGTCTATTCTACAGGTATGGAAGGGAACTGTAAGATTACACCTCTCTGGGGGCAACGAAGCCATGATTGAAGAACATGGCTTTTGCATATATATGAAGCATTCTTTACATTGTCGTATAACCTTTTTAATGTGATATTTTACACGTGAAACGTATCATTCAGTTTTTACCATCCTGCACATGAGCCAGAAATATTTGCAAGTGTTTTAAATATAACTGACTAAACCTCTACGTTCCTGCTAATATTATTGGGTATCGTTCATTGTACGTGAGTGATGTGTTCGTAAGGCGACCATTTACATGTAAAACATTTTTCGAGTCGAATTAGGTTAAGTGGCATTAATGAGCTTTTATTTGAGAGTGGGTGAGAATTAGAGACGTTTTTAAATTCTGCCGAATAATATGAATTTTGAGCTAGGTTAATTAAGGGATATTTGACAAAATTCACTTCGCTTTGGGTGAGATGTATTTGAGAGACTCTTAGTTCCGAACTGAATTTTTTGAGACTGTTATGGTATAGTCGAAACACATAAGATAGAACTCTCAGTGGTCGGTTATATGAAGAGAAGCGATCTAGATTATCTATGTTTTCGACAGTGGTTTGTAGGCATTGTGCTTTATTTTCAATATCCTCTTTATATAACGGAGTCGATTTTGGGAAAGGGGTCCATGCTACCATAGGTTACTGTTTGAGAGTTCTTGCGAGTTGCAGCCACGTATGCCCAAATCTGCTGGGTCATCGTGGGTTCGAACATGTCGGGCACATCGTTATGGATTTGAATGGTTCTATTGGCAGTATATGTTTCCCAAGTCCATGGCGGTTTTGAGAGCCAGCTGATTACAATAGCTGAATCTACCCACAAAAATTTTTCACAATTCGATAAATTTAGAGATTCAGTGACATACCTTACCAACTTCGCTAGTAATACTGCACCACAAAGTTCCATTCTAGGTAGGCGCCCCTTTCTTTTCGCTGTTATCAAATTAACATGTGTAACGTGAGACACACTTTAGTATCGCAAGTAGACTACCGCGCAATATGCACCTTTAGAGGCGTTTGGGAAGCCGTGAATTTGAAAAATATCATTTTGATTATAACGTAACCATCTAGGAATATTTTTGACTATCATTTGCTGGGGAAACTCTTTTTTAAACGGCAGTCTCACCATGTATTATCCATTTTGTTCTCTTGTTGTAGTTTGCTTATAGTATTCTTCACAGTGGCGATCTTTTTCTGAGATAACTGAAAGTGTTGGTAATTCTTCCTGTTCCCAAAATTTTCACAATGTGTTATTTAGGGCAGCGTTTTCAGATGGTTCTACGGTCGTAGTGAATGTCTGTACTGTATATTGATATGTTGGCGACTTAAAACCAATTTAAATATTGTTTTGTATGCGGACGTTTTGCCACATATGTTTTTCTTTATTCCTTCGAGATTGATATAGTGCTCATAATCATTCCCGATTATCAAGTCTATTTGAGATGATTTGTAGAAGTTCGGGTCAGCTAGATTCAGACTGGAGAGACCTCCAGAGAATGGGGTTTCGAAAGAAAAGGAAGGAATTAATTTAGTCAGTTTTGGTAGAATTAGTGCACTCACTGTAAACTTCATTTCCGATGTTTTGTTTATTTATTTTCATTTTAGGAAATTTTTCATTGCGTTGGTCGAACCACTCGACCTTTTGTGCTGAGTCAGTCAACTGTCGGGCCTGCTGCAAGTGTAGGAGAGTATGATGCCCGGAATGGCAAATGAAACAGGTATTTTTACTTGTAAATTTCGCTTTTAAGTGGCCCGACGATAAGCAGTGGTTGCAGGTTTTGTGCTGGAACACATAATCTGTTCTTTGTTACACTGTATATTTTCTAAATTTTTTACATGCTCGAAAGGGATGATCACCGCTGCACAGAGTAGATGTATATCATAGTTTTTCTTGGGATGAGTATGGTTGAGTATTTGGGTGTATTGGGTTTGAATGATTGAAACTCTGTTTTGTGGTTTTTATGAAAGAAATTCTTTCCACAACCTCATATCGATTTATCAAAAACTCATCCATTGGGGACCATGTGGGGAGTTTTTTTTCGACTTGCACGACTGTTCCCAAAGTGTTAAAGTTTCATCGGGTAATTTTGTAGAAACTAAGTAGATGAGTATTGAGCCCCAGTCGTCTACTTTTACATTAAATGCCTTTAGTGAGGTTAGGCAGTCTGTTACAGTGGAGTGTATCCTCTGAATAGACTGACCATTTTCGGAAGTGGCGCTGGGAATATGAAATAAAACTTTTTATTTGTTATCTATCAGTGCCCGCTTGTTATCGAAACGAGATTTCAGTGCACTCCATGCATGCTCGAAATTTTCATCACATATTGAGTATGTTTTCACCATCTCGCACTACTTCCAGTTTTTAATCTTAAGCAAAACAGTTTTTGAGCATTTGGTATTTCTTCGTTTTCAATACACACGGCAGTGAACAGGTCGCGGAAGGCTGGCCATTCTTCATAACTACCTGTGAAAACGTCTATATCGCAGGGTGGAAATTTTATAAAAGAGGTTTTAGCTCCTTCGATGTGGTGATTAGGGTTGAGACTAGGCCGCGACTCATTGTGGGATTGTTCGCTTAAGAATCTTCTCAATCCGTGATCTATACGTGTAATATATATTGCGGAAGAAACGTTAAAGTTTTGCCTGGCGTGCCCCTTTAACTCTTTGTTTTTATCAAATTTGGTAGCTATCATACAATTTTTATAAGAGTTTTCCATTTTTGTCCATCTACTTTCGAAATCTTCCAGTCTAATTTCCAGTTGACTGTCGGTCTGCTCTGACTTGGCCGACTTTTCATAACTTCTGCAAAACTGTGTTAAATGTTCACGATCGCAGAGGAATTTGTCTCTCTTCGCCGTACCTTCGGTTAAGGCTAAATTTTCTGTAAGCGGGCTCATTTCTAATATGTTGGGGAGCTCTCAATGCGGTGCAAATACTTGGCAGTGTATATGTGATAGCTCTGAAGTTTGATATATAATTATGGCTTTAAAATTAATCCTTTAATTTTGTTAGTGTCACAAGTATCATGTAAATATAAACAAAGTTCACCTTTTGCTGAAAGAATGAAGATTAGAGGTTGATATTTATGACTTGATTTTGTTAATTGCCCTTAGGATAGAGAAGTATATTCCTGTATTGCCTGAAATTCAGCAATTTAAGGTTCAGGAGATAATAAATATCTCGTAACTAATATTAGTATTTATTATTTGAGGCTTAACTACTTTGCAGTGAGTCAAGAGGGCAATTGTGCTGCTAAATTTGAGATCAATACATTCCGAGATCCCTAACATATTATGTGCAACAATGGGTTATGCCCATATCAAATTTCATATATGTATGTCGGTATGTGTTTTGTGCTGAGTTTCAAATTTTACTCGTATCAAATTTCTGATATATAACATAACAAAAAATATTCATATGTGTCAATCAATGACAGTTGTTAAATTTAACAATTAATGTTATTGTTTGCACTAACGATTGCTCTATTCAGTAACCTCTTGTTACAATTGTTGTTAAAAATTTTAAAATAGTGGTATCTTCGTCAAAATAAATGTCAAAAAGCGAAAATCACAAAGGAGAATAAAAAAAAAACAAAGTGATAAATAATTTGTGCACTCACTCCCTTTTTTCGTTGCTAGTTTTTGTTTTATTATTTTTGTACAAGGTAAGTAAAAAATTGATTTAATTATATGTATTATTATTACATACATTTGTAGCGATTATATTGAGGGGAACGACACTATTGCAGAGAATGTGCCTTTGGAAGAGGTAAGATTAAACGATATAAATTTTCTAAAATTCTTTTTACAATTCTTTTCATTACTAGCAATTTCAACTACGGCTCGAGGAGGAAGACGAGATAGTCTTAAATTTAATGGCAGCGACGACAAGAAATGTTCTCGAGACTCCCAAGACGCCAGGAAGAAATACATCTCGGAGGAGCTCGAAAAGAAAGCTGGATGAAGATGGCGATGGACGGAACAAAATGCTGGAAATCGCAAACCAGCAAGCTGACACCTTAAAGGTACATATGATTGTTTAATTCTAAAAATTCAATATTTTTATAATTACGGGTATTTTCTTTTCTAATAGATGCTATCTGAAACAAACGCAGCGGTGTTGAAGCCACCAAAATGATGGCAGAGGCCATTAAAACAATGGAATGGCTGAAGGAGATCGCTGCTGCGATTAATAACCTGTCCAACTCCATCAACAACCTGTGATCGTCGAAATTATTTTCTTTTTTTATGTTTTTTATTTATTTTTTTAATTGTTCTCGTTATTTTGTTTTTTTTATGAATTGCTTTTATTACTTTATTTTTTTATGAATTGTTTTTTTAATTTTTTTAACGAATTGTTTTTGTTATTAATGCAAAATGCCCTATCTAACATTTAAAAAGTTTTACAGTAAGAACTTATTTAAATGAAGTATTTATAATAAGTCAAAATCTTATCTAATATATATATATATATATATATATATATATATATATATAGATATATATATATATATGTATGTATATTGCATTATATTATAAGATTTTGACTTATTATAAATACTTCATTTAAAAATGTTTTTACTGTAAGACTTTTTAAATGTTAGATAGGGCTTTTCGCGTTTTTAATTATACTGTTGAGAAGTTCCTTTTTTATTTCAGTTAATATAGTTTATAAGATAATATACAATAAGATTTTAGCTTTAAGAAATAATAAATATTGAAACAATAAAAATACTAAATTGCTTAAAAATATTTGTGTATTTATTTGATATAAAAAGCATTTATAATATTATAAGTATATGCATACATTTAAGTATATATTATTTTAATTTACATAGAGAAACACTTTTCCACAATTTATGTCGATAAATATAACAACTGATTGAAACAGCTGACTTAAACAATAACAAGTGTTGTTAAATGCAGTGCAGAATAACAAAATCGTTAAATCACTTGTTTAATTCTTTAACAATAACAACTTTTGTTATAAAACGATAGAGAATCGCACTACTGACGTTTGTGCCCCACCCCTTTGGCGAATAATATGACGAGTAGTCAGAATCAAAAGAACTCAAATTAAAGCAAACACATATGAGTATTTAAAGCAAAATCAAAATTGGAAATAGCAGATAAGGTTTTGACAGGAACCCAGTTTAGAAAAAAAGTGGCGAATCGTCCCCCTTCTACCTAAGTAGCATGATCTTTGTTCCCAGTATATTCAATGTGTGAACTTATTAGAAAAAAAAAATTTTGGTTGCTTCTGGGGATATTAATTTTCAGTATTAGGGACATGTAGTATGATTACGGTTTGTATGTGATCTTAAAGTTATCTATAAACTATACGAGCATCTTATTTTACTTGCGTGTAAGTTACTCAAAAGATTCTGATCTAGCATTTAGGTCATCAACAAAACAAATATTTGTAGGGCAATCGTTTATTATATTTTTATATATTTCTTAACGCCATACGAATATCCAGCAATGACTTGGCCAGAACTAAGAGATTTTACTGCATCAATCAGTACGTGAATTGTAGTTCAGCGGAAATATAGAACATATGTATATTCCGTTTGAAAGGTTAAATATGGGTTTCATATAAAAATACATAGTATATATAAAATTTTTGTAAGAAACTGAAAAAGTTACTAAAGTTGATACTATTAGCAAGTTTAGCCACTTTGCACTATAAAGAATTTTATAAAAACGTGTGCTATTGAGCATTTGTAAATGGTCCATTACGCGAGGTAGAGTCGGCAGGAACATTTTCTTTGACGATGTAATAATTAACTTTAGCCAAAAAGTTTTTTTTTAGGCATTTCTCATTTGGTTTGAATTCGCGACAAATTTACCACTTGAGTACGAAATTTACCCAGCCTTAGCCTGGGTAAATCCTGATGAGTTTCGAGATACTTCCAATTTTTTCCATTTTTCTTATATTATAATATATATTTTGATCTTCTCTTTAATAAAAATATGGTATTTCAATTTGTTTTTAGAAGCTAAAATAATACAGGTTGCATATTTTATCTAATGCCAACAAAAACGTACTTTTAGATGGGAAAGTACTGGTCGTAGTCACTCTTGCATCAGTACCTAATTATTTGTTGCATAAACCATTGAGAAAGCGACCTGAGGCCGATTTGTACTGTACGAGAGATATACATTTCTATATAATTAACTTGCCTTGACTGAATCATTTCAGTTTCTTTAAGTTGGGAATCCAGTAGAGAAAATACATCATTCTGCTTCATTTCCATGAATGCTCGTAGTTTCGTAGTCATATTACTGTCTGTAATTTGTTTTTGCTAGTTAGCTGCTAGTTTAGAGAGAACCGTCTGGGAAGTTTATTGTTAATAGATTTTTACTTACGTTAAGGCAAACGCCAAAATACGAAAAAATAACAGCAGCTGAGCGAAAATAAAGGAGATAATTATGTTTGAAGTATTAAAATTAGTTTATTTTAATTTAAATTATAATTAATTTATCTGTTGATTAAAAAATATTTTTAAAACTATGATAACATTAAGGATATTTGAAACTGCGATTAATCAGCAAAATGGTAAATTGGGCTTAAATTGGCCTCCATACATTTAATTTCAAGCAGATCAAAGTCTACGGCATTAAAATTTCTATGTTCAACAAACTCCTCTTATGTGACTTAAGATGAATAAAATAATTCAAACAATGTTGGCTCTAGAATTATGGTGCTAATGCAAAGAATTGGAGCGGAAAGAGAGATTGCAAATTCTACAAAAATATCTGAAAAGGTCGGATTTGAAAGAATCATTACATTGAGGCTGAAAACCTCACGGTGCGTTCGCAGCGGCAAGATGAATCACCGAAATGGATGCTGAAGAGCAACCACAAGAAAATAAAAGTAGCTTCATTACTTAATTAAGTGAGAGATGCATTACTAAACTAAATCCAGGAAAATATTTGAAGATTTATAATGATCGATATTAAAAATAAAGAAGCATAAAAAAATTAATGGAGATATAATATCGTTATAGAAATTGGCAATAGTTCTGAGTAACGGTATCATAAGTAAATTATGGTTGTTATTCATAGTAAAGCCTACGCCCAAATTGAACAAGATACTCTGAACAGTGATACGTATTATATGATCCGTCATACATGACTAGCTTAATTGCTTAATTGATGCCAATATACGGTGTGAATAAGTATGAATTATATGATTATTTTTAGATTAAGACACAAACTGCTGACTTAACGTTCTACCAGTGTTCTATTATCATGATGTCTACTTGTCACCCATATTATTGGTATTATCAGAAAACTTTAAGTTCATTTCTTTATAGTTAAACTCTTCAAAGAGTTTTTCCGCTTTTGCTTTTAAATGTATATTTTAGTGATCGTGAAATTCAGGTATTTAATAAGCCAAACAAAGGTTGACAGTCCTCTAGCAAGTATATCATATCTGTTAGTCCTTTTATTTAAAATGTTGTTTCCATCCTCCAGTTTAGAGACATTAGTTGGATTGTCAATGCATTTCATCTGCCTGCAGAGAGTTGAAGTTGTTCTTGAGATCGGAAATGTTAAAGGACATTTCGTGAATTATCTGGTTAAAGTCTTTTTTTGTTTTGTTTTGGACCATCACTCAGGGGAATGGCCTTCCATACGCAACACATTGTACCAGAACAGGAAAAGAGGAGAAACGTTATATATGCCACATAAAGATAGATTAGAGAATTTTTTGTCGTAGCTACTTTTACTTCGCTGGTGGATTTTTTTGCTAAAGATACCGATGAAGGAGGATGCTATATTCTGTTCTTTTAGTGCACGACGTTAATAACCTCTGTTGGCAATGTGCAGCGACCATGTACTATTAACACAACCATACACTTGAACTCACTGAAGTCCACTGAAAGGCGGTAAGTACCATATAATTTAATGGCCCTGCTTTTCCTCTGTTCACATCAACATAAGATGACAAGACATTTTACAAGTAGTGCATGCAATTTTACCACCTTTTTTGAACCGTTCTTTTGAGCACAAAGTGAAAAGCAATTGCTGATAAGGTAAGGACATGATGAAAAGAGGAGAAAGATGCAGCAGTAAAAATGGTTAACATTATTTTATGTAATGGTTGACATTAATTACTTGCTCAATTTATTGGTTATGTGGCCAGTAATAGCCTGGAATAACAATTCAGACGCTAAAAAGTAGTGTTTGATTTTTATTATATGATTATAATTTTAATGCGCAATATCAAAACAACATTTTCATCAGAGAATTGCGATGAATCTGCATTTCGATTAAAGGCTACGTCAATAAGCAAGATTTCTGTATTTGGAGCGAGGAGAATCCTCTACCATTATCCTTAAAATTTACTGTTGGGTGCGGTATATACTCTGGTGGTCAAATTTATTTCAAAGTAAACAAGGAACTACCGTTGAGGTAGTGATAGCGAGCGCTATCGAGCCATGATGACTTAACTTTTGTTTCAAAAAATTTATCAACTACTGTAAACGACATTTGGTTACAACACGACGATGCGCCTACTACACCACATTCTTATCAATCGATTTAATTTGCTGACATGTTTATTCCTAGAAGAGGCTCAGCTCACTGCGGCTATTGCTTTGCTTAAAGTTATTAGGAGTCATTGGCTTACGCCAATAAGACAAGTTTTATTGAAAAATGTAGTTAAA
>OY776280.1:49095852-49158352 GCA_963675445.1 Linnaemya vulpina | reverse complement strand
GTGACTCGCGACTGACTCATTTTCTATACCAACGCTTGATCATTTTTAACATGTAATGTCCTAGGAAATGAGTGCACTCACTTTGCATCAGTTTTAGACTAACCACAAGCTAGCTCATTTTGAGTCACGAGCTAGCTCTAAACTGGTTGGTTGTTTGCTACACTCATATGAGTTGACTTAAGGCGGATATAAAATGAATGTACCTATGGATAGCTAAGCTATTGCTTTAATTTATTAAAAAAGTAGTTTTTTTTTAATATTTTATCTATTGCATTTTATTTAAAAGAATATTATTATTTCATAACTAAAAATAGTTTTCAATTAATTTTTTTTAATTTGTTTAATTTAAATAAATATATACAAGAAAATTTTTATAAAATAACTTTTATTTCTTTTCTTTTATATTTAACTATGTTTGTTTTGAAAATAATATTTTAGATTATAATAAAAAAAATTATTTAGATTATAATATTTAGAATATAATTTAGATTATTATATTATTAAAAGGAAAAAAATTTAATTTCATTTTTTGAACTATGTATAACAATATGTTATTTATAAAAATGATAATAAAAATATAAATTTTTATTTCATTTTGATATCATTGAAATATTAGTTTTAATTATATTAAATAAATAAGTAAAATAAATAAATAAATAACTTAATTTTTGTATATATCTAGGTCTATTAATATATTTCTTAATATTTTTTATGGTATGTCTAATCTCAAATGAGTTAGCTAATTATCAACCATATTCTGAGCTAGTCTCAAATGAGTTAGCTAATTATCAACCATATTATGAGCTAGCTCACAAAATTCCTTCAGGGAATTTATGTGGTACCAATATAACTACATACATATGTAATTTATGTATGTACGCATGTACAAAATGTGTCGATAATGTTTAGCGACCAGTGCTATGCCATTGAGACAACCCGATAACAATAGATACAATCTTGCACTAATGCAGGTCAGAAAAATTCGAAACTATATTCATGACTGAGGGCGAAGTCAATCTAGGGATCTAAGGCATCGTAGTCTTGTGTTCACTACTTCAGCCAGTAGCACCTTATAAAATAATTGTATTAATAAAATTATAATTTAGCTATACATATAATTAAAATATTACATCGATCACAAGTTTAAAATAATATATTGTACTGTTTATACAATTTCGTACGTTTTCTGTACAAACGCAAAAAGGAAAGTGCCATCACTGTTTCAAGCAGCTGTTTTGATTTTTTGTGTTTAAATGATAAACTCCACAAGCTAAACAGTATTCCGTGACATTTTGCACAAACGTAAATGTTTAAACAAATAAACATATTTTCCATATCCATTTTACAACATACATACATACATATACATATTCTTTTTTAATATTACCACTCAAAATAACTTTAAACAGTACAATTTCTTTTATGTACATATTAACACAGAATGTTTTTCTGTGAAAACGTATGGTGCGTTTTTAAACATTCTATAAGCGGAGCTGCGTTAGCATTTGCGCTGCGTTGCGTTTGCGTATGCGTTTGCGATCTTAGCGTCTGGCTAATGGGGCCTTTACAATCGAGAATTCGTTGCGTAAATTCGTTGGGTAAGAACCAATTAAAGCGAAAATAACAGCTGTTAATATCATTTAAAAGTATTTGTTATTTAGATACATAAATTGGAGAAATTAAGACGTGTGACGTTTATTCTACAACAAAAAAACATTAATATGAGAAGGCAAAATAATAAATTCAAGCAATATTTTAAATAATTAAGAATCTATCTGCTGAAAGTAAAAGATATCATCTCTTGAAGCAAAAAGTTACTTTAATTGTCATTGGTCGTTGTAAGAAATATAAATAAACCTATTCCAAAGGAACCAATACGTTGTGCACGACGTATTTGGTTCAACTTATGTATATATAGTGCGTATTTTCATTTCAATAATTGTGTTTTATTTCCAACGACGAATAACCGTTACAAAAAATTCGTCGTTCGTCCCAATTGTGTTTATAGCAATATAAATATATATAATTTATTGCATATATCGGATGTTTTTACAGCTGAAATTCATCATAAATCGCTTATCGCTAGACCCACATTTACCTAAATTATAAAAAATATATGTAAATCTATTCTCGAAATTCAAATGATACTTTATCCATATTAAGGTCAAGTTACTCGACCTAGTGAGCATTTATTCGCGCAGTTATTGACTGTTTTCGAACTAAGTTTCCTCTTCTCGATTTAAAAATATCAGCATTGATTTAAATTCACTATGTGCATCACCGGCAGACTTAGCGGTCATTATTTCGTTCGAAATGAACAATGAGCTGCCGTTACAGTGCAAATAGTATATCCAGCAATGTCATAATATTATCTACTTGATTATAATATTTAAAAAATCATTGAAACAATGCTTCTTATTTTATTTTGATTTTAAGTTCTCATGCAGCTAAAAAAAAGCACCGGAAGCACACAAACAACATCTGAATTTTATCAAATAATGACAAAGTTTATAGACTCTACACATTTCAAATAATGACAGTTACTTACGCACTTTTCATCATAAGAAAGTGCGAATGCAACAACAGCTAAATAATATTTTTATATATAAAATGTACATGTAAATTGAACACAACAGTTGATTATTAATCCACTCCACAAGTTTGTTTTGTTCTTAATTGTTTATGTATATATTATTTAATTTAACTTAGCATATGTACAGTGTAGAATTAAAACAATTTTGATTGCAATTAACCTTTACAAAGTCTATTTAAGAAGTACTAACTCACAATTAGTTTATATACATATTTACTTAAGAATCGCACTCCTTGTTCTTCAAAGAAGGGAACCAGCAAATAAATAAGGTATAGCTATAGATAACTTATCTCAACTCATGTTAAAATTGATATATTATTATTTTCTGTTAAGAGGTTCATGTTTGAATCGAATGCTTCGATTGACGTCCAGAAGAGCTATACGTGTGTAATGAATCGTTTTTTAAATTATTTTCCAAGATATTCTGAATTCATACATATTTTGGGCAAAATATATACAATGGAATAAATATATGATATCAAAATTCAAGAAATAGAATATCTCGTCCAATTCTCTTTTCTAAAATATTGCACGCCCCTTTAAACTTGCATGTATTGGACGAAGTTGTATTTGGAGCAGCTGCTATTATAAAAGCTCAGTTTTCTCCAGAGTATTTTTAACAAATTTTCCATTACAAACTTTGAATATTTTATTGTGTAACATATAATATATTAAACATAATAAGTAAAATAGAAAACCAAATGATATTAGCTTAGAAATTAAATCAGGAATCCATACATTATCGCAAGCTTTTTCGAGATCAATTAAACATGCTCTGGTTGCCAAGGGCTTATTTAGATTCCAATGTATTTTAAAAACTGTAGTGTGTACATCGTGATTTGTAGTCTTAATGTTTCAAGCCAAATTGTTTATGAGAAAAAAGTTTCTCTTCCTTACAAATTACTACATTGTTTTTCACGCAAATTTCAAAAATGTGTCTTATGTTTGGAAGTATACTAATAGCTTTTGAGTCTTTTGGTGTACGTGTATTTACTACTTTATTAAGCGTGTTATATAAGGTACAATGTTCTATTACACAGCTTTACAAATATTTAATTTGAAAAAATACCAAGAATGCCACATTCCTAGATAAGTTAATTGAGACTTCCTGAACACGAAAAACGCTGTAATTTTTTTTTAAGTACCGTTTTTTAGATAACGGTACTTCTGTGTTTTTCGGTGTGTGGTCACACTCAAACCCTTTTGCAGCCCAACCGAAAAGTCCAATCGAATTAAATCGCATATCGTTGAAAAGTTAATTGAATGCCTTTTCCGTCGATGTGCTGCAAATTTTTAAGAGACAAGAAATGTCTGAGTTATGGCACCTCAAAGTTCAAAATTTGCCTATTTTTTACGTTTCTTACAAAATTTGTCATTTTTATTTCCTTTATTTTTCTACGTTATAGTAAAAATCTGGAATGTTTTATTTATTTTTTACCAAATAGTTTACTTAGTTACCAACATTTTAAGCGTAATTTAAAAAAAAATGGATGAAAAATAAAGTTTTTATTAAGGATTTTGTGGAACGACAATATATTCATTTTCATTGCTCACACTATATTCGGCGTAAATTAAAAAAATTTAAATGTAAATGACGAGCGACCAATTACATTGAATTTTTGCAGTAAAGATCAATCTTCTCAGCGTAATCAGGACTTCTGTAGTTTCCCAAAAAGTTGTGAACGATGTCCAGGAATGCTTCCGATGCATGCAAATGAGCTGGACCTAAACACTCATTAAATGCTTGGTCACCGTACAGAGTCCATCAAATATACCAGCTTCAATTTTGCTCGCTATGGCTCTCGGAAATTTTTTTAAAGGTAATTTTGGCAACTTTTGCCAATGCCATTGATAAGCGTTGAGTGAAAGCATGCATATCAAACAGACCGTTACCATTAGAAAATTTATTCTTTTTAACTTTTAGGTTCAAATATTACACCTAATTTACACTTCTTATTTAGTCATTTGGATATTTTCCCCACGAGCTTGGGCTCCGAAAGTGTTGAACAAGGTGAAAGATTTCGCCGAGATGAACAAATGATGACGGACTATTGTTGATTCCTCAATCGCGAAGATCCATCCGAAAAAAAACGCAAAAGTTCAAGTCGCTCGTGATTTTAATCTAAATTTCTCGAATTTACACCGAATATAGTGCGTGAGCAATGAAAATGAATATATTGTCGTTCCACAAAATCCTTAATAAACATTTTATAATTCATCCGTTTTTTTCAAATAACGCTTAAAATGTTGGTAACTAAGTAAACTATTTGGTAAAAAAAATAAAACGCGTGGGAATATTGGGTTAAAGGTAGGCTATATGTTGAGAGATATATTGTATCTAGCTGGAAATATGTAAGTATGTGTATAGCTAGTAATAATCACGATTTCACATTCCCATTTAAATATAATATTTTATTAGGATTGATTTGGTGATAATACAAAAGTAGCTATTGCAATATTCTCCTATAAACTACCTCCTAACGGCTATACCTTCTGAATATAAATTCACAAATTTTACAAAAAAAGAAATACAACCTAACCGAAATAAAAATCAGTATAATAGGTAACGACATACATGTAATTTATTTTCAAATAAAATAAATGCAATATTTTTTCCTTCTTACTTGACACTTATCAATATATTTTGGAAAATTTACACATCTTTATAAATTTTAGCCTATAAGCTAAATTATTGTAAGCTTTCATTAAAATTCATTCAGTAGTTTTTGCGTAAAAGAGTAACAAACGTCCACACTCACAAACATTTGGCTTTATAATATTAGTAGGATTAATAGCGTATCTATAATACATATATCTAAGAAGGATCCAGCTCGAGGAAATGAAGGATAGAAGCAAATAACTTGCTTCTGTTCTGTTCTTTCAATCTTTTAGTTTAGTGCCCTGTGAGCTATAACAGTTGTTACCCCAATCTTCATGTTTAGCGTTTAAATCGCCCGCGAGAAATAATACTGATAACTGGATTTTACTTTAATGAATGAAAAAGTAGCGATAGCTCTGAAGACTACAATTTTTTCAGAGGGGGAGGAATCCGATATAACAAATAATAATTTATTTGCTAATAATGGTATTTTTATAATACAAGTTCTTAAATGAATAAAATTATTTATAATATTGTTATCATGATTACTAGGTTTTAAGTTACTTTTAATTAATATTCGAGTACCACCGCCTCTTCTTCCATCCATTAAATTTTTTCTTACTATAATATAGTTTTAGAAACTTATTTGATAATTGTTGTTAAGTTTAGTTTCATTTCATTTTTTTATAGAATTATTGATATTTTCTAATGGTGTATTGTTTTTTTTTTTTTACAATATTGGTAAGACTTTCGAAATTATCAGAGTTAAATGTTTTATTAAATGCTCTTTTTGAATAAGGTTTTCTCTTTTTGCGAGAAGTTTTTGCTGTAGCTCTTTGTATTTTTGCATCCTTTATAGAATGCAGACTGTCGTACTTGTTGCATACAACACAAAAAAGTTTTCCTTTTCATTAGTAATTTGCACGATATAAAATGGTAAAGCTTGGTTGTTTTATGTAGAACGTTTTGTCACAAATGGGCTAACTTTTAAAAATTGAAGCTTCTCATTTTTAGTTTATTTAATAGTTCTTTCCGTTCAATATTCGGTTCAAGATTTGGTTTTTATCTCTAGGTGTACAGACAAAGAATTTTGATTTTTCTAAATTTGCTGTGATTTTATGATAATCATCATAGTAAGTAGATATAACTTGTTATTATTTAATTATTATTACTTTTTTTTTTTGTTGATATTCGTTAATATTAAGCCTCTCTTTTATGAAGTCAATTAACTTATTAGGTTCCACATCATATATATTTATTGCTGGATTTTTCGTTGTTTTGAACTCTTCTTATTCGCACTATTTGTGTTAATTGCTGCACTACCGCTGCAGCTCTGAGTGTATTTTTAGTGACGTCGGTTTTTCGCTCTCCTTTACATACTTTTGGAATTTTTGCTTAATGTCGTTGTTGCAATTTTTGTCATTAGCAAATATCTCCAATAATCGCTCCTTATTAGCTTTGAAGCAGAAGACATTTGGAAGTCGCTCTTTCTCTTATTTTTGTTTTGTTTTATAACTATATTATTTTCTGTTAAATTGTCATTTTCATTTAATATTTGAATTTGTACATATTTTGGAGAATTGTCGCTTTTTAAACTCTCTACTTTTAATTATGTGCTGAGTATTTTTCGCAAAATCATACTAAAAATTGAAAGTGATCATTTGAGGGGTTTTATCTAATTCCTATGCGCATTTCACTGGGTTAATGCAGATCACCAGGAAATCTTTACCCAACATTTCTAAGAATAACTAAATACATTTATTTCAAACTTTACTAAGTGAGAGGCTTAGTACAAATATCACAGTCATAACAAGAATTCACTTTGAATTATTAGTAAGATTATTGTATTGTGGGCTAGATTTAGCGTTTGTTAAATTATATGTATCGGGTGGTTTTTATAGAGTGATACAAGTTTAAATCATAATACAGCATGATAATATATTTTTGATATCAATGAAACGTTCTTTATTGGATAGAAAATTTTATGACATTAATGTGTAATATGATTTCGGCTATGTGGCCGTCAAGGCTGGCGCGTATAAAGCGCAATATGGAACACCAATTTTCACAAATTTTTCGCAGCATTTGCGGCCGTATCTCCCCGATAACTACTCGAATGTTGATTTCCAGGTGTTCAATTGTTTGTGGTTTATCGACGTACACAAGTGACTTTACATAACCCCAAAGAAAATAATCCAATGGGGTTAAATCACACGATCTTGGGGACCAATTAATTGGGCCATTTCGTGAAATTATTTTTTCGTCAATTGTGGCGCCCGCTGTGTGGCATGTGGCTCCGTCCTGTTGGAGCCACATATCAGCAAGATTAATACGAGCTAATTGAGGTACGAAAAAACTTCGAGTCATGTTCCTATATCGTTCACCATTGACAGTAACATTCTGACCATCATCGTTTTTGAAGACATACGGACCAATAACTGCGCCAGCCTATAAAACGCACCAAAAAGTAATTTTCTGTGGATGTAATGGTGTTTCGGCAAAAGCTTGTGGATTTCCCTCACTCCAAATGCGACAATTCTGCTTATTTTCGTACCCATTCAGCCATAAATAGGCTTCATCAAAAAATAAAATTTTGAATGGATATTCAAAATCAATATCAATTTGTGCTTCAGTCCATTCGTCAGCTCATTGATTCGTAATAAAATGTCAAAGCCAACTAAACAAAAATCAGCTATCAGCTGTTAAATGACTGCTCAAACCAAGCAGTGCTGCCAACTCAAAGTTGTATCACTCTATAAGAAACACCCGATATGTATGTAGCTGTAAGTTTTCTATTTTGCAGCTAGAATTTTTTTGAGTATTTTTCAATTATATATTTAGCATATTTTAGCATTCTTTATATTATTGAATATACTTCTTTATTCAAAATAATAATTTGAAAGGCTACCACAATTTTTTGATGATTATACATTTAAATCTGTAACCCCGGCAATTAAGTGAATGTAAATTAAATCTGGTATCATATTGTTTATGTGTCGGTTATAACGGGACTTATAATGTCTTTTTATGTTGTGTTTGAATTTAAACCTGAGATGAACACATACAAATTTGTTAAAGTTTTCGTTGTTACAGAAATTTCTGCAGTGCACTGCGGACCAGATATCAGGTTCTCTGGCCAAAAGTCCAATTTAGGTAAAAGGGAAGTCTGCCTACAATTTCTGAAAGTATAGAACTTAAGCTATGTTACGGTAGAAAATTTTTTATTTTCGGTCCGTAGAATTTTTTTCATAAGCGATGAAATTCAAACTTTCATATATAAATATATCTACCCCTAGTTTTGCTATAGGTATTATTTATACAATTCTTAACTACTGCATATGAGCCATTTTACGTACCAGGTGCAAAATATTATAATTAGTATTAAAAAACCGCGTAAAACTCTTTAGATATTATCAAAATTTAGAAATTGGGATATTTTTCAACTCTTAGGTTTAAAAACATTTCAAGGATATCACAATGATTTTAATGTCAATCGACTCAATAATGCCTTTATACGTACGTTTTTGCGACCGTTCATAAATAAAAAAAATATTTAAAATAATTAACTACCCATTAAGTTGAGGAATGTTCCAAATAGATATTTCATATTATTCATATAAATGAAATTTGAAATGCATGAAGGTTAAACAATATAATTTGGCATTTGCTAAAAAAATTTGTCCCAGAAAAGCAAATGTCTCCTTCTGAATAATTTTTCGAACAAGTTCTTACTTTTCTCAGGTTCGGTGGCAATTTTGTATGCTTTTAAATTATTTAGTTACCGTTAATTTTTTTTTATTTAAATGGGTGCACATTAAATTAATTAAGGAAAAACTGGAAAAAAGTACTTTTGATTGATAAAGCCTCAATATGTAAGTTTTGAAGACATTACGAATACCTTATATAAAGTGCGGGAATAGGTATATCTAAACATGTTGGGCTCGCTTCTACAATGGTCGTTAATAAAAAAAGAGTGGCTACTCCGCTAAAATAAAAATTACCACAATCATTCCGAATCAGTTGTGTTTGCTATTGAATTAGGATTGTCAAAAATTCTACAATGTATTCCAAAGCATTAAGGACGTTTTCAAATATTTTAATAGCGCAAGATGATCATACATATATATATATATATATATATATATATATATCCATATATACATATATATATATATATATATATATATATATATATATATATATGTAATCTCCAGTTCCACATATCCTTGTATTATAACATAAAATTTGTATATATATATGTATATATATATATACATATATATATATATATATATATATATATACATATATATATCCATATATACATATATATATATATATATATATATATATATATATATATATATACATATATATATATACAAATTTTATGTTATAATACAAGGATATGTGGAACTGGAGATTACATATACATAACACAAATGATTGGTAACAATACAGATTTTTTGGATTGCATATAGTAAAATAAGAGTCAAAGAAGTTCAAAATTTTTTTGCTGTCTTTAAAATTTTCTAATATCCGGAATTTATCCCGTAAAAAGATGTTCATTTCACGTTGCCTTGTGTTTTATTTATATATATGCGTTATTTTTGGCACATCACCAAATTTTTCTCACACACTTTTGGCCATTGTGTTTTAAATTTAGGACAAAATAAAATCTACAAAATAAGTTAACAGCCCGCAAACATAAGGTTTGCTTAATTCAGTTTTCATTCTATACATACATATATATGTATGTATACATATATACATACATATAAATGTATGTATATATTTTAAATATATTTATATATATATATATATATATATATATATATATATATATTATATATATATATATATATATATATATATATATATATGGTAGAACAATATAAGGACATCATTGATTACATTGGATGAAAAGCAAACAAGTTCACAAAAAAAATGTTATTTTCATTGTAGTTAAATTTAGTTAGTTCGTTCTACGCCTAAAGTGATTAAATTTGTTTTTAAATAAATGTATGTATGTATACACATACACACACATTTTCATGTAGAAGAAAAATGTTTTAAATAAAAAATATGTTGAAAAACATGAACTAAATACATTGTTTTCATATCGTCACGTGCCATAAACTCACATGTCGGCATAAGAGGATTTTAATTGAGAAGAATAGCTCCGAGGTAAAACTATGAAAATATGCTTTTATAAATGAATATGCACATACATACATACGTTTGTATGTAATTTATATATTACGTATATTTATTTTATGTATATAAAAATTGAGTTTGTGTTAGTTTTACTCCGGACGTTAGGGAACAGCATGCAAAAATGTGCTCCTGAGTTTCACTGCACCGCTTAAAATATATTAGCTAAAATAAAAAAAATATTTTTATGTATATATATTTATCATATTTAAATGCTAATTCCTTGCTACGGAACTCTGTAGTTTTTATACCCTTCACAAAAAAGTGAAAGGGTATATTTAGGTTTGTCATTCCGTGTGCAATTTCTTCGATATCAATATGCGACCCCATAAGGTTATATATTCTGGATCCTTATGAATAGCGATGACGATTGAGGGATGTCCGTCTGTCTGTACGTGAAATCAGTTTTCCCAAGCCCTCAGAAGAGCTATAGTGATGGATTGGAAATTAACCTAAGTAGAGTGGTATTGAAATTCAGAAAAGTCGGAAGGACGGTTCCAGAGCTGGGAAGCTTACACCTATTTCTCGACGCAAAATTAACACAAAAAACCAATTATATTTTGTTTATTTGTAAATTAATGCTTTGGGACACCTCAATTGTCTATCTAACAAAATAAAAAATTTTTCCAGGGATGGAAAATTAAACGTTTGTTTTTGGCTCATTCCGTATTTTGTGGTACATATAATAACTAAAATGTTTAAAAAATTTAAGTTTTTCTTAATCAAACCCGTTTTATACATCAAGAAGATTTGCATTGATGAAACAAATTTTAAAAATTCTCATACAGGGTTGGGAAATTTAAATTTTTTATACATTAAAATAACCAAAAATGAACCAACGTCGTATTTCCTGGTCAAAATTATTTTTTTATTCTAGCAAAACAAAAGTAGTATCGAAAATTAAAAAATAAAATCAAAATTTCGATTCCAGGGTTGGATAACTGCAATATTTTGTAATACGTGAAATTGACAAAAATTATTCCAAGTTTGTAGTTTTTCTTAAATGAAACTTCTTCATGTCTCATTAGAGTGGCATTGGTAAAAAATAAAACAAAGAAAATTTTTTCGCTTTCAGGGATGTGTAATTTAATGTTTTTTTTTGCACATTCGGTATTTTTTGGTACATATAATAACTAAAATGTTAAATTTAAATTTTCTCATCTAAGGTTAGGAAATTTAAATTTTTTTATACAGTAACATAACCAAAAACTACCTAACGTGGTTTTTTACTAGTTAAAATTATATTTTTATTTTGGCAAAAAAAAATTGGTATCGAAAATTAAAAAATAAATCAAAATTTTGAATCCAGGGTGGGATGACTGCTATATTTTGTCATACCTGAACGTGACCAAAATGGTTACAAATTTAAAGATTTTTAAATTAACTATTTCATGCCTCATTAAGTGTTATTTTGGTAAAAAAAACAAAAAAAAAATTTCACTTCCCAGGATGGGAAATTGAATTTTTTTTTTTTACATAAAAGTAACAAAAAAGCAACTAACGTCGTTTATTTTTACTAATTAAAACTATTTTTTAATATGCAAAAAACAAGATTGGTTTCAAAATTAAAAAAATACAAATTTTAATTCCAGGATTAGGTAGCTGCAATATTTTGTGATAAATAAAAGGATGCTTACAAATCTTAGTGTTTTCTTAAATAAAACTATTTCACGCGTTATAATAAGTTGCATTGGTATAAAAACACAAAGCAAATTAAAATTTCCTTTCAGGGTGGGGATAATTAAAACAATGTTTTAATTCAGGAAAATCAAACTTTATATCAAATAATTAAAATAAATCAAAATTTCGATTCCAGGGTTGGATATTTGCAATATATTTTATCACATGAAAATTACCAAAATGGTTAAAATTTGTAGTTTTTCTTAAATAAAATCGCTTTACACATTATGAAGATTTGTACTGGTAAAAAAAATTTGAAATATTAAAATTTCGTTTCCAGGGTTGGGATATTTTGAATGTGTTTTATATATAATAGTAACCAAATATATGCAACGGAAGCTGTTTTTTTTTCGCAAACTGAAACTATTTTTTAAATTAGAAAACACAAAATTGGTACTTAAAAATATATGTAATGCCAGACGTACGTTGGTGAAGGATATATAAGATTCGGCACAGCCGAACATAGCACTTTTACCTGTTTTTAGTATGCAAGTCAAAAGGAATAAATATTCCGCTTATCTGGCCAAGCTCACCTTACAATGCGTAGTACGATTCGCTGAATCCAAGTCCCAAAACACTTCAAAAGCTAAAAAAAAGTATATATGAAGTGGTTAATATCACGAAATATATGGAGGTCTACTATGAAAATTTAAAAAATTATAAAATTTTGAGGGTTATGCACATTTCGTTACTGTTTTCAATGCAGGAAACCTCGTCACGGTTCAACTATTTAGCATCGTTAGTTTTCTCGTGATAGTCGAAAACTTTAGAAGAATTGGATTTAAGGATTTGAATCGAGTTTTGTTGAAAAATGGAATAAGAGCTAAAAAAAGACCATGATATGAATTATTATCCAGGATGAAGATCACCGCGAATTCAGAAATAATTTTTAATTCGTATTAAGTTCGAGTTTTTTATTGAGAGGATCAGTATTAATTTAGAGGCCACTACGCCATCTCATCAGTGTTCTTATTCATTTCAATTATTAGTAAACAATTATTTTTCTGTCTGCCTGTATTATTAGTCTCTTAAGTTTTTTTATAATCTTTGTCTTGCAACATTAAGACAAGAGCTCAGTTTTCGTAAGTTAGTTATTAAGAAGCCTTTCACAATAGTTTCCACAACCAATTTATAACCATAAGGCTTGTAGTAGTAAACTTTTAAGCGGAAACACTTCTAAACATCACTACTTTTTGTATCAAATTCAATGCAATAATTACTGTTGTTCACTTACAATACGGACGTGGCCATTTTGCGGTTTACCTCCTAGTTTGGGATTCTATTGTCGTTAGAAATAATATCTTCAAAAAGGCGATAAGAAATTCCCACATCTAGAAATAAATTATTATTACTATAAATGTCACACATCACTTCACAATCAAATGACCACCATATAGAAGAGTGTCAAAAAAAATAAATATATGTATATAACCATTCAAAAGCATTAAATACCAGGAAAATTAGGAGGAAGGGGAGCAATATACATAAAAAACTGCTTTTTGGTCTTCAATTACATGAACTTATCAATTACTTCACAGCTAGAACAAAGATATCGCTTTAAGAAAAAACAATAAACGCCGAATATAATCTAATGTTAGTCCATCTAAAAAAGTAATAATAGCACAATGGAATACCTCATACGGAGTTGGAACTCAAAACATATTCGCGGGAATATGGGGAGCAAACATACTTGTAAAGTGCCGAACTGTTCAAGAAATATATTCCAGAAAGAGACGGCGACTGCAACAAAGAGAAGTTTTTATACCCCGTAGTAATTGATTTCAATAGACAATGCTTGTGTTGTGAAGAAAAAAATATACACGCACTCGCGATAATATAAACTATTTAAAAAATGGGCAGTTCACAGTTTTGAGATCGTTCATGTTTGCAAATGGCATAAAATTTTAATACATATAACCGAGTCATTTGCTAATCCCCTTAAGTTTTTTCATGTATAAACGAAAGTTTAATTTAAACAGTTTAAGTTTTTGATATTTTAAGACTTTTTCATTAAGTTTGTTTGCAGCAAACAACAATATATATATATATATATATATATATATATATATATATATATATAATATGAAATTTATTTGTTGGGTGGTTAAGCAATGTCTATATGCATTTCATTGGCGCTCTTTACCAAATCGTCAGTAGACTTCAACCACAGTTTTGCAAAGTTTCAAACTTCTCAACTTATTAAAAGACTTTCAAAAACCATCTGAGAATTATGTTAAATAAATTAACTATAAAATTCACAAACAATTTCAAAAAATCACATTATAATAAGTGTAGCAGGCTATGAAACTTATACAAACCAAACCCAACAAACAACTTTGATTCGATACGACTCTATTTTATTTTTCTATACCTTTATACAATTAGAAATCCCTCGGATAACAATGAAAGCATTTATAAGGCAAAATGAAAAATAAAATCTCAATTGAATTGTTAATAAACTAATTTTTTGATATATTGTCATTGTACTATTATAATATGAAATTTATTTGTTGGGTGGTTAAGCAATGTCTATATGCATTTCATTGGCGCTCTTTACCAAATCGTCAGTAGACTTCAACCACAGTTTTGCAAAGTTTCAAACTTCTCAGCTTATTAAAAGACTTCCAAAAACCATCTAAGAATTATGTTAAATAAATAAACTATAAAATTCACAAACAATTTCAAAAAATCACATTATAATAAGTGTAGCAGGCTATGAAACTTATACAAACCAAACCCAACAAACAACTTTTATTCGATACGACTCTATTTTATTTTTCTATACCTTTATACAATTACAAATCCCTCGGATAACAATGAAAGTATTTATAAGGCAAAATGAAAAATAAAATCTCAATTGAATTGAAATTAACCACCCAACAAATAAATTTCATATTATAATAGTACAATGACATTATGTTAAAAAATTAGTTTATTATATATATATATATATATATATATATATATATATATGTATATATATATAAATGCTAGATATATAAAGCTAATGTTCGAAAAGTCAGATATCTTCTTTTGCCGTTTCTTTTAATCAAGAACTTTTAAGATTGCTTTCTCTGTTCAACCATTTCACATTCAGCCCAATCCAACGCCTTATTGAAAATGTCGATAGCGTCCCCGGGTTTAATTTTCCTCTTTGGTTCCTCCACACAATCATCTTCATCGCATATAGCTTGTACTTCGTTATCTTCACATTTAATAGCATCCTCATTTCATTCCTTAACGTTCGATGGTGTATATTTAACCTATGAAAATATATAGAATAGCACACAATTTTAAGTACATTTCAGAGAATAAAAATCTCGGGTAAATTCGTTTGCAAATTTTCACTAACAACACTTAGCGGAATTTCATCTTTGGGATCATTTTGATTTACTGTCATACAATTTAAAATGTTGTTCCAAATAACACAGCTGAATCCATTCTTCTCCAAGCTGATTATAAAATCTAGTTTGCTTCATAGTTTGATTCGTCCTCAGATGGGTGAGGTGGGGCATTATCTGTTCAGAGAATAGTGTTCACTGGCAGATCTCTTTTGATTAAAAATTTTTCTACCTAAATTACATATGTATGTATGTATGTATGTATGTATGTAAGAAATTTTTCTAAAATGAATATGTGTTAATTAATGTCAATACAAAAACGTCTACCTCTGGAACAAATGAGCGATGAAACAAGTCTTTAAGAATGTTACCAGTCATATACTCTGATTTAGAACAATGATAGTGAGCAGTTCAATTAAAATTCTGGAAACAACGGGGTTTTCTTGACTTGCCGACCACAAGCAGTTTGAGATGATGAGACCTCAGCATTTGCCCAGCAAAGGAAAGTAATTCTTTGCTTTTTCGTCATTGCACCTGGGGCTGATTTTTCCTGTAACGACACATATGCTTTGGTTGGCAAAGTTTTCCAAAATAAACCCGAATCATCGACGTTATAAAGTTGATAATTACTTAATCCAAGCTTTTCAATGGTTCAACCAACTGGGGTTGACAAGTCGCATAGTTTTCCTTTTTCCAGGTGCGATGAATGTATTGTGGACGCATATTGAAATGTCATTTTTAATTTTTTTATTACAGACACTGTGGACTTTGTTACTCCATATTTCTTCGCTAAATTAGTAACACTTGCACCTTTTTGTAAATTCTCCAAAATTTCATATTTTTCTTTATCAATAGTCAAACAAACAAGTGCACTATTTAGTTGGTTTTTACATGTGCGCAGACGCAAACGAATGTTTGGTTTTGAAGTGTTAAAATATTAATGATTTGTAAAATATGTATGTATAAAGACGGAGTTTAAACACAATGTTATCAATTAAACAACAGAGCGTGTTGATGATTTCGGTGAATTGAAGTTATTCAATACGATTTTATTGTTGTTGAATCAAAATTCTATGTTGGTTGTTTTAAAACTTTTTCAAATAAATCATCATCGCCTCTTGAAGGAGGTTATATATGCCTTAACAGGATATGCACCAGATGACAAGACTATCATTAAAAAACTATAACAAAAGTACTTAACCGATGTAGCAATTAAGAAGAAAGAAACTGAAGCAGCTATTATTGGAAAACATATCTGGTCCGATAAAATAGAGTGGGGAACGATAAGGAATGTGAGTTTAAGACTACACCATTTGGGGAAACATTTGCCCACAAACTCGTTAAAACAAAGTACCAATGAAAAATTGTGCAATTCAGGGTAGTGGCTACTGATTTAAATAATTTTCAATAATACTCGATTTTATTCTACTAACTTTCAATCATATATGAAATTGTTTTACTTAAGAAACACGTACAATTTAAATCTGTATATTTTCTTTAGTGTTTAGTGGATATGATTTTTGAGCTAATATTTGCCAAGTGTGACCGTACCTTAAATTCTATATGTAGTTTTGATACAAATCATATATCTCTTATTTCTTTCAGTTTATTTGTTTAAGGCTGCTATTAGCATTGATTTTAAATTTTAATATTCTTCATTCCAAATAGATATGTATGTATGTATGCCAAATCATTATATAATAATTAATAAAATTGAAAATGCCATATAACTTTCAGTTGCAAAGCAGCGCGGCAATTTGTTTCATGTGGGGCCAGACCACTGATCCTTTACTCTCTTTCGACAGATTATCTTGCTTCTCTTCATGCGCGTCTCCCTTTCAGTGCTATAGAAATTTTTAAAATGGCGGAAAATCTTCTTGCCTTTCTCCATCTGCCCACGCAGAATTATACATTGCGTTTCATAGTTCCGACACAGTTAATTACTTGAGCAGGGCAGTTTTAATATATTCCTACTTCTCTCATTGTCAATATTCATTAGATGATATGTATTAGATATTCATGACAGTGTAGATATTACAAAGATTATTAACAAAATCTATATTTTCTTTAATTCTTAAGAAAAAATGTAATTTCAATCCGTTTTTGGAAAAATTTACTACTCATTAGTTTATTTAGTAAATGAAATTAAAGTTTGTGTTGTAGGTAGGTTTAGTAAAATTGAATACAACTTACTGGTACAACTTTCATTGTTGTGCAATCTGAGTTGGCACTGAGATCTAAAATATCGGTATGTTCTTCGTTGACGATGTTGAATACGTTTATTCGGATAAAAATGCAGCAGATGTGTTGATAAAAATTTTGTGTAAAAACAAACATGTTATTTCTTGTAGTCTATTAAAACTTAATTGTAATTTATGAATTACGTACATCTATTGTAATTAAAACTTATCTAAGAATATGCCTTTGGCTTGAGGGGAGTTTGTTAGCTAATTGCAACGCTGATTACAAGCAAAATACATACAAACCTAAATTTACTAATTGTCATACTGTCATATGGATAACCCTTGGTATATAATTAATTTTGCTTATTCCAATAACTTCCATCAACCGGTAAAGGTCATAGATTGTGTTTTCGTTTTTTATGTATTATAACGTTTTATTGTACTAAAACAGATTTGCAATATTTGAATTAACTTGGCTGTGGCGTTTGTTCAAATTTTGGTTTGCTTCCGCCAAATTGTTTTTGGCTTCAAATAAATACTAACAATATACAAAAATCCATTACTGTAATATTTTGGTAAAATATTACATATAACTTGTTTTTGCCTAAAAGAATTGTGTGAGAGAAACTACTTTTTTCCCTACTAATATGTTTGCCAGTCAACAAGTTAATAGAACCTCCATTATATATCTTTGAATATCGCAAATAATGCACGTATTCATATCTGAAATTTTTAAATGTATATCATGTAGTGGACGATAACCAAAATTGTTAAGAAATATTGAAATAATGAAAAATGTATGCAAATATGGTATAATGTTACTGTGATTTTGTTCAAAAATTTTTATACACGGCCATTTCAAAGCTGATTTTGGTTTAAATACTACCTTGTGCCTGCTTTATTTGCTCATTTTTTTTTATCATACATATTCTTGCCGAATTTTGTGAAAAACTCAACCAGTTCGGGCAGGTATAGGAACCTTCGTCTCCTATTTGTCATAAGTATTACTGCTCCGCAAAATATAACTTTTTGTCACGCCTTTAAATAAAACTATGTGCACTATATGGATTTTGATGCGCTAAACTCGAATCCGTTTTCGGTTTTTTTCCATCAGGTCCAGATTTTTTTTATGGGCGTGGCGATTTTTTGCCCCTAAATTAGCCAGGTACTTAGAAATATTTCCCCATCCATTAAGATGAAATTAATGGATCAGAAGATATTAGGAGTTTATTCATTCAATCTTGATTAAAATTTTCTCTGATATTTTTTCGAGTGTGCTCAAGTGTGTTCTTTCTACCTGTTTTGTGTAGACATTCTAAAGCATCTTCAAGAATCATTCTTAAAATAAACCAAGAATATATTTGAAACAAAGTGTTTATTTTATACAGGTTTTTAAATATTATTAATAGGTAAATCAAAATATTTTATACTTTCACAACCATGAAAGAGAAGTTTATACAACGTTGATAGCATATAATAACAATCATAGTTATATTATATATTTCTCGATTTTCCTCCGTTAGCTGTTTAAAGTTAGATATATAGGTTTTCCAGAGGATACTGTTTTCAGATTAAATTAAAATTATATATAAAAATATTCTTCGGCTATAGGCCAGGTTTTTAAAAATCAATAAACACTAAATATTTTTTGATTATTTAATCTTTATTTAATGTTATTTTTCCCAATATATCGAATAGCTTCGCTATTCATCTTCAGGGGAACACTGTTGGGTACAAAACAATAAATGATAAAGATTAAAATAAATTTTTGATTATTTCTAATAAATTTAGAATTACACACATGTAAATTAAAAATTAAATAAAATTAGATTGAATTAACATATTTTCAATATGTCGATCGTCTGTAGTCCTTAGCTGCGAAAACTGATTTGTTTATGTCGTTTCTTGTGTTTGTTTATCACACTTCTGTAAATTTGAGCGCATTTCTCTGTGTCTTGTTTATAGTTAAGTCTTTTCTCTGCAGGAACGTCAATTATGTGTTACATCTCTAAAGTAAATCTCCTGCAATAATGGTTTTCTTGTTGTAATATTTTTACATTATCAAAATTTGGCACAGTGGGCCGCAAGTGCAGTTTTTTGCTCCATGGGTTTGTTTTTCATTCTTATGTCTGATTTATGAGATGTTAGTCTGAATATTAGAATATTATAATACAACAGGTCAACGATTAAACTAAATATATATACAATTATATATAAATTTTTCGTGTAATCTCGGAAAACCGACCAACATGTCTCACGACATGCTATTACACCAGGAGATTTAGTACGTTGTCAAGCACGTCGGCTAATATGTACGCCAGTGTAATAGCCCTATACAATTTCGTTGGCAGACAGTTGTAAGACCATAAATTTTTGTGCTAACAAAAATTGTGTGTTCAAACGATTGTCAGACTGTTGTGTGGAAAGAATTGCCATATGCGTTGTTTAACCTTTTATTTGTAGCCCTATTACACTGGCGTACATATTGGCCGACATGCTCGACAACGTACCAAATCTCCTGGTGTAATAGCATGTCGTGCGACATGTTGGTCAGGTTTCAAAAATTTTTGATTTTCTGGTGTTCGTGGCGTACCAACATACTGGTGTACGGTCGTACTTCATGTAAAACTTCAGTTCACTTGTTGCCGTTGCTGTGCGTTGATCGGAAAGTTGCAAGAAACATATCCTTCACTAACGTTAGTTTTTGGGAGGAATTAATTGAATTACATAAAAACCTACCGCAATTGCGGAAAAAAAACATCAGATTTATACCACAATTGGCAATTAAGTATTATTGGGTACAATGAATTAAATTTTATCTTCGGTTTCGTCCTCTTGTAATTGTATTTAATTGATAACCATTCGCGCTACAACTTTTCGCTTCATTGACATGCTTTCGCTTCAAAAATTTCTGTATAATTTCTGTAGCAGTGTGCCCATTTTGTCATTTTTGCGGCTAGATATATCATTTTTTTTTTAATTTAGCTGTATATATTCCATTTTTCAGTTATCATATATATATATATATATATATATATATATGTATATATATATATATATATATATATATGTATATATATATATATATATATATATATATATATATATGTATATATATATATATATATATATATATATATATATATGTATATATGTATATGTATATATATATATATATATATATATATATATATATATGTATGTATATATATATATATATATATATATATATATATATATATATATAGCATTTTTTAGCATTCTTTATTTTAATCAAAAGATTTATTTATTAAAATTAATAATTAATCTGAATTTCAAGATCTGTAGAAGAAATTATAGCTTTGGAGTATCAGTGTCAGAAACTAAATTCATATGAACGGTTAAAGAGGAATTCAACAGTTGACTTTTTGGTAAATGTATATGAATATAAAAATGTACTAGATGAAAATCCCTAACTAGACTAGCCACTTTTGCAATGAAGTTCTTTTTTCTATTGGCAACGCGTTTTTAGTGGCATGAATCTCATAAGAACGAAAATTTGAAATTGAATGATGTAAACCCTAAGAATTCGCTACTTTATATTAAGCAAGTTTAAAAATACCGAAAGATCTGATAAAAAAATGTGATAAGAATATATATTATAATGATATCTCGAACGAAGCTGAAGAATATTCATTGGATGCATATTTAGTTAATAATTTTAAAATATGTTATATAAATTGTATTGAAATACTAATTAAAAGCCATTTATGGTTAAAGTTACTTTGACTTTTTATTAATATTATAATAACTTAATGTGATATTGAAGTTAATGATAACTTTTCTTAAGAAAAAAACTTATTTTTTTATGAATGTACATAAATATGTACATATATAGGGTGTTTTTTATAGAGTGATTCAACTTTGAGTTGGCATCACTGCTTTTTTTGACCACCCATTTGACAGCTGATATTTGCCTTCTGTTTGGTTAGCTTTGACATTTTATTATGGATCGACTTACATCGGAGTAAAGCGTGCAAATTGTGGGAATTTTTAATCAAAAGAATGGTTCTGTTCGTCAAACTTATCGTGCACTTCGTTCAATCAAAATTTTATTTTCATATTAAACCCATTTTTGGTTGAATGGGTACGTAAATAAACATAATTGTCGCATTTGGACTGAGGATAATGCACAAGCTTTTGTCGAAACACCATTACATCCACAGAAAATTATTGTTTATGTCTTCAAAAACGATTATGTTCAGAATGTTTCTGTTTGTGAAAGTTGGTGCTCCAGATTGCGTCTTGTACGCGCCGGTTGTGGCAGCCACATGGCCGAAATCATATTTAAATATTAATGTAAAAAAATTTTCTATCCAATAAAGAACGTTTGATTGAAATCAAAAATATATTACTATGTTTTATTATGTTTTAAACTTGTATCACTCTATAAAAAACACCATATACTTCAACATATGTTGTTACTTTTTAATCAGTTTGTTTCATTGAAATGATGTGCAATAAGTGTTTATAGGGAAGCATTATGAGAAATAAACCATTTTAAAGATATATTATCTAAAGTAGCAAAAGCTAATACAATTAAGATTTTAGCATTATTATTTTGCAGTTTAGGATTACTTATAGCATTTTTTAGCATTATCTTAAAGCCATTTTAGCTGTAATAGCAAAACGTAAACTTCGCCGTCGAGCATATCGGCCGACATGTACGCCAGTGTAATAGGCCTATAATATATATATATATATATATATATATATATATATATATAGATATATATATATATATATATATATATATATATATATATATATATGACAACGGTGCCATTGGCAGATCTTTAATTTTAGCTCATCTGACAATAAAATATGAGCTTCCAACGGCTGGCAATAAGCTGACAATGGCAAAGCACTTTACTTTAAGTTTTTTTAACTATAGGTATGGTTTCTAGTGTAAATTCTTAGAAACTTAAAAATTCGCGCGAAATTTTGACAGCCAAATACACTTAGCAGAAGAAGAAAAAAACTACACAACACACAGAACACTCATACATACAACCACACATAGTTACCATAAGCAAAACACGCAAGTCAGCATTGTCATGTATACAAACATACGTATATAGCTACATGTTAAGTAAAGTACAACCAACAACCACCATGCCCAGAAGTTTTGCAAAGTTACCAGACGACGTAACTTTGCTATATAAAGACGCTGCCAGAGCTCAGCGAGTCAGAGTGTGATTTCAAATATAACGTATTAACATAGCTAAAGTATTTAGTAGTACAAATATTCGTGTTAATAAAGTAATAAATAAAGTGTTGCCGCATTATACTTATAAAATTAATTTGATGCAATTAAACGAATCCTTGAAGGATAAGTAAAAACCCGTTTTTATGGAAAGGTCTAAAAACGTAACAATATGTAAGCAAATAACACATAGTTTTGATCTTTTCACGTAAAAAATAATGAAAAAACACACCCTGTGCCACTGAATTCTAAACTATTTCAAATATTACAAATGCAAAACGTTAACAACATTATAAGTTAACATATATTCTGTTATTTAATATTAACATTATGTAAATTGAAAATTAAAGTAGTTAACATATATGTTTGAAATATTTTTACAAACGGAAATAGAGTAGAGGCAATGGAAAACAAACAATATATTAAAATATTTATATAAAAAACTTAATTATGAATAAACTATATATACATACATACATACATATATGCATACACACACACACACACACATATATATATATATATATATATATATATATAGATCGTAAAAATCAGTTTTTGACAAAATATTCCGCTCCGTTATTCTAAATCTGGAATCTTCTTGTTCAAAATCTTTTTCGGTAATTTTTTTGTAATTTTAAATTCTAAAATCTAGTAAGAAATTGAAAATCGGATCATTATCAACAAAATTACAGGCTTATAAGTGCGCAAACGTAAAAAACCGGGGTTTTAACCGTAAATCCGAATTTTGGAATTGTCCGGCATATTTCACTATTGGATTCTTCTTTAACTCGACAAGACCTACAAGAAAAATAATATCCGGTTCCAGGTTTTTTGGACTGTCGCACCGTGTATTTTAACATGAACAAACGAGAAACATACTACATATATTTTTGTTCTAAATCCTGTTATTATTCCTATGTAACAAATACCTATAAGAATCCGCAACATTTGCTGTGTCTATTCTGAAATTTATATCTAGCATATATCTACGTTTAAAATTAAATTCCGTATTTAAAATTTAAATATTTTCAAAATCAGGATAATGATCTAAATCAAAGCAATGTGAACATAAAGCTGTCTTTTTTGAATTAATATTTCTATATCTTTGATCTGTTCTATGTCCGGCTATTCTAGTCTTCAAGTTATTTTTAGTCGTACCTATATAAACACCGTTGCAACTATCATTGTTGTTTCCTTTACATGGTATTTTGTAAATTACATTACATTTATCTAACTCATGAATCTTATCTTTTGTATTTGTAAAATCATTTCTTAAGATGCTATACATTTTATAGGCCATCTTGTACTTTGTTCTGTCATACATATCAGATTTTTCTAATCTTTCTGATTTTTTGCAAGTAAAAAAAACCTATTTAACTGTAAGCCAAAAGTTTTTTTTGTTTACAAATAAGTGATACCGAACTTAATTAAGATGTGTTTTGGCGGGTACGTGTTGACGTTTAATACAAAGATATTACAATATCGATTACAACATATACTAGAAAAAAAGTAAAAGTTAACCGTTAATCGAACTTTTTTTGTACTACTTACACTCTTCTCTTCCAATTTCCAGTCCATGAAACCATCCTATTATAAAAACATATACTTTTTTTATAATTATAAGTAAAAAAGACGGTGATTACCAACATATAATTTCTTGATCCCGGTAGACCATTTAGAGGAAATGCCCATATATAAGTCAGCATCTAATGTATATTCGGCATTGCATTGCTTTTATTGTCTTTGACCAGAGGACTCATCACACCTCCATTTAGAGTTTAAAGTAATACTGGCATTTGCAAGATTTTTCAAGTGATTATACTGGTTTTTAGATAATTTTAAATCCAAAAATAATGCTGAAACCTCTTCTGGAGTAAATTTTCTATCTTTATTCAATGTAGAAATATTTAAAAAAATTCTTTTTATGCGCTTTGGGCTTGCTTCTATTACTGCTACAATTATTCTAATTTTCGGTTTCTTATTTTGTGTAGGATGAATTTGGTGAAAAATTAGTCCTTGATGATTATTGGAAATATTTCTTTATTGATATTCTGAAGTTTGCGTCTTCGAGTTCTTTCACTCATTCATCAATTCTTATTTATCAATTGGTATTTGTAGATATAATATCGAAAATAAGTTCCTGTGACAACCATTAATGGTTACGTTCGTACATCCTTTTCTTGTGATAAGAGCATTATATGTAGCGTGATATTAATCTTATTCCAAAATTTCTAATTTTTTATTTGTGTAGTTCAATTCCTTCTGTACTATCTATTTTAAAAATTTTATTGCCTGATATACGCAATTCAATGTCGTGTACATCATATTGTTGAAGAAAAATATCGGCGAGATCGCCTTAGGTATATTTACCCATAGTTGAAATTTTAATAAGTAACAATTATGAAGAAAATACTTTATATAATCTTACTCCCAAAAAACAACGAAACAATTCGGGTAGACACGTAACATCAAAATCAAGAAACCAACACTTTCACACGCGCGCGTGCGAATGATGAGAAGACCACAGTACTAACAATAGATGTGAACCCTTGACGTATCGTTTTTCCAAGAATTTCCCTTTTAATATTTAATGGATTTTGGTTTTGTTCTTCTATCTGTAACAGCGCTTGTTATATATCAATTGTTTTTACCATAATTAGTTGAGATATGTTCCTTATTAGACGCAGTTGTGAATATAAAACATATACACTATTCCGCAGCAATTCCGAAAAAAACTATTTAATACCTTTATAATAAGGGTAGATTATATTAAAAACCAAAATATTTTTCCATCTCAAATCCGTCTTTCATAACCGCGATCTGATAAAAAAAGTACTTCTAAAATGAGCACAAGAAAAAACACATATTTCACTCAAAATATATTTGACCTTGTATCATAAAAATTGCTCACGGTCGGATCGTGCCGGGTATAAAATGGTGTATATGAGTATAGAGGAGGGTTCGTTCCGTAGGATAGTACCAATCTCTAAACGAACTTCTACGAACTTTGGAAGTTATGCTCTATTAGGTAGAGGGATTTCGGAAAATTGTGGACCTTTAAGAAAAATTAAAAAAGAATGTACTTCAAAAAAATTTAAACATATTTTTCGCTGGTAGTACAGCTAACAAATTGGGCAATTATAAAAAATTTATTCTGCTTAGAAATCTCTTCATTTTAGCAAAATAATGAAAATTTCCATTTTGAATCACCCTGTTCACTGTGATATAGTTAAATTAAGTTTAAATTATTTGGTTTCCGAGGTATACAAGTGTCTACCTTTGAATGAACTTTTACATTTTACAATTGGTGATAGTCAAATATATGAGTTTTGGCCGCTTTCTCGCGAAATGGTCCACTTTGCAGCGGTAGCTTGATTTGAACATGTTTTTAACGTCGTCGGATTGGAATTTCAGTTTTTTGTTTACTAGATATAAGCTTTAAATGAAGGTAAGAACCTTTGAAATCGTGTTGTTAGAAAAACAGTTATGATGGACTTAGGACACATTTTAGTTTTTTGCAATTTTTGCTACAAAAGTAAAGTATTGAAACTTGTTATAAAAGTTTGTTTTACATACAACATGATATTTCAAGTCACGTTTACAATTTATATATATTGAGAGATTAAAATTTTTTCAGAAAGTGTCAAACTTTGGCCCCTGTGAAATTTTTTATACTAAAAGTTGAAGACTCATTTTTTGAACAAGTTTAAATTAAAATTTAGTTCATTAAGCAGCATAAACAATAATAAACATTGATTAAATTTACTTTATATAAAAAGGTTTTAATGAAGAAGACGTAAGTTTCTATTTAAATTCAAAATGGACATTATATGTATACTTTTATTTGAAATTTATATATATATATATATATATATATATATATACATATATATATATATATATATATATATATATATATATATAACGATTTATTTGCAATATAATTATTTTTTAAACAATGTTAGTAAATATTTCTGCTAAGTAGCCTTGATTTTCATCTTCTAGAAATAGTTTAGCTTCTATATCTAATTCAATACAATTGGTTTTCCATTTTTGTCGAATATTGGACATATAGGGATATAACGAGCATAATAAAATAGTAATTAGTTCTTTATTAGTACCACTTCTGGAAATTTTTCATGTTCTGTGCTCGTGAAAAAACTGTAGTCTTTATTTATTTTTTCTTGCGCTTCTTCAGATGGATCTTTTATTTGCAGCATATTGTGTTTAATTATATGCTCCCCATGGTACAAAATTTTATAGACCGTTGACATAGAAATGCATGAGTATTTTTCACTATAAGGTACAGCTGTTTTTTTTGCGTATTCTCCAAATTTTTTTTCATATATCTTTTTGCTGCATGCTAGAACTTGTAATATAATTTTGAATCACCTTATTAGTTCCAAAACTACACCTCTCTGAAGTGCGATTCAGTTACTTTAAACGATTTGACAGTTGTTAAATTTAACAATTATTTTTTTGTTTGCACTAACGATTGTTCTATTCAGAAACCTCTTGTTACTATTGTTGTTAAAAATTTTAAAATAACTAAGAGTCGATGAAAAGCGCAATCATTGAGGAATGGAATAACATATCCCCCGAAATAACCAAAAACCTGGCTTATTCAATGCCCTGACGGCTTGCTGCAGTCATAAAGGCAAAGAGCAAACTAAGAACTAGTCTTAGTAAGTAAGATATTTTTAAAAATAATAATCCTAAGTGTACACTTTCTTTTGACGCGTAGAATAAGCACTTTCTTTCGTAATGATATTGTTTTGAAAATATAGAAGCAATAAATGAATATTGTTATTAATTAAAATAAACTACTACTAAATACTTTTTATAGGCCAATTGTTCTAACTTAGTTAAAATCTCAGAAAGACATGATGATAAATATTCCTAGGCACAAAGGAAGTCAACATCAGTTTTATTCAACTTACACAGCAGACTGATGTTGACTTCCTTTGTACCTAGGAATATTTATCATCATGTCTTTCTGAGATTTTAACTAAGTTAGAAGAATTAGCCTATAAAAAATATTAATATAGCAAAATGTTCAATAAAAGTAAAATCACATACAATTTAAGCTTTGGCTTGAGCTACCAATGAAAATTGGAAAAACGTTCATATATACTTAAGTATAAAAATTTCAACCAAAAAAGTTTGACTTAATGTATAATGGAACAAAAAATTCAGAAAAATGAGACATGAAGAAAATAATCAAATGGTAACACAGGTATCATAACACACAAGTGTTAACATCAGGTTGATACAGTTCTCGGATTGTTTTTCACAATTAAATTTGTGTAAATAGAAAACTGTTATCACATTCAACTAAGCCACCTAAACAGTGGTGATAAACAAAATATACACATGAGCACTGAAGATGAAAGTGTAGCGACTTTCGAAAACAGCTGTTCTGCTCTGCTGTGTAAGTTGAATAAAACTGATGTTGACTTCCTTTGTGCCTAGGAATATTTATCATCATGTCTTTCTGAGATTTTAACTAAGTTAGAACAATTAGCCTATAAAAAATATTAATATAGCAAAATAAAAATGTTCAATAAAAGTAAAATCACACTACTAAATACACTAGTATTCCTTTTTTAGGATATATTAAGTAATATATGTTGAACATTTAGTTGTACAATTTGTTTTGGAGCTGGCTGTATGCATATTTTTGGAATGGAGTCAAATATTCCCACAAAACGCAGCCGCGCTTCAGCCGAACAGCTAAGCTGTATGGCTGATTTTATGTAGGAAAACCCGGGAATAGTGACTTGAAAGTTTCAAAAAATGCACGGCAAACTCGAGCACGAGAAAAAGTGTAGTAAGCTTGCAGCAATACTCAATAGTCTTGGGGGAGCAATCAAGACAGTGGACCAATGGCACACGGTAGGTAATAAGTAAAATTTATTCAATATGATGGCTGTAAGTTTATTTCATTAATAGGTATGGAGAGACCTGAAAAGCCGCGCCAGCATCAAGGTGCGAGATAGGAAAAAAGAGCTGGCGCGAACTAGCAAAAGACCTACCAGTCAGGAGAACATTACCGACCTTGGGAGACGTGTGGTAGCCCTCATTGGTAGCGATTATATTGAGGGGATCGAAACTGTTACAGAGACTGTGCCTTTGGAAGAGGTAAGGTTAAACGATATAAATTTTCTAAAATTTTTACAATACTTTTCATTACTAGCAATTTCAACTATGGCTCGAGGAGGAAGACGAGACCGTTTTAAATGAAATGTCAGCGACGACAAGAACAGGGGGCTAATTCTCACACTCGCATGCGTGCGAAATCCTACTCGATGGATCGAGTTTTTTAGTTTTTGGGATTCTCTGTCTCGCTATCGAGTAATTCGTATCGAAATTTCTAATGATGACACTCGATACCGAGTAATCATTAACTCGCATGCGTGCGAGTTTTTACTCGCAAGCAAAAAGCCATTCGTAAACAAGAAAACAGCAGTAACGTATTTTAAGTGCAAAGAAAAATAAAAAAGAAAATGTAAGTAAAATTTTATAAATTAAGAAAAAAATTATAGTTTTTGCATTTCAGGTCAAGCATAACAAAAATTAATTATACTCAAAAGGAAATTCTTGGAAATTTCATGTCTCAGCACACAGACTTGGCAAAGGGCATATTGCCAAATAATTCGCAAGGGAGAGCAAAGGCTAACCAACTTTGGGAGCAACTGACGGCCAAGCATCTTATTTTTTTCTTATAATGTTCAGGTTTTCCACTTCGTCAAAATCAGAAGATTCTGAATAAAAACACAACACGGGATCCATTTCCTTATTTATTTAAAATTTGATTGTAATTTTTTCCTTTTTCTTGTGCATACAAACATATGTATGTTTTTTGTTTGCATTTTACTTCAATTTATTCGGTGTTGGCAAACGTATTTCGGCACGCTTTTAACAACACTGAAGCAATAACTCGATTCGTTACGTATCGAGAGTTATCATCAGAAAAATAACTCGTATTGAAATTAATTTCGATACGAATACTATTTCGATCACGAGTGTGAGAATTAGCCCCCTGTTCTCTACACTCCCAAGACACCAGGCAGAAGTACACCTCGGAGGAGCTCGAAAAGTAAGCTGAATGACGATGGCGATGGAACAAAGTGCTGGAAATCGCAAAACAGCAAGCTGACACCTTAAAGCTACATACATATGTATGTCTAATTAAAAAAGTCTACTATTTTTAATATTACTGGTATTTTCATTTCAAATAGATGCTAGCTTAAACAAACGCAGCGGCTGTTTAAGCCACCAAAATGATGGCAGAGGCCATTAAAACAATGGGGTATATAAATATATATAAATATATATATATATATATATATATATATATATATGTATATATATATATATATATATATATATATATATATAAATATATATATATATATATATATATATAAATATATATATAAATATATATATATATATATATATATATATATATATATGTATATACATATATATATATATATATATATATATATATATATATACATACATATATATATATATATATATATATATATATATATACATTGACATGTATATATATATATATATATATGATGAAGATGACAGAATGATTGTCTGTTGGCTTTGCCATGAATGTTGTCATTATAAATGCTGTGGTATCTCTGGGTTAGTAGCAGAGGCTTTATCCAAGATTGATGAACTACATTGGTGTTGTGAAAGCTGCAGGAAAATAGGAGTCGACTAGTCTGAAGTCTCCTCCACAAAAAAAAAACGTCGTAAGTCACCTAGAATCAAAAACAAAGAAAAATATGATGATCATCCGGCTGTTTCGTGCAAACCTACATAATCTTTAGGAACTAGTTTAAATACATGCCCTTCAATAAACACAGAATTAAATATCGCTAATTCACAGCAAAGTTATGCCGAAGCTGTCACCGAAATTAATCATACTGCTATTGATCCGCTACAATCACATTCGGAGGTAGGTGCTTTTGGTTCGCTACGAGCAGTACCTCCAAGAAAAACAATTTTCGTTTCTCGTTTGGCAAGCGATACTACTTCGGGTTCAGTTGAATCTTACGTAAAAAGTAAAATTGGCAACTATGCAGCCATCTCAATTCATCAATTCAATTTTTCTCAACCCAGATCTATATCATCTTTCAAAATTACAGTTTCTGTAGATCTTTATGATACTTTACTGGATCCGAATTTCTGGCCAAATAATAGTCTTGTTCGGGATTATGTGTATAGAAGTAGATCACAAAATATTGAAGTGCTGCCACAACGTCAATCTAACGCTCCAAAAAACTAAATACAACTACTGATTGTATTTCTATTGTTTACCAAAATGTCCGTGGCTTGAGAACTAAACTATCAACCCTATATATGGAAACCTTCAACATTGATCATCATGTCTTGGTGTTCAGAGAAACATGGCTCAATGACAATTTTTTAAATACCGAAATACTTTGTAACATCTTCAATATATTTCGCCGTGATAGTGGTAACTACTGGTGGTGGTGTTCTTATTGCAGTTTCTTCTGATTTTTCTTCTGAGGTCGTCATTATTGATTCTTCGCTTGATATAGAATTTATATCTGTAATAATAAAACTTAATCAAAAAAGCGTATATGTTACCTGTTCTTATATTCCACCATCTTCCCCGCAAATTCTATATACTATGCATGCCGAAGCTATAGGATTAATCGCTCGTTCCGCTTTTGCTGGTGACTCTGTCTTTGTTTTTGGTGATTTTAATTTACCTTCCATTGCCTGGGCATATCTGCCTGAAGATAAATATTTTATTCAAACCAAGCAGAATTCGAATCATGCCGAATTTTTCAACATCTTATATGACCTTAACCTATACCAAATAAATGGAATTTTCAATAACTACAATAGATTATTAGATTTAATATTCGTCAATGATGTGGTTGAGTGTTTCATTAGGCGCTCATCCCCCATTACAACTCCTGAAGACTGTTACTATCCCTCAATAGAAGTAGTGGCTTCAATTCTATCAAAATCAGTTAGGCCCTCGTTTTGCAGAAATGAAATTGTCTACTCGTTCAAACATACTAACTACAATATGTTAAATGAGCTGTTCGCTGACACAAATTGGGGCAATATTTTATCGTGCTATACTGATGTTGACCAGATGACTAAAGCCTTCTATAATAAGATTTACTCCTTTATAGATCTGTGTGTTCCAAAAATAAAACCTAAGAAAACAACTGGTCCACCCTGGAATAATAAACTAATGACTCGTGCCAAAAATAAGAAAAATAAGTACTTTGATAAATTTAAACAGTCTGGTTCCCCTGTAGACTATCTAAGGTGTTCGATTAGCCACTCTGGATACATTTCGCTTAATAAGACATGTTATGATAACTATATAAACAGAATGAAATATAATTTCAAACATAATCCAAACTCATTTTTCAAATTTGTCAATTCCAAGCGAAAAATAACTGGCTTTCCTTCTTGTATGAAGTTTCAACAAATGGAGTCCTGTGATGACGCCATTATAAGCAATTTATTTGCAATTCGTTTAACTATCCAGCCAGGATAACAGCCAACCAATCAACCTCTATTAATTTATTTATATATCAACAATCCGCATGGAATTAAAACGCCTTAAATTTTCTTTCAACTTTGGTCCAGATAAAATTCCTAGCAACATTTTGATAAACTGTGCTCACGGTATTGCTGTGCCATTAGCACTTTTATTCAATGCGTCAATAAAATCTGGTCATTTTCCTTATGTATGGAAGAATTCCTTTATAATTCCATTGTTTAAATCAGGAAATAAATCTGATATAGCAAAACTGAGTGTTATTCCCAAACTATTTGAAAAAATTGTTATCGATCACTTAAATTATCAAGTATCAAATTTGATATCACCATGTCAGCATGGTTTTCAAAAATGGTGCTCTACTACAACGAATCTGCTGCACCTTAAAACCGAAATATATCGTGGATTTTTTCAACAACAACAAACCGGTGTGATCTACACTGATTTTAGCAAAACTTTCCATAAAGTCAACCATATGCTTCTGAAAATTAAACTGCATTTGCTTGGCTTTACGGATCTTAGTATAAAATGGATATATTCATACCTGAGTGATAGAAAACAAACCGTTTGTTTTAAAAATATCTATTCCAGAAGCATTGATGTTTTATCTGGTGTACCACAGGGAAGTCACCTTGGACCACTTCTATTTACATTGTTTATTAATGACTTACCTGATGTAATTCGTTCATCCGATATTTTGATGTATGCTGACGACGTGAAAATTTTTCTGAGTTATAGTCAAATATCTGAACAGAAACATCTCCAAGAAGATTTAAATTCATTTACTCTTGGTGCAAAACAAATCGTATGGAACTTAATTTGAAAAAATGTAAATACATGCGTTTTGTTAGAAGAAGTCCGATTCCTGCATGCTATGTTTTTGAAAATTATCAATTGGACTTGGTTGATAATATCTTGGATCTTGGAATCCTGCTTGATTCTGAACTTAATTTCATTGCTCATATAACAATGGCAATAAATAAAGCTAGAGGTGTACTCGGTTTTGTAAAACGCTGGGCTAAAGAGTTTAATGATCCGTATGTTACAAAAAGCCTATATACAACACTTGTAAGGCCTGTGTTGGAGTACGGATCGGTAATATGGAACCCTATATATAAAACACATTCTGACGCTATCGAATCTGTACAAAAACAGTTTCTTATTTTTTGTCTTCGTGGGTTAAACTTTAGCCCAATGAATTTACCATCATATTCCGCTAGACTTTCCCTTATCAAGCTTCCAACTCTAAAAAGTCGTAGATCTGTGCTGAACATATCGTTTATTTTCAACATAATTATTGGCGATGTAAGTTCTGGTTTTTTAATCAACGATATAACTTTTAATGTCCCACAACGTCCTTCACGTTATTTTTGTCCACTATCAGTTAAATTTTTCAGAGCAAATTATGCCAGTGGTGAAACTTTGAGAAGGATGTGCCACGAGTTCAACAAATATTATAAATTTATTGACTTTCCTTCAACCCACAGTACAATAAAAAATAAAATATTAATTTATCTAAACTCATAATTTTATACTAAACTTTTGTAGATATTATTATTATTTTATGTTTTATACTAATGTTTAAAAAATTTATGTATACAATTTAACTGTCTGTAAGGATCATTATCCCATAGACAAATAAATAAATAAGTAAATAAATAAATAAAAAAAATATATATATATATGTCTTTATATATAGACATATATATATATATATATATATATATATATATATATATATATATATTATATATATATATATATATATATATATATAAATATACATATATATATATATATATATATATATACATATATACATATATATATATATATATATATATACATATATATATATATATATATATATATATATATATACATATATATATATATATACACACACACATATATATATATATATATATATATATATATATATATATATATATATACTGTTATGAAGTTCCTTTTTTATTTCACTTAATGTAATTTATAAGATAATATGCAATGAGATTTTAGCTTTAAGAAATTACAAGTATTGAAAAAATAAAAACACTGAATTGCTTAAAAATTTTTGTGCATTTAAAAAAATATTTAGAATACTATATATGCATACATTTAAGTATATATATTATATTAATTTATAATGCTTGCAAGTTGCTTAACAAATTAAATAGTGCAATATAGATGAATTTAAAAAATTGGCAATTAAACGTTTTTGTACGCGTTTTGCTATAGCGGATGGTGCATCTTGGATTAGGGAACTACTGGTTAGGTTCACTTGCTCTTCTAAGTGAATATTATGCAATGCTGCATATGCATTGACAACTCTTCCCGCAAATCCGGGATCATACAGGAGCATTCTTTGCTGAGATAAACATCTCCAAGTTGATTTCAGAACGCCAAAAAGTCTTTCTACTGGATAGCGTGCTTTACATAATGCCTCATTGTAGCGGAATTTAGAGCCACCCTCTGGTTGATTTGTTAGTGGTGTCATTAGCCACGGCTATAATGGATAGCCTGAGTCACCTGCACATAATTTTTTGTTTGTTATTTCTTAAGCTATCTTAACAATTTTCTATTTTAAATTCACCTATCAAAAAATATTATGATCTCCATTTTCAAAATTTCGCTGCATAGCTCTCCGAACAGCAGAACAGCTCCAAATGTAGGAATCATGCCGTGCCCCAGGATACTTTGCATTTATATTTAAAATTTTAAGATTTGGATCACATATCTATAATATTAATATTAGGATATATATGTATGTATGTATGTACAAAAGCACTTATAAGAATTTGCTCTTAACATTTGCTCGTTAATATAGTGGTAGCCGTGGTGGTTGACATAGGTAGGCCTCTTCGTGTATTTTTGGGGCTAAAATGGAGATGTGAGTGCAATCAATAGCTCCAATAGTGCCTGCTACAAAAGGTGAGGATGATGAAGCAAAAATTGTTTTTACAGCTTGCCGCTTCAATTGAGTCATCGGGAACCTCACCTTTTCAAAAAACATAGTGCTATTAAGTGCATCAGTAACACGATTTTTGCAACGGCTTATGGACGGTTGACTCATGGATAAGCCCCATTGCTCACCTACAGGCCGTTGGGAACATACAGTCGCATAGAAACGTAAGGTCGCAAGCACCTGCAAAAAATAACTTTTTTATAATTAGCTGAATACATGTATGTATGTAAATATATATATATATATATATATATATATATATATATATATATAAATACCTGTTTTTCAGCCGATATCGCAATGATCCTAGAACCTTTTAGGAGACCACCAAGTTTGCCTATAACATCTTCAACCAATTCGGGACTTAAGCGATAGAGTTTTTTGAATTCTGCTCCTGCCAACCCAAAAGGATTATCTAAGTCCTCAAGAACACACCGGTTGACTGAAGGAGCACTATCAACTGGATCATTATCAAATAAATTGTATGCTAAATACTCAAAAGCCATTATATATTTTTATTAAAATTACAATTTATTATTTATATTAAGAAACACTTTTCTTAAAACATTTTAAACAGCACCAAAAATGTTGTCGTTACCCTGCCTTTACACATGCAAGTAATTACTTGCAAGTTGAATATACATACATATTATCATCGAAAATGGTGATAAAATAGCTGAATGTAATGCAAGTTGCATGAAAGTTTACACAGTCAAGTGAAAGTTCATTTTCAAGATGTCGTTGAAGGCAAATCAACTAAAATAAGTTGGTTTATTATTTGAAAAAATTATATGAGAAAATTAAAAAAGAAAAAACCAGACATATAAAGAGAAGGTATTGGGTAAAACCTCTACTTATAAAAAGACACGATCCCCATTATTATTTGGTTTTGTTTATTAATCAGAGTTACCAATGAGATAAGTGGAATACGTTTTTATGTAAACAATTGACATTAGTAATTATTGTAACATTTTCTAATTAAATTGATGTTTCTTACTTTATGTATATGTTAAAAAAAACCAAGAAATATTTTAAAATAAGTTAAAATTATATTTATTGCTTTCTCATTAAAGTAAATTTGGTAACACTGCCTATATATTTGACATTAACTTGCTGCAAGTGTCAAAAAATCACTTGCTGCTAAAATCTCTTGCAAGTTGATCTGCAAGAACGCTACAAGTACGAAAAATATGGTTGTGTTAGTAAAAAAGTGTGAGTGTGTTGTGTTTTTCGAACGTGTACTTGCATGTGTAAAGGCTGGGTTAATAAACCACAATTTATGTCGATAAAAATAACAATTGATTGAAACAGCATCAAACAATAACAAGTGTTGTTAAATGCAGTGCAGAATAGCAAAATCGTTAAATCTCTTTTTTTAATTCTTTAACAATATCAACTTTTTTTTATAAAACGATAGAGAATCGCACTACTGTGTGGTACGTTTCATTCTGAAATTTATAATTTTTTTTTGTGTAGTTTAATTTCTTCTGTACTGCTTATTTAAAAAATTTGATTGTCGAGTATATGCAATTCAATACCTTGTAAATCATTTTGTTGAAAAAAAATATCGGCGAGATATCTGTAAGGGTACTTAGCCATGGTGAATTGTAATGCATAACAATTTTGAAGACATTAATTTAAATAATCTTAGTGGCAAATGAACAATAAAAAAATTCAGGTAACATCACATTTAAGAAACGAACACGGACACACGCGCACATATGAAGGAAGGGAAGACATCAGCACAAACAATAGATGCGTGCCCATGCACCCTGGAAGTATCGTTTTCCAGGAATTTCCCTTTTAAATTTTAATGGGTCTTATGGTTGATTGACTTGTTATAAGTCAATGATTTTTGCCATAATTTGTTGAAATATGTTCTTTATTAGAGGCAGTTCTGAATATCAACATATTCATTATGCCCAAGGATCGTGCCGGGTATACAATGGGGTATAGAAATGTAGAAGAGAGTTTAAATTATAAGATAGTACTAGTCTGCAAACGAACTTTAGAAGTTATGCTCTATTAAGTGGGAGGATTAAAGAAAATTTGAACCTTAACAATTTTTTTTTTCAAATTTAATTTTAAAAATTTTTAAACATTTTTTTGCTACAAGTATAGCTAACAAGCTGGGCAATTATACAAAATATATTTTGTTTAAAAATCTTTTAAAACAAAAAAGTTACAGATATTTAAGAGCTTATTAAGCAATTTCTCATTTCAGCAAAATCATGAAAATGTCCATTTTGAATCACCCTGTTCACTGTGATATAGTTAAATTAAGTTTAAATTTTTTGGTTCCCGAGGTATACAAGTGTCTACTTTCAAATGAACTTTTAGATTTCACAATTAGTGATAGTAACAAAATATGAGTTATGGCCGCCTTCTCCCGAAATGGTCCACTGTGCGTTGGAAAAAAGTACAAGCCTGTTGAATTTTCAGTCAAATTTATGCATTGTACTGTATCCGTGCAATGCCAAATAGCAAATGAAGAAAATTTATTAACAAAAGAAAATATATTAAACACCATTTCCAAAGAAAACATTTTTCGTGAAATTTTTACAGTATCTTAATAAGCAAAAAGAAACTCTCTTAGCCAATTACAATTTGATTAACCGAATCACATAGTGTAATAAAACATGATACAAAATGTTGTTCCAACAGTCACTATAACGGGCGTTTTTAACATTGTATTTTGTAGACAACAATAAAGAATCCGTCCATTACTATCACTATCCTAATCCTCCAGTGCCTCTCAGAACCTTAATCTATCGTTTACTTGCGAATTTTCTACAATAGAGTATGATAGCAGAGTCTCCACAAAAATTAATTGTAGGACACGGCTCCCACTGATACATTTCTGCACGCAGTTTAAGGCGAATTTTAAACATTTATTTGAAAATTCCTCGTACAAAACTTAATTAGTCCTAAAAATGTTACCGCTATTTCTTGATCAACGAGTTGCTAGCAATTTATTTCTAAGGCTGTCCGGTAAAATTTAAAACTTCGTCTAAAATGATAAGACATGAAGCTCATTTTCTCTCAGTGGCCGCGTCAGTAAACAGATCAGTAGATTTTGGGAATAAAGAATAATCATTTACTTAATGAAACATCTTTGCACTCACGAAAAAGAACTGCATGGAAACATCATTGGTCCTTATATTTTTGGAAATGACCAAAGTGTTATCGTTAATGTTATTGCTCAATGGTACGAAGATGTGATTCGAAGTTTTCTTGATCCTGAAATGGAAGAGCAAGAACTAAAAAACATGTGACTCCCCATGTTATATTCCATATCCAATTCTAAATAATCACCATCTGTATGGTTTTTATATATATAATTATCGACGTCAGTAACATTTTTTCACTATCGAGACTTGATGAAGCATTAGCAAGCGTATTAATTCCTTCGGAAAATTATTATTATTATTAATTATCTTATATTTTATATCACTCGGTCCGAAGTAACCAAGAGTCTTTTGCATTTCAAAAATAAATGCTTCCTCTAATTTATTGAATTTTTGTTTCGGTCATCTTGCGCTCTTCCTATCAACTTTTAAATCATACTTTTAAATTGATAGTAAAGCGTAGCGATGGAGAGAACTAATATAAATCTAATTGTGCTGATATGTGGTAATTTTTAAAAATCCGGGGCATTTCTGCAGTTATTCAACATCCCAAAACTTTGGATTTGGCAGTAGAAAAGTGTGAGTATATTGAGTTAGTTGATAAATATTTACCCACATAAGTAACCACTAAACACCGAAGATAATTATTTAGAATCCGATTCGTGTTTATTTCATAAAACATTTTAATACACAACTAACATACACTGCGATAGCATCCAAAATTATTGGATGCTGCTTAACCAAATATTATGTACATATATTGTGTATATTCTTTGGTTTCACTCAAATAATACTTGACTGAATCCAAAGGTGTTTGTTAATATTTGCACAAATGATGAATAATAAATAAATAAATTTCAAATAATAAATTTCAAGTAATATCTGTTATTATCTGAGGAGTATATACAAATAAAGAAATTGCTTTTATTTGCTGATTGAAAAATAAAAGTCATAACTTTCGAATCATAACTTTCGATCTGAGTGCGCCTGTCAAAATCCTCACCACTAGACGAAAGGTGCTGCGATGAATGTCCTTCTCCAGCGCATTCCACCACACCAGTACTCCATAACAACAGCCTCAAAGATACAGTTGATCCCATTTGGGATCTATATCTATATTGAGACCAACTGCTCTTTTACATGTATAAACGATCACTAGAGCCTTATACGCTCTCGCTTGAATATTTAGGTTCCATAATAGATATTTTTAAGGGGGTGCCGTTCAGTAAATAGCATTAGCTCAGTATTGGCTGGATTGATACTGAGCCCACGGACGGCAGGAAATAACTCCAAACGAAATAAGACCCCAAAACTGAAATGAAATAACTTTCCGATTTTTGCGGACTTATTTCATATGAAATAAATAGAAGAAATCCAGGAGCTTTGTTGTTTGTGTAACATCAGTGATTATGCGATGAGAAAGATTTCCATTCGCCTTAAATCATTTCTAAAAACTACATTAAAATTTAATACTATATGTGGAGCTTTGACAAATAAAAATTAATTTTTGACGTATGCGACCAAACATGAGAAGCCATACAAAGCTGTCATTTTCGGTCTAGACACACAAGATCCGATGACTGTAAAGAAGAAACTCACAGATATGGATCTAAAATGCTTATACGTAAAAATTGTGATTAAAAAGAATACTTTTAATTCCGAGTACATCATATAAGTTGTACACTTTCAACGACAAACAATAACAATTAAGGAAATAAGGGAACGCTTTTCCGTAATTGATTATTTGAAAGTAAGATGGAAATTCCAAAGACCCAATAAGACGAACATTACACAGTGTTACAACTGCCAAGTGTTTGGTCATGGCACAAGTCGTTGTAAAGTCAAAACGTTTTGTGCAAATTGTGCTGGTTACCTGGTTAGTCCGAGTGTAATGAATCCACAAATAATGTGCCAATTGCAATGGCTCTTACAGCTCTACCTCAGAACAATGCCCTAGAAAGGTATATTACTTAAACATTCGACAATTGGCTCAGCTAGCACCACGACGTCCTACACATATTATCCTGCACTTCTTTCAAATAGAAACTCCAACAGCAGTTTTCCTGATACACTGCGACAAAGTCAATCTAAAAATGAAGGTATATGGCTGATTCAAGGGATACCAGTAATAACAGCAACAAATCTCGTCCCACCGCATCCAACGAAGAACTATTTTCTCTGCAAGAAATTAAAAGTTTAACTTTAGAATTAATTACTAGTCTAAGAAATTGTAAAAGTAAGGCTGATCAGTTCGAGGCAAATACAAACCTTTCAGTTAAGTTTCTTTCATAATGAAATAACAGGAGTACTTCTGGAGGGGGTGGTGTAGCAATAATCATTTAAAAAATTAACCACATCAATTAATTCCGATTGTAAATACTAATGTTATCGAAAAAATTTGAAATAAATTATTTACGAATGAATATTGCATAAATATATTTTCATGCTATTTTCCTGGCGGCTTAGCAGGTGAAGACGGTATAACAAAGCGGCAATTTGCTTCAGATATTTACAAACTGATGCGTGATAATACTTACATATTAGGGCGAGAGTTTAATTGTAGGCATCAGTCTTGGGGATGCATTAGATCCATTTGTTTTGGAAATATTTTATATGAAAGGTTAGATTCCTATAATATCGATATGATATATCCATGCTAACATGCCCATGTATTTGAAAGTGCAAATAGGTAAGGGTTAATACTGGACCTATTCTAGTTAACGACTTGAGCTCCAACCAGTTACCTGTTAAAATTTCTTTGACTAGTTAATGTACTAATTCAACAATATTTAGGTATGATTTTGATAAAGCTGACAGGAAAAACTACGCTAGATATTTTAATATACACCTAACCGATATTAACAATATCTCATATACCATGCAGATCGATGATTTGATATCGAATTTTAGAAATGTCAGAAAGGATGCAATAAATGGCTATGTCCCTAAAAAATATATTTCTTCTCATAGAAACAGGTCATTGTCACAATACGTGAAAAATATAATTCAACTAAGAAATATATGTAAACGTAATTGGCAATGAAACAGGAATGGAAATGATGTGTACCATATGATAATACTAAACTTAAAAAAAGTCAGGAAATTGAGAAATTTAGAAATAGATCATGGAATCATTTGCTATCCAATTTCGATAAAGGCTCTCCTCCTTTTTGGAACTTAAAAAAATTTTGAGGAATAAATCTAAAAATACTCCTATATTAAAAATAAACGGTTCTCGTTATACAACCAACAAAGAGAAATGCGAAATCTTGGCTCGAACATTTGCTTTGAATTATTCGATTTTGGCTAATCTTGGAGACTCCGTTACTGACACGTTGATAAATAATACTCTTGAATTTTTGCATCACATAATATAAACTACACAGGTAAAACTAGCACTAGCACTTCCGAAATTTATGACATTATTAAATCATTCAAAAATAAAAAGGCACCTGGAAATGATGATATAATTAATAAAAGATGCCTGAAAGCGCTCCCTCGAAGAAGCATAAAGTTGCTAACAATTCTTATAAATTTTAATATTTTTAAATAATCAAAAACCATTCCAATAAAGAAGCCTGGTAAAGACCCAACAAGTCCATTATCGTCCTATTAGTCTTCTGTTGTCGGTGAGCAAAATCCTCGAAAAGGTTATAAAGAGAAAATTAATGGACTTGATATATAACCACGCTTTAATTCCCCCTCAACAATTTGGCTTCCGTAGAGAACAAAACACTGCACATCCACCGATTCGAATGAGAAACCTAGTTAGTAAAAACTTTAACGAGCAAAAATCAACTGGAATAGTCCTGCTTTTGACACATTGTGGCACAAAGAACTGATTTTTAAGTTGCTTCTTACCTACACTTCTAGTTAAAATAATATACAGCTTTCTTTCCTCCAGAACGTTTAAAGTCTACATAGGTAATATTTGTTCTGAAGAATCAAATGGAAAAATGAAGTTAAATACCTAGGATTAGTACTCGATAATAAAATGAAATTTCCAATTCACGTTTCATACATAACAAATAAAGTAAAAAAACTGATTGCAATATTGCATCCATTTATTAATCGAAATTCTACACTTAGGATCCAAAACAAGAAATTAATATTAAAAATAAATTTTCATGCTGTCATATTTTATGCAGCTCATGGCTGGTCCACAAGTGCAAAATGTCACATTCAAATATTACAAGTTTCGCAAAATAAATTATTAAAAATAATATATAATATACCATGGCACTTCTCCACAGAGCCTCTCCGCTTGCAGATATGGAGCTAGTAAAAAGAAAATCTTGAAGAAAAAAAAAAATCTTGAACTCTTAACCATGTAAATTAACACTAAAATGAAATATAAAATGATATTGTAAATAAAGAAATTGAAATTAATGATGTTTTCAGTTACAATATCTGAAAAATTTAAACAAAAACTTTCATTGACTCTTCAACTGTTTCACGGCAACAAGGACAATGTACTTTTCTAGCCCATTAGATACGGCACCCCCCATTAATTTTAAGTCACATTCGTTACATATTTTCAGCAACTTTCATGGAAGAAGTACAGTATTTGGTATTTTGTCCTGACAAATAACACATAAATTGTCATTATTAATATCGGGTAGCTTAAAAATTAATTTTTAGATTTTTCATCGGAAGATTCTTCCTTAAAGATGTCGTCTTTTGGTAACATATTGTTACAAATTTCGTTTCCTCCGTACACCATTCTTGAAAGAAATTCGGATACTGTATAATTTCCTTCTTCAGATAACTTGGATACATTTTCGATTTTACTGAGTTTTGCGAAATTGTTTCTTTTTGGCGAGATTCCGAATTAGGTTAACGAGTTTGAAAAAATAACCTGCAGACGTTGTACAAATCTATTGATCGCAAACGCTAAAAATTCTTACATCCGATCTATAAATAAAAGTTTTTCATCATATAACTGCATATACTAAGTGAGTAATTTTATATTGAGTTATATATATATATATATATATATATATATATATATATGTATAAAGTTTGATTACCTGATCCAATCATTGGGTTTCAATATTTAGAATTAAATTGCAAAATGACTTTCACCATCCATCAACAAAATTTTTGATTATATATCAAGAAATGCTGTTTTTATTAATTCCGGTGGAGGTAAGGCTGGCTCTCGCCTTCGAGAGCTTTGAGGATCCTATATATCTTTCGTTTGCACATATTCCTTTTAATGGCTTGACAGAAATGAAACCTTAATATTAATAAAATAATTTTATTTATTTGAAAATTATTAAAATTTACGCAGAAAACTTTTATTGTAGTTCACTTTACTTTAAGTTTATTGAAAGTATAGGTTTAGTTTTAATGTAAATTGTTAGGAAATTGAAAATTCGAGCGAATTTTCATAAAATAACAGTATTATTTTATTTATTTTTTACTTAACTTATTACCATCGAACTATCTTTGTCCGTGAAAAACTTTGCATATACTTTTTCTCGTAGTTTGTTCCTAGTCTGTTATAAAAAAAGCTGGATCCTATTCAAATAGATACATTTTCCTTAATAACATAAATTCAAATAAAGAATTGTATATTCTTCCTGTCCTTTCATTCATTAGAACATAAAACATGGGAAATATCTGATATATAAAAATGTGTTGACAGAATATTTTCTTTAACTAACTCAATAGTTGTGAGCGATGAATACAAGCAAAATGTAAAATCATCCTCTATGATGCAAGCAGTAAAAACTGTTTTAGGTTCGCTTCATCATTTGGAATTCCAAATGCTGACCCAATATTTTCTAAATTAAGAGATTCAATAACTTGAAGAGCATTTCTGGGTGGTGTAATAAAATTTTTGTATAGGATATACTATAAATTTCGCTGAATTTTCGGATATGAGATATTTTTTGGATAATCTTGGGCACTGTAAAAATAATAACACAAATAAAAATATTTCCTTAATATGTATGTATGTAGAACTTACCTTTCAAAACCCTTGTGGAAGGTGGATCTGATAGAGCGCATTGAGTTCACGTCGCCACCCAGCGTACGTCAAGATTTTGTAAATCGCTCTTAATTTCATTAGGGGCTCTCAGCTCCTTATATTGCTCCTCCTTGTTATCGTGATTATGTTCAACATAATGTTTCGCAAGCTCATATTTTCCCTCTGCACCCGTGGTAATTCCCCATGGTAAGCACCCATGGCACACATATTTCGCAACACTGCTATAAACTGATTTTTTTTACATAGATAATTTTTTTATCTAAAACGTAAGCAATTTGCTATTTTTTCTGAAACCACTAATTATTTCAAAATTTATTTTAATATATTTTTATAATTAATGCTCTCTACATCACAAAGTTGTATTTTAAACTGAGTGTCTTGTTACAATTTTTTGTGAACGGTCAGGACCATTCATTAATGTAAGTTTATCTAACGGGACACAGTCTACACTTTTTGCGATTCTTAAAAAAAATTTAAAGTGAAATAACTCCCCAAAAAATTTTTCAGGGCTTGTTTCATTTCTTAAGTTATTCCATATGAAATAACTCCAAAAAAATAACTTAATTAAGTTCCCAAAAAAAGTTATTATAGCTCTAAATAAATTTTTTTGGGACTTATTTAATTTTTTTTTGGGACTAATGTCGTGGGGAGTTATTTCATGCCGCCGAGCCCACTACTGGCACTCCACTTGCTTAGGATTGCCAGTGCGGACTCCAAACACTGAGACATAGCATCGAAGTATTTATCATAGATCACCATCGCCACATCGTCAGCATATGCGATGCCATTAAGGTCAGATTCCACAGAAGAGATAATAAAAGACTTTCCTGTGGAGTATCCAGATTGACTGCCCTGTACTCAGTTGCATCTTCAATCCAGGCCCTGACGACCCTGAAAGTGAGCAGATTCCCTACAAGACTACAGATATTAATATCAATCTCAACCGGATTTGGTTGACATAGTTGAAAGCACCTTTTATGTTCAGAAAGGCTACCATAGTGAATTCCTTGTACTAAAGAGATTTCTCTATGCAATGCAGTTTCTACAGGTTTGCCTTTTGGTTATGCATGCTGTGATTCGGAGCGAAGATGCCTTGGTATGGTTATTTTAAGATGAGTATCACTTGCTCTTACTAATGTCTCAAGCAAAAAAATAAAATTTAAAGGTCTAAATTCCTTCGCTAGCTGTTTACATCCCAACGCAGTCTGTCGATAATCAACGGAATTGTGGCTGTGTCGGCAGTTAGACAGTCAACATCAGCTCCTGTTATAGGCGCTGCATGACTGCCAGGAAAATTAGTATCAAGTAATACTTTCAGCACAATAAAAACCATTTCAACTGGTCTTAAATATTATGACTATGGCAATATGAGTAAATAAATTCATCATAATACAGTCAAGAGAACCATAATTTCAGAGATATCATTCAATCGAGACATTTTTTATAATATATTAATAGGTTTTTGTACTTTTCAAGTATATTTTTAGATACGTAAAAAGCTTTTGATCATGCAAATCGTGAAGGTATTTAATATAAAATAATATAAGCTGGCTTTAATTCATACACTGTTAAGATGGACTTTAAAGAAAGTATATCAGATTTATCAGACGTCAACTGTGGTTTTCCACAAGGTTATATAGTAACTTTTCATATATATAATATATATAGAGCAAGTTTCTTGCTTTACATAAATTTTTCAGATGCAGTTTTACGTTTTATTTTGATGAGATTTATATATTTGGTGGTTACCCAATATCAATATGCATTTCAATTGTGCTTTATCAAATCAAGCTTAGTTTTGAAAAGTTCCAAGTTCCATTCTTCACATTTAAAAAAATTTTCTCTATTCCGTTTGTAGCAACTTACAAAGTTCTTTCGATAAACTTTATATATTTTGTTTTATATCTCGAGGAATTTAATATCATGTTTCATGCAAATGAATAATAGATATAAAATAATATTGATAAAAGGAAATTTATTACTTATTATTCGTATGAGTAGAAGCTTAAAGGATTATCTTTAGCTTTTCTAAGGAAATTGGATAAAATGTTTACTTCTGGTCGTTGTCACGATAGCTATTGCCAGAAGGAGAAAAGTCAGTTCAGCATCTTTACCGCGACCGCTCGTCTCTGCGGGAGCGCAATCTTGACATGTAGGCTGTTTGTGCAGGATCTTGGCATCGCAATGGACCCTTAGGCCCCCAAGCACACTTTTTTCCCTTTTAACTGAGCCTAGCGTTTCTAATTATGTATACATTATACCCCCAGTGAAATACGTATAGAAACTGGCTAAACAACGGCTTATCCAGTGCACAAACGCCTAGCGCTGGCCACTGGACAATACCAAAAGCATATACTAAGAATCATATTACATCACCCTGCTGCCTGAGCTATTCTATATAAAAAACTCTCGACTTAATAAAATAATAGCTTAAATCATTATTAAAAAGTCTCTCCCCCAGTATTCATATTTTCTAACAACTCCTATACAAAAATAAGTTTAGAGTACAACCTGTACGAAATGATGTTAATATAACATAGAAAATAAATGTGTTTACTTACCTGTTGATAATGTGGCATCACAATTTGTACTTTCTAAAGAACATTCATTAGAAAAACGTCTACACTGTCGACTATTTGTGGCACATATTTCAACATATGCTCCATCACTCCATTATTTAAATTACAACTGTGTCTTGCGATCTGAGCACTGTACAAAGGATAAAAGCATTCCAAATCAATACTAGTACAAAGGCTTTTTGCATTGTACATTTTATAAAAGGTCTGTGGATATAAATAAAATTTCGCTCCTTAATAGGTATTTTAGAATTGTAATAAAATGAACTTTATGGTTAAGAAAGATTCACTTCCAGAGACTTTAGCTAGCAATAAAATATTACAAAATATTTTCAATATAATATCAAAGCATTGCTTTCTATATGTAAAATTGTACAATAATTGTCGTGCGAATGAATACGCGTCATATATGTACATACATGCATACATGCATATGTATGTAGATACTCTCATGCAAACCGTGGTTTTTGTAAAGAATGCCATCCAGGTTTGTTCAGATATTCTTGTTCACTTTGATTGTTCTCCTTCAGTTTTATTGTTTGCATTTTTTATATTTCCATTGTGGACGTCAACAACCAATCCGCTAGTTGTACATGATATTGAAAATGTATATACATTATATATATATATATATATATATATATATATATACATACATAAATAAATATATATATATATATATATATATATATATATATATATCTATATCTATATATATGTATATATATATATATATATATATATATATATGTACATATATATTCAATTCATTTATACCAATTTTTACAGAGAAGCACAGACTTTCCTATTTCATTGTATGTCAATATTGAACGTGAAATAAATTCTTTTAAATTCTCATATATATTCTTTACATGTTTATGTGTTCTTACGTAGTTTATTAAAAACATCCTTTTCAACCAGCAATAGCTCGCCGGGATAAGGACGCATTAAATTTGTTTCTAAATGGAAAGACTTCTTGGCAACAGAGATATGTGAAAGTTTTAAGTGAGTATTTGGGAAAGGTTTAGGCGGAGGAAAAGGGAGGATTTTATTAAACAGTTTTTTGCTAAGTTGGAAAATACCTACATGTTCCAACATTGACTTATAATACTTGAACTTTGAATATTGAAAATTATTATTCACTAGGTGCGCCCCGAGGTTTCACCCGCTTAAGTCTACATCCCGTGAGAATATCGGGTTAAAAGTAGGCTATGTGTTGAGAGATATATTGCCTCTAGCTGGAAATATGTGTGTGTATAGCAGAGAACGAAATAGTGTATTTTTTTAGCCTTTTGGTACACAAGTTTACATCAACGACATCGAAAAAAAAGACATTGAAAAATGTATACATGCCACACTTTATACACAAATACATCTTGTGTGTACAGGACTGTGCATTGAAGACATTGAAAAAATTTAAGACATTGAAAACTTTGAAGACATTAAAGACATTGAAAACATTGAAGGCATCGAAGACATTGAAAATATTGAATTCACTTTATGTGCGTATACACATTTGTTGTAATGATAACATTATATTTGTTTTTGTATCTTTATAAAATTAATTTGTGGGACTATGAGGCGCCAAGACTTTTTAAATAGACGCACACATAACAACAACACCACAAAAAACAGATATACTCATAATAAAAAGGGTCAAATAAAATATATTAATTTTTCGGGCAAGCAATAACACAAAACAATAGGAACGCGGATATTTTCCAACAATTTGCTGCATTTTGCATATTTTGCAAATGAAACAAGCAAGTATACTATCATAAATAAAACGATCCTTATAAAATTGCTAGGAAAACGAATATCAAAAGATATTATTATTATTTTCATCACTATAGAGGCTTGCCACTATGAAATGTGGCATCCCCATATACACGGAGATGTACACAAGTACAGGCCGAAGGTGTACAAAAAAAAAGAAAAGAAAGGCAATGTCTTCAAAGTATTGAGGTTGTACATTGTACAGCGAGTATACATTAAATTTTCATGTACACAATTTCGTTCTCTGGTGTACAGCTATAAATAATCACGATTTCAAAAGTAAAGTAGAATGGCTACTTTCCCTTTACGATTTGCAATTATGATTAAAATGCATTATCAGAGGATATATTGCAAAAATTGATACCTACTAACGGCAAATATTATATTAAAAAATTCGAAAAAAAAAATGAAAAACAACCTAACAAAAAAAAAATATTATAAAATCAGTACAATAGGTAACGACATATATAATTTTTTCCAATTAAAAAAATTCAACATTTTTTCCTTCTTACTTGACACATGTCGTAAAAATTTGGACAATTTATCAACATCTTTATAAATTATAGCCTATGTGCTATTCTGATGTATAAGCTATATTATTGTAAAGTTTCATTTTGCGTAAAAGAGTAATAAACATCCAAACATTCACACATCTACACATCCCCATTCACAAACATTCTGCTTTATAATATTAGTAGGATATAGTTGAGCTGACCAGCCAGCATAAGGTTGTCAGAAAGAAATTAAAAAAAATATATAATAAAATTTATAAGTTTTGATAAAAACTAAAGAATTAATTGTGTTTGATTTAAAGCAGATTAATATATTGGCGACGAGTCGTAATATTACTTATATTAGACATTTACATTGCGAAAATATTTTACAAGAAGATTTTGGATACGAATGAGCATTATATTGAGTGTTTTCAAAGGAAAATTAAAATATTGGTATTATCGATCAAATTCGGCATTTGAGAGAAACATTAAACATGGATTGACACATAAAATGTAGAAATATATCAGTGTTCGTTGCTTATTTTGAGTTTTTTGATAAATTTAATAGCAGTAACTTTGTGTGGTACGATGGTGGACTATAAAAGGCCTTTCCTTTGTGAGCCAATAGTAAAGTAATTGTTACGGCATGAGTGGGTAAAATGGCTAAGGTCATTTAAACTGTATTTGGCTGCGTAGGAGAGAGTCGATGATGTGAAGAAAAAGAATAAGCTTTTGCATCTGGCTGGACCTCAATTACAAGAAGTTATATTGAACATTCCTGGTGCTCTAGTTGAAAGCAATGAAATGGAAAATTTTGAGATGTATGATGTTTTAGTAGAAAATTTTAATGAATATTGCTCCCCAAAAAGAAATACAACTTTCGAGAGACACTTTTTCCGGAATATAACATCTATCGGAGGCGAAAATTTCAAAAAGTTTTTGGTGCGGTTGCATCAACAAGGTACATGCTAATGTGCAATGAGCAGGAGCAAATAAACAATAAGAACAATGCTCACGCATATTTTTCAGATGAATGCAGCTGGTGTGGAAGGAGGGGACATTTATCAAATTCTTTTGAATGTCCTACCAAGAATGCAAAATGCAATAGTGTTCTTCGATTAGGCATTTCACAGTAAGATGCAGAACTAAAAGAAGAAGGATTGAAAGAGACAATAATGGATCTTAAAAAAAGAAGAGCTCTTTTGCTAATGTTCGTTGCGTCGCAGAAGATGATAATTTAATTTCTGAGCTTCATGAGTTTAGATGTTTTGGAATTGGTTATTAAGAAAAAGTGATGAAAATATATTTTTTTCTATTGGTGGAAAGGATATATCAATGATAATAGACTGTAGTTGTCGTTTCAACTTAATGGGAAAAAGAAATTGGAATCTTTTACAAAATTCAGAGGCGGTAATATGGAATATACGTTCACATTCTTCAAGCGAATTTAAAGCCTATGCTGCAAACTGCCCATTAGAAGTTGTTGACGTCTTTGATGCTCCAATACGTGCGGGTAACAGGAATGAAATAATATCATCTTTTTATATTATAAAGAATGGCGACCAATCTCTCTTGGACGGAAAACAGCCCTTAAACTTAATGTACTCAAGCTGGGATTAGATGTTTACCACATTCAGGAAAAGGAAACGCAACCTTTTCACACGATTACCCCAGTCCAACAACCATTACGCCGTGTGCCAGTTGCGCTTGAGGATGAGGTGGCTGATAAAATAAATGAAGCATTGCGATATATTTTAGCCTATTTTAAGTCACAGTAAATCGATCATTGTTTCAAAAGGAAATGATCACATTCGTATTTGTGTTGATATGAGACGCGCCAGCCGCACTATTCTTCGCGAAAATCATTCATTACCAACTTTCGAGTAATTAATGAACAGATTAAAGTCAGGAAAAACCTCTTCTAGACTCGACCAAGTTGAACTCGATGAGCCAAGTCGTGAAATCACAACTTTTGTGACACGCAAAGGTTTGTTTAGGTATAAACGATTGAAGTTTGCTGTGAAATCTGCTGACGAGATTTAAAAAAAATATAGAAGGAATACTTTCTATATGTCGAAACGCCTTTAATTATATCGGTGACATTATTATATTTGGAAGCTGTGACGAAGATCATGATTCAACATTGAAAGATGTCTTAAATATTTCGATAGAGAAACAATGTTTGTTTAAATAAAGCAAAATGTGTATTTAGAGTCAAGAAACTCATATTTCTGGGACATATACATACTATCAAAAGACGGTTTTGCTGCAGGTCCTGAAAAAGTAAAAGTAGCAGTTCCGGGCTCCGGAATCAAAAGATGAATAATTTTTTAGGCTTAGTCAAGTATATTGGTAAGTTTTTGCCTGACTTGACATATACTACTTACCAAATACGAAAAATTTGTATAGGGACGCAGACAAAAAGAAGTGTTTGATAAATTAAAGGCATTGCCTTTCGAAATATCATATCTCTCGCCTTTCAATTCTACTATGACGGTGAAAATAATATTATCTCTTTTGAAAATAACAGTTTATCTTCCACTAAAATTAGATATTATCAAACTAAGAAGGACATATTAGTCCTGGTTTGGTCGGTTGAATGATTTTATTATTATCTAACTGGGTTATATTTTTAGCTGGTAACTAACCATAAGCCTTTGGAACCAATATTCAAACCAATGCAGGTTTTTAAATTCAAACTTATTTATCGACCAGGAAAAGATAATAAACAGACTCGTTATCTAGACTATGCGAAATTTTTGTCGAAAGGTCTTTTGACATAGAATATGAAGAGTAAATTTTTCATATACTGAAAAAACACAGTTCCAGTCACGTTAACGATTTCCTTTATAAGCAATGAAAGCATACCCAATGCTATTTCTAGCATGAAAAACTAATGTTGTTTGTTTTTCGTTTGGATATGTCCCGGTGAGTTGGCAATTAAGCGACATATTCGTTGAAAGTGTGGTGGCCATTAATTGACTGGGAGGCAGAAAATTTTGTAAACGAATTTTTTGAAGGAACGGCTTCACAAGTTCAAGCAAGAGCTTATTTATCCGTGACGCCATTCGCGTATACATACATATATAAAGAAATCGTTGTTGGTCGATCTTCTTTATTATTAAAAACGTCATAACGAAAAATCCATTCTTTTTTCTATCGCGATTCATATCCTTGACGGAACAGGAGCATTTTCTTTCACCCTCCATCTCACTTATTTCTTGCAGTACACGTATTCCATCCAATGCCAAATTCATTGATTTTAATGTTCTTAAATAGCATCTAATTGCGTTCGTTTGAGTTTATGGTACATGTGTGAAAGTTCATATGCATTTTTTGTACCATTAATGACATGTAGTCAACCACTTGCACATATCGTTGTCTTGTTGAGTACTTTTCCAATTCAATCTTGAATTACTATCTAAAATGGTACTAATCAACTTGCTTATATATATATATATATATATATATATATATATATATATAAATATATATATATATATATATATATATATATATACGTATGTATATTATAAATAAATTTTTCCAAACGTACATTCTTTCACAACTGAGTATGGTATGTATTTTAACTCAATTGGGGTATTCAAACTGTAGTCATAAATTCATAAGTCATTAAATAATTGCACAAACTATATGACTTGTGTGTACAACCCGTCATATTTTGTATATATATATATATATATATATATATATATATATATATCTACATATATATACATATGTGTATATATGTACATATATATATATATATATATATATATATATACATATACATATACATATATATATATATATATATTTATATATATATAAATGTATGTATGTATGTATATGTAAATTCGTCAAAACATGCGCTTTATAAAACTGATAATCTTACATATGATCTTGGAGGGATTTTGGATAAGAATGTGGCATGCATTGCCACTATATAGGGGTTGATATACAATTTAGTTGCCTTGGAACTAAAGTAGCTATATATTTATATATACATACATATATAAATATATATATATTATATATAGATATAAATATATTGAAAGTGCCTTAAATGATGGTATCGAAGAAAAATTATAAATTTTTTTTTTCATTTGCTTTATATAAAATTATTTTATAAAAATTGTCATTTGTTAAACCTTGTTATCTCGGTGTTAAAATAAGACATTGAATGGACACAATCTTTCAACTGGTGCTGAGGATGCTGGCACAACAGCTGAATCCAAATATTAGACCACCGTCTTCGTCAATAACTGATGTATTAAATCTTCGGAATAAACATTAACCCGTTATAGGCCAGTGTCCTTTTTATAGGACATTAGAAAATAAAGTTTTTATGGATGTTTTAAAGACTGTGCCGTTAAAATAGTTTTTCTAAGCGTTAGATATATTGCCAATAAATAAATTTATACTTGTTTGGCCTTAAATAGTATGAACTCTTAGAATGATTTTTTTGGTGGTAAGGTAGTGAGGCAGTAAGCTTATTTTTTCAATTTTATATATATTTTTGTAAATCATAAAACAAAAATTTTATTAGCCCCTACGATATTATTCAAATTAAAAAGTGCTCAGCAAAACCGCTGCAATAGTTATTTATTAAAAATATATACAAAACAGGCCTATTTATATGACCGTCGTATTTACATGACACTGGTACTCATCGTTATCAAATTTACTTGTTCTTTTTATACAATTTCCAATTGGTCTATTGCTACTCAACTTTTTTTAGCATTGTATTCTGTGTTTTTTCATCATGAAAACCTTTACAGTTATTTTTTTTAGTATTTCAGTTTGTGTGCTTCACAATACATATTCATTATTTTCTGTATTGTATAGTTATATTGTGCGAATAATTTTAACCACGCCAATAATTTTAACCGCACTCTATGTATATACTACACATATTTCCTTAAAATATGTATCGAAGAAATCGAGAATATTGTAAATGATCCTATGTTTTTACATCTGAAGATGTCGATATAGTCATTCTCCCACCAGAACCAGATGAACTGACTGATGAAGATGACGTCGATGATAACTACTTGGTCTGTGATGTACCAGGAGAACTTGTATTGCAATTTAAAGCTTCTAATATTTCAGAAATACCAGAAACATATGAGGAATTGAATAACCGTGGTTGTTCATCTGTCAAAAATATTCAGCTCAACGCACATAAACCTAAAAAAAACACGCTACCTTACGCAACAAACATTAAAAAAAAAAAAATTACCAGCGGTTGAACAAACGGCCATTACAAATAGAGATAATCTTATCAATCATCTAGCAGGAAAATCTTGTGTAGAAATTTTTGAAGAATATTTTACTGACAGCGTTTTTGATTATATTTCTTAAGAAACACTGAAATATGCAAAGAGAAAAAATTACTTTCATTGTTACCATAGACAAACTAAAATCATTTGTAGATATTTTATTGTTTAGCGAATATCATCAGCTGCCATCTGAAATAAGTTATTGGAGCGGGGAAGAGGATCTTGGTATGCATATTGTGATGGTATGTATGTACAGAAATTAATATTTAAAAATAAAAAAATATATAAAATATTAAATAATATATAAAAAAATATATAAAAAAACAATATAAAATATTACTATAACTTCGACCTGTATACTAGAAGATCGATTGCGAAAAATGATCATGAAGATGTAACACTAGGATCACGGGTAGTATTTGATATGTTAGATGGCATATGAAAACCCGCAAGCCATCAGATACATTTTGACAATTTATTTACTAGTAGATACTTACTGATCCATTTACAAGAGTTAGGCTTCCGAGCGGCTGGAACTTTGGAGGGAACAGATTATAATCATACCCTCTAAGAGATTCAAAAACACTTGGAAAGGAAGAACGAGGTTCATTTGATTATAGATCCGATACAAATGCAGAAATACTTATCGTAAAATGGAATGATAACAATTGTGTTACAATTACCACCAATTTTGATACAATAGAGCCTCTTAATAAAACAAGTAGATGGGATCGAAAGGCTAAGGAAGAGAGATCCATACAACAACCGCTTTTGTTGAAAACACTAAGATGGTGGAGTGGATAGCTAGTTTACAAGCTAGTAAATGGTAATAACATAAGCTTGTTAGGATATAGAAGATCTGTCGCCGTCCCCTACATGAAGACAACCCAAGAGCCGTCTTTTGGTAGAGCGAGAACATCTTCAACGAAAGTCTTTATGGATTTAAGATATGATAACAAAGGACATTTCATGAAAAAAGACAGAAACAGCGAAGGTGTCAGGGTCAAAATTGTATATCAAAACCATTTTCGTTTTGCGCCAAATGTGATGTTGATATCTCTAAGTGCCAGTGTCCTAATTATAGGACAGACTATATATTCAATATTTTTATGATAAAAAAAAATATTTTTTGATTTTTGTATTATTTTGCTCCAAATGAAAAGGTTTAAGCAAAAAATTATTCGCTTTTGCTATTTCTTAAAAGTTGTACGCTAATGGGTTGAACTATGAATTGAACAGAAAACTAAAATAGTTCCCTATCTGCCATTTGTTTGTGTGTAATTTAATACTAAAAATGAACTTTAAAGTTAACGCGTTGTTCTTTTCGGTTTTTAGATGAATCTACTATTTGGTTCCTAATACCATGAACTGATTATAATTAAGCAGTCTTAAGGTTATGACGATTATAATGTGCCTGTGAAAAACGAAAATGTATAAAAATATTTAGTCATAAAAGTTTTTAAGTAATATAATTTAATTTTTAAGAATTATAATTTTTTATCGACAAGTACTTTCATTCCATTCCGAAATTGAATACAGTTATAGCATTCGAGTTACTTGTTTTTATAAATGAATTGTAAGATATTGTTACGTTTTTAGACCTTTTCGTAAAAACGGTTTTATTACTTATCCTTCAAGGATAAGTTTTATTGCATCAAATTAAAACACGGAAATATTAATTTTAGAAATATAATGTGGCAACACTTTATTTATTACTTTATTTACACGAGTATTTATACTACTCAACACTTAGCGATGTTAACACGTCTGTATAGCAAAAATGACGTCGTCTGGTAACTTCGCGAAGCTTCTGGGCATGGTTTTTGTACTTTATTTGACATGTAGCTATATACGTGTGTTTGTATACATGACAATGCTGACTTGTTTGTTTTGCTTATGGTAACTATGTATGGTTGTATATATGAGTGTTGCCTATGGTAACTAAGAGTGGTTATATGGATGAGTGTTCTGTATGTTGTGTGGTTTTGTTTATTCTTCTGCTATGTGTATATGGTTGTGTATACTTGTGAACCTGTTTAGCTTTATTAGCAGCGAATACTTGCATACAAGATCATTAAGAATAACATCTCTTAGCATTTATGTTGCTAGGTTTTTCGTTGTTGTTGTTTACACTTATTATTGGCACAGCCTCGAATGATCTTGTATATTCTGGAGTATTCCATTTCCGCTAATTTGAATATTATCTATATTGTGTTGATCAGGCTTGTAACATTTTGACAACTAGAGATTAATTGACAGTGCTGCCAAGTACATATAGCCACATTGTCGTTTTATTTAAAGCTATTTCTAATCTCTGTAACAATATGTAAGGTAACAATACAGTTTTTGTTTTAAATTTGCCAACGGCCCCCAATAATGTCCATTGGACGCTGAGGCTTTATACGTAATGTAATTAAGTATTTAAAAAATTCAACATTTTGGATTTCTTGCAGCGCACAATTAAAACATTTTCCATATCGTCGTCGAAAATCCAGAAGTAGCTTCGGCAAAATCGAAATCGAGTTTTTGATTGATAATGGTTCGTAATGGTTTTTATTTAAATAATTGAAAATGATGACAAGAAAGATATGATGGTAAGATATGAAAATAAAATTTTGAATTTTTATATCCAAAGCAAACATTGATTTTTCCTTTGTTTTTCAAAGAGACTTGGCGTAAGAATTTTAAATAATATTATCAGTCTAATTCATAAACGCACATTAACAGCTTCATAGGAAATTAATAAGCAAAAGTTGAAAAAAGAGTATTCGTAAACGTTTAATGGTTTAATGGCATATTAAACGTTTCATATCTCTTCTTGAAGTTTGTAACTCTTATTCTAACTATTACCCTGCTTTAAGAGTTCAATAAGGTGACATGTCTAAGTTTTTTTACATTTGCTAATTATAATCATTCCGTGAAATATTATAAACAAAAGCAATTAATATAATATATTTAATTTCCAGAATTAGAAGGTGTAATTAATCTATTTTTTTTTTCAAACAATGATGTTTGAATCCATCGCCGAATTGTGTGACGCGACGACACATTCAACGTTCTAAAAATCATTAATATGTTTAAGTCAGATATTGAACTAGATACAAGAGGATGCGGCACAGCAGCAATAATTGTTAATTCAGTCTCATGAGACATTTATGATATGATAGTTAGTGTAAATTCGCCGAATGAGACACAATTAGAGCGAATATAACAGCTGCTAATGTCATTTAAAATTATTTGGTATTTAGATACATAAATAAATAAAATATTGGAAAAATATATTCCGTGGGACCATATTTCAATAAAAAAACATTTATATGAAAAGATAAGATAATGACAAAAATGAATTAAAATAATTTTTTATATAATTAATAATTTAATTAATGTGCTGTAAATAAATAATTTCTTAAAGCAAAAACTCACTTTATTTGCTATACACTAACCCCCTAAAGCATAAATGATTATAAATGTGTATTCATAAGCTTTGAATAGCCTATTAAAGCGCTATATGTCTCTGTGAAACATAAACATTTTATATTAGTCAATACCCTAGTTCAGTGGTTTTCACGAGTTATATCTTCGCGGCCGCCTTGAGATATTTTCAAAAAGCCGCAGCCCAACCACATTTTTCTGACAAATATAAAGAAAGATATATTTTTCCATTTTCGATGGCTTCATGCATTTATTGTAAAAGGATTTAAAACAAATCAAATACTGTGGTCACATCTCATAATTTTTATTTAAAGACGTAAATCCAAATTTAATATAAAATTCATCATATTTGGGGGATTCAAACTGTAGCCATAGAGTAATAAGTCATAAAATAATAGCACGAAATATATGACTAGAGTGAACAACCCGTCATAACTTGCTCTGCTAAATAAATTTGTATATATAAACTCTAACAGCTGCTGCCTTGTTATGAGCTGATTAAATTTTTTTTGCTACGGTATATAGAAAAACGTTCAGTGGCTGCCAGCTACGTAAGTTAAACGAGAAAAATCTTTCACTTGTTTATTTTACGATTTAGTGCTCTTTTATCTGCAAGAGTACTATTATATTATGACTTTTTTATATGCAGCACAACAACAACGTTTTTAAAATGGTCTAAGATTTTATGAAAATTTTCTTCTTTGGGGAGACATTTAAAAAAATAAGGTCGAATAAGTTTATAAAATACATTTTAGAAACGTTATTTGAAAATTATAAATAAAGAAAAGCAACTGAAAACAACACAGCTGATCCTGTCAAATTGAAAACAATACAGTATTGCTGAAACACTAGTATCAATATACGATTATAGCGGTATGAAAATAGTTGCAGCACTTGCACGAAGGTGAGTCTGTTCGAAGCTGTATATAAATATAATTTTAAGCAATGTTTAATCAAATTATAATATGTATTTCACGTTCCATACAACATGTCAAACACAAATACCAAAAAGAATATTATATAGTCATTGAAAAGCAAAAAAAAAAAAATTGTAGTACCAATCAGTTCGAGTTCTTCGCGGTCCCCCTAGAATGTCCGTACGAACCCCTAGGGGGCCGCGGTCCACCACTTGGGAACCAGTGCCCTAGTTTAAGCGATTGATGTAGTGACATTTTGCTCTTTATCTCCTTCATTGTAAAAATATTTTCCAAATCTTTTCAAAACTTTTATAAACAGAAGTCTTTAAATAAAAATGGATGTAATAAATTTGGTTTCCAAAATACGTAAGTAATATTTATTTGCGAAAAGAAATTGTTTTTAATCGAAAATTATTGAAAAGATCGCTGATATATCACCTGCCCTTCATACCAGCATACCTTATCTTTGTCCAGCCTCTATTTCGTGACTCTATTTCTTTTACTTTTTTCTGCCGTCTTGAATTTATTGTTTATGTTGTGAAATTGTGTCCTCAAATAAATCAATGTTATATAGTGATGCACAAACAAATGTTAACAGTTGAGTATTCAGATAGGTGTCGAACTTCAAGTACAGCAAACGTAGGCTCTTTGTTAATTTACCTCTAATTATCACTACAAAAGCTTTGTTTTATTTCTTTTGTAAGCAATTTTCAAAAAATGTTTATGATTTTTTTCCATTTAAATCCATTACTTAAAGAATAAAATCTTATTGTGTACATTACTAAACAAAATATGACATTATTATTTTCAACGAGGTTGCAATGGAAAAGAAAAATATGGTATAATGTTTTATTGCTAATCTAGCGTTATTAAGCGTTTATGAATATACATTTTTATTATACCCTTATAACTCAAAATCTGTTTCATAATTTTTACATAGTTTAACACTAAAATAAGAAAATTTTATGATTAGACCGTAAAAATGTAAAAGAAAAACGGCCACACTGCACCAATTTATTCGTCATTCGGCGGCGTAAGAAATAGAAATAAATCTATTGCAAAGTTCGTTGTGCACGACGTATTTCGTCCAACGTAAATATTGTGTGTATTTTCATTTACATTAAAGTATTCTATTTCCAACGACGAATATTCGTTATGAAAAATTCGTCGTTCGTCCTAATTGTGTTTATAGCAATAGACTATATAACCTTAAACAATTATTAAAAATAAAAAAATTGGAATTTTGCTTAAGAGTCATCGGGAAGCATTTATTTTTAAACTGATATTAAAGAAGATTATAAGATTCAACGAGTAAACAAAAAATCCGAGTTCAGCCATCGAAGTTTCTTGCATCCTGCGAGAATAAAAATATCCAAAAAGCATTTACAGTACCTTAAGCTATTGCTTTCTTCATAATTTTATTTTTATGATAATATTAAATTTGAATGCGGCAACAATCAGTATGTTTCTTTCTGTATACTATTTTTTATGAACTAGAATTTCATAAAAATTTGAGTTTTATACCAACAAAATTATTACTTTTATTAACATGAAACTTCATTCCTCTCAAAAGATTATATTAACAAGTAAAAGTGCTTGCTATATTCGTCTGTGCCGAATCTTATATTCCAAATTTCCCACCCTAGGAAAAGAAATTTTAATTTTTAAAATTTTTTTTAGCAATAGAAGTCCTCATAATGTGTAAAGCGGTTTTATTTAAGCAAAAGTACAAATTTTTAACCATTTTGGTAACGTTCATGTTATACAAAATATTGCAGTATCCATCCCTGGAATCAACATTTTTATTTTTTTTTTAAATTTCTAATACCAATTTTGTTTTGCCGAAATAAAAAATAGTTTTAACTTGGAAAAAAACGACATTAATTGATTTTTGGTTATGTATTGTATAAAAAAATTTTAAATTTCGGAACCCTGGATGGGAACTTTAAATTTTTAAATTTATTTTTAATCGATGCAAATCTTAATGATACCAAAAATGGTTTTATTTAAGAAAAACTTTAAATTTTTAAACATTTTAGTTACCATATGTACCATAAAATACCGAATGTCCAAAAAAAAAAATTAAATTAAATTTCCCACCCCTGGAGACGAAAACTAAATTTTTTAAAATAATCTTTTTCCAATGCAAGTCTTTATGATGTATAAAGCGGTTTTATATAAGAAGAATTAAAATTTGCAACAATTTTTGTCACTTTCATGTACTACTAAACATTGCAGTATCCAACACTGGAAACGAAATTTTGATTTTTTTAAATTTTTGATACCAAATTTGTTTGGCCAGAATAAAAAATAATTTTAACCATGAAGAAACAACGTTAAAATTACAGAGAAAATTACTTTTAAAATCTCGACGACGATATATTCCCTAGTTTTATGTGAGATATAAGCAACAGCTTTGAACCATTTTAACTCAATTTTTGTGTGGAAGCAGCAACGGCATCATAACCATCTTCTGTTGTTTTAAGAAGTACTGAACAAATCTTTTCAATAGATTTTCTCGCGTGATACTGCTTTAGAATTGATTTCTTTACATATGAAGTTCGACTTTAAGTCTAATATCAAGAATTTTGGTAACCTGGCAAACACTCAGGCGATTATAAGGAAACCGCGGGATCCCAATCTTACTGAAAACTGTTCCCGTACTCAAAGTTTGGGCAAGTGAGAGAGAGTTTGACAGAAATATATTCTTCTTCTTACACGAAGTAGCCCGCAATTTTTCTTCGGCTATATTTGAAAAAATGTCAAACGTTCAGCTGTTTTAAAAAATAAAAACTACAAAAAGCTATTATCAAAAGATTTTGGATACAAATTGTAATAAAATAAAAGTAAACGACGAATAAAATGAGTACTGCTTGAGTTTAACCTGCATGCACCCACTATATGATATTAATATTTAAAAGCATTTCGACGTTTTCTTTTGGTAAAGAATTTTGGTTTTTAGTGTTTCCGTACATTTGTACATTTTTAAGAATTATTTGTTTACCTTACCGAACTTTACCAAAAACGTACGGTAGCAAATCTACTGTCAGATAATAAATTTTTCTACCAATAAAAACTGTCAATTCAAACGGTTACGAAATGGTTGTACTTCAAAATTTTACACATGCATTGTTAGATATATCAAAGTATTTCCCAAAAATTATCAAATGTCTGTTTATTATTGTGTAAAAATATTGAATAGAAAAAGTGTAAACGTGGAACAAGAAAAGGAATAGCATCATCTTTTAGAAAATAGAGGACATGAAGACTTTATAGCAAAACAACACCGCAAAGTTTAGGTGAAGAGTTGGTGCTTCAGCACTAGCAGGAGAGATTTTATGCTCAATTGCTCAGCCAACTACGAGCCTGATTTAAATGGCAAATATTTTCCGAATGGGCTCTAGACAGTTAAGATCATCTTCTTAGCATAGTGATTTTACATATTCAAATATAAAATGCTAACATGCGCTAGAGAATTTTTTCAGGTGAGCGAC